>BSBK01007953.1:222500-286557 GCA_027943335.1 Chamaecyparis obtusa
TACCATTTCACAACGAAGATAAATAATTTGAAGAAATTAAAGTCACAGTCAAGTATATGAACCAAAATACCATAGTATCAATTTTGCAACTCTTGAGGATGTAAGTCATTTCTAGATGAAATATTAGTCACCTATAACACTACACTTATGCCAGAATCACAAGTTCTCTTCATGTCATCTGACTTTTTGATGCAAAATTTATAACCATTACAAAACATAGCCTTGTGGTGTTTCACCTGCAATAATGTCAAACATGTATAAATTATTGCATCACGACTTGAAAAACATATGGTTGATTAATTAACAAATTTATAAGTACCTGGGGATCTCTTAAACCATATGCTAAATCTATTTCTTTTTGTGTAACATTGGGATCTTCATTACGATGATCTTGTATAACCAATGAATACAGGGATTCCCATGTTAATCTATGACCATCATGTTGACATCATTCAATCCATACCATCATCCAATCTTGATTGTTTGCAATAAACAAATGTATTGTATCCCACTCTTTAGCAGCTGTACAAAAGTAAATAGATGACTTACAATAGATTTATTTTGAAGATTAAGAATTAATTTACTACAATAACATCTTATAATTTATTACCTTTCAATTTCCTAAATCTATCGTTTCCCACCAAGTACTCCCCTTTGAATTTTTTAATTGAGTCGAGATCCCAAATGCAATCTATATGGGTCTTTGCCTCAAGATTAGGAAGATATTGAGTAATGTACACCATCATCTAGTATACCATATATCCCTCAACCATAAAACTGACGGGACATTCTCTTTGTCATACCAAACCCTTAAAAAATTTCAAGTGTCTCTCAACCATCCACATTGACCTAGCATGTACAGGTCCACACAATTCAATCTCCTCAACTTGGTGTATGAGGTAGTGTTCTTGTGCATTGAAAAAAGCTAGAGGTAAAAACTTTTGCATTTCACACATTAATCAAAAAATTATTTTCTTCCAATATTTTATATCTTCTTTTGGATTTCTTTAGATGACAATGTTAGAAATAGGGAATACTGAGAGGGGGGGGTGAATCAGTATTCTACAAACTTTAACTTTTTCCCAATTATGGATATAAAAGATTATCTTAGTGCATGCATAACATAGGAAACTAAACAACATGCATAGCAATAAAACAAAAGAACTCATAACACATTATTTGTTCTCGAGGAAACCCTAGCCAAGGGAAAACCCTAATGGGGATGGCACCCATAAAGATCCACTAATAAAAAGTATCCTATTAAGGATGTTGACCCTGTTAGGAGTCTATTACAAGTATATAGTGTCTCGGTCCTGATTAAGGGACTATAGGGCTTGTTAGAAGCCTCAACCTTGTTAGGAAGTACAAAATATGATTACCAGATGAGTGCACTACCCAAACCAGTAATATATAATATTCACTTATTACAAAAATAGGTCAAGTGGTACATAACCTTATCTACTTGCAACTTCAAATCAATATCTCTTCACTGTTCATTTCACTATCACTATTACATACATATCATATCAATGTGTCATATGTCATACATGTTTCTCTTCTTACATTACATCATTACATCTTTATACAAGTTATTAATATTAATAACTCTTCCAGTCGGCTTACATAATACAAAATATCTTTACCCAAGGGTTAACATCTAGGATGTCATCCCTTTATATTTTTAAGTCATTATTTTGATAAAAAAAATAATCCCTTAACTCTTTACCAATTCTATCTTCAAAATCTATCTAGTCGGCTTAACACTATCTTTAGTAAAACTATCATAAATTCTTCCGTACATGCCGTACTAACTTGTGCTCATACGTGAGTCTTCAATAGTCACCATAGTATCTATGTTCAAGTGCACAAGCACTAAACTTACTCCATAAACATCGCTAAAAAAAATTGTCATTGGGTACACCTCGCAAAACACATTGTCTCATACTTAGACAATTTTGCATTGCGCTTTTGTCATACTTTCTCTCTAACCTGTGCAATCTTCATGTAGAACATATGTTGCCATATGACAACATGAATGCATCCAAATCAGCCAAATTCCCAACAATCTCCCCCTTTGTTATTGGTGGCAACATATGAGAAAATTGGCTAAGTCTTAGACTTCAAAATTTCAAAATTGTGGCCATAGTATGAAATATGTATAAAATTGTCCTTATGAATCCATAAATCTTATCTATATACTATAATCCCCCTAAGAGTATGTATCGATATCAATTTTATGCTATATATCTCCCCCCTTTGACAACAATGACAAAAAAAGGTAAGGAGGGTGACAAAACTGTGTCCAGAAAAAAAATGTTATACCTTAGATTCAATATTGCAAAGCTAGTAGGCTTGCAACAAAATCTCAAAAGTTAATCTTCATGGCCTCTAACTCTTTCTCCCTACTTCTTAATTGAATCTACAATACTGAGTAGTGCGCATAATCCATAAGACACAATTTGACATGCTTGGAGATTTTGAAAACTAAATTCTAAAAATGATGTCTTGGATGAAAAGACATTCTTCTAGTTGTCCTTTAGCAATGCTCAATTTTATAGAAACATGCTCTCTTAAAAGGGTGAATCTCATCAGCTTCCTGTCCTTGTCATCCTGTTAAAATTCTTATTTCATCATAAATCTTTTAGATTTTCTTCTCAACATCAAGTACCTTCACATTAGGACTTGAAAGAAGGTTTATCTCAATTTAAATTTTTGCTTCCTTAGTCTTCATCTTCTGCACTTCCTCTTCTATCATGTTCTCTAATTTTGTACACTGAATGTACACAGATTTTCCTCTATCTAAATTGCTTCTCAAATCTTTTATGCAGATATCAAGATTGTTGATATCATTCCTGATGTTCTAACTTATGTCCAAAATAATTTTTGGCCTCATAGGCTACTTAAGCCTATACCTTTGCAATATTAGATAAGTTGGTTTTTACTCATCAGCAAATGTGTTCGTTACTTTATTTTCTCTTTGTAGAGGGTCAGCTTCTGTAGCTTGTGTGGTCACAATGCCTTGTACCTTCTCAGTAAGCTCCTTTAGGCATCCTTCAAGGATCTTTACCTTCTTGTTCTTTCCAATAATCTTGTTCAAAGATGTGATCAATTCCATCTGATCGTCATCATCTACTTCCTTTCCCAAATTCTCAAATATAGAACCCATTTTGAGTTTTCTTACCAGTCTCAAGTGTAAGACTGATTTCTTCAAGAGTGGGAATAGATACTTATTTCTATGTCACTATAGGTTCTACAGTTCTGGTTTCTATCCTTTCTTCTCCTTTGGCACTGTCCTGCTCTTCAAAAGCCGAATTGTCAACAATTTTTTTAAGGTTCATAAATAGGTTATCATCACTATCCAAAGTGATCTTTGTTCTTTCAACATTCATAGCTTCATCCTCAATATTGATGGCTGGTGGAGAGGGAATGTCCTACTATTTTGCTTCTTCTGCTTTCTCTATAGGTTCTTCTCCAACTGATGGTTTTCCAGCATTCTCTATCATAACCTTAAAAAATTGCTTGTTTTGTTTCCTTGTTTATTCCTTCATAATTTCCTCACATATTGTGAATAGTTCTCTTCTTGGTTTCTCAGATGGGTGTTCAAATCCTTCATGATCTATTTGAAGAGTTCTTCATCTCTCACATCACATAGCTTCTTACAAGATTTTCTCTTATAGTTATATCTTCCTCTGATGCTCTTTTCTTTTGTTTACAAGCTTCTTATACAAGTCATCAGGTATCTTACCCTGATTGTATCAAATTTCTTATCAGACAAAATCATATGCTTCACCACTGCATTTTCTAGATTCAATCTCGCTGCATAATCATATAGATCATAATATTTATTCATCTTTGTATAGTATCCATCTTGTATAATTTGTTCATTCACTTTTTCAATTCTAGGTTTCCAAGTTTTCTTCTTAACAAGATTATCTTCATCATCTTAAATCTTTGTAATTTTTCTTGGAACTAGTGGCACCAATGTCTTATGCCTCTTACCCAGTCTAGTAACAATCTCTTTCATTCTTGACCTTTCTCTTTTCTTCCACTTTTACCTTTACTTGTGTCACTTCTTGTTGTACTGCAACTGATGATAAAGGTGGCATAGAAAAAACTTCTTTTTGTCTAATTTCTCTAACTGTTGTTGTTATTTGTTTTAGCTATCAAGAACTCATGTCCAGTCATTCTTGTATCTTTTAGTATTTTCTTGATTGTACTTTTAACTCTTTCTTAGACTATTTCTCTTCAAGGATAGTCTTTGTGGAGTTGAATTTCTCCTCAAAGGTTCCAAACCTATTGCTATGAATGTCCTATCTTTCTCTTAAGTATTCTACTCACATATTCTTCTATCTCAATCTCATAGATTTCATAGCCAAGAGGGTCTATGAACTCTACTCTAGGCTCTACTGCTTCAAATCACTGCTCTTCGATCTCCTTAACACTTGTATTCACTTAGATGATCAAATAATACTGATCATAACCTTTTATCATTCCTTTCTCACATAGATCTGACATTGCATACAATTCTTTTGCTACTTCTTTCCAAAAAGTTGATTATGTTAACCTGCATAACTTAAAAATCCTTGCGATCTCACAAAACCTAATATTTTTCTATGAGCTCTTAACCATAGCATCGTTACATCATATAATACCTTGCATTAATTCATCATATATCAACTTCTACACTAATCTAAGTTCCTATACTAGTACAATTTTCATGAATTTAGTACTTAGAGATGGGTTAGGTAGCATTTCACTCTTACCACTTGATACTTCACCTTTCTGGTTACCTTACAGTGTTGAATATGTCTCCTTGATCTGTGCTTTTAATAAACTTCACTTCTTTTGAATTACTACAACATCCTTTTTGTATTGTTACTTGCATCTCCATTTCTCCTTGCATGACTTCTAGGGTTAGGATTAGGATTAAAAACTCTATTGTTCATTCTACAAAACCTTTCTATATGTCCAATCTTGTTACATATCTGACAAACTATTCCATTGTTTCCATATCTTGGTCCAAGATGATTTATCTGTGATCTACAATTTCTAGCAATGTGTCCAACCTTGTTGCATCTATAACATACTACTTCATTTCTTCTAGATCATATCTTCAGTAGGTTTTCTTATCTGTATGGTTAGTATTTCTAAACATTCTACTACTATTGTTATCCTCAACAAATTTAGGTTTCTTGCATTCAATAGCTCTATGTCCAAAACCATGACAATTATAACAATAACCATTAAGGGGTTTTGAATTGCTTACTTGTGCAATCTTTCTTCATATGACCAATAGTATTACAAGTAAAGCATCTACCATTGAATTCTCTTTGCATACCTTTAGGTGACTCCTTTTGTTTAGGTGGTTCTTCTTCTTTAGGTGTGTCTACAGATTTGTCAATTTCATCAGATTTCTTTTCATCTATGCTTTCAGACATTTTCAAATCTGGGTTCCTTGCTTTCTTCACTTGCTTTAGTTGTGTTGAATCCAAGACCAATTTTATCATAGAATGGTTTTTGATCAGACAGTTGTTCATCAATCTTCTCACTATTTGAATATAGTCTTTCAAGTTGCTACTTAGATTGAGTCAGTTCACATTTCATAATTCTATTGTATTTCTCAAGTTCAGCATACTGCATATTGACTTTCTCAAGCTCAAATGTTACTTTACCAAGTTTAGATTTTGGTCCTTCATTTTCCATCTTCAGATTTTCATTCTCAAATTTTAGATTTGCTTCATTCTTGCCATTTCCATCTTTCAAACTTAGCTTCAGATTTTCTATCTTTAGTTCATGTATAAGGATCTCATTTTTCTAATTTGTCATCACAATCTTCAATTTAGTATATTTAGATTCCTTTTCTGATTTCAGATCTTCCAACTTGTTTTTTAGTTTACCCAATGAGGTTCTTTGCATCATCATATTTTCCTTTCAGAGTGTCTCTTTCATTAGTAGGCATATAAATCCATTCAAGAGCTTCTCCAAGATTCTTCTATAGCTAATCATATCCATAGAGATCTTCCTCAAGCTACTAGGCTTTCCTGATTGATTATCTTTTTCGAGTAACTAAGCTTTGATACCAATTGTTAGAAATAGGGAATACTGAGAGGGGGGGGTTGAATCAGTATTCTAAAAACTTTTACTTTTTCCCAATTATGGATATAACAAATTATCTTAGTGCATGCATAACATAGGAAACTAAACAATATGCATAGCAATAAAACAAAAAGAACTCATAACACATTATTTGTTCTCGAGTGAAACCCTGGCCAAGGGGAAAACCCCGGTGGGGATGGCACCCACAAAGATCCACTAATCAAAAGTATCATGTTAAGGATGTTGACCCTGTTAGGAGTCTATTACAAGTATATAGTGTCTTAGTCCTGATTAAGGGGACTATAGGCCTTTTAGAAGCATCAACCTTGTTAGGAGTTGGTAGTACAAAATATGATTACCAGATGAGCCCAATGCCCAAACAAGTAATATATAATATTCACTGATTATAAAAATAGGTCAAGGTACATAACCCTATACTACTTGCGACTTCGCATCAATATCTTTTCACTGGTCTTTCACTATCGCTATTACATACATATCATATCATGTGTACATATGTCATATATGTCTCTCTTCTTACATTACATCATTACATCTTTATATACAAGTTATTAAGATTAATAACACTTCCAATCAGCTTACATAATACAAAATATCTTTACCCAAGTGGTTAACATCTAGGATGTCATCCCTTTATATTGTTAAGTCATTATTTTGATAAATGAAATAATCACTTAACTCTTTACCAATTCTGTCTTCATAATCTGTCCTGTCGGCTTAACACTATCTTTAGTAAAACTGTCATATCTTCTTTGTACATGCCGTACTGACTTGCGCTCATAGGTGAGTCTTCAATATTCACCATATTATCTATGTTCAAGTGCACAAGCACTGTAACTTACTCCATTCAACATCACTAAACAAAACTTTCATTGGTACATTGGCAAAAACACAATGTCTCATACTTAGACAAATTTTGCATTGTGCTCTGTCATATTTGCAGTGTCTGACCCATGTGATCTTCATGTAGAACATATGTTGCCATAATGAAAACATCTATGTGACCAACTTAGCCAAATTGCCAACAGATAACCACCTACAAGAGACTCAATACATAAATATATAAATACAAGACTTTACAATATATTACTTGTTTGATATTATTGTTTGATATATTGAACAAAATATCACTACTTACCTCATGTATTTTCCAAGATCATATATCACTTGTTTGATATTATTGTCAAAGTTCTTGGGAGGAGATAGGGGTTAGCAAATACTCCAACAATTTTCAACTGCTCCTTTCATACAATGAAAATTGAATGCAATTACACAAATATATTGTAAATACAAAAGACTATGACTTACCTTGATGAAGCTATGCTAATCATACATTTTCATCCCTGACCCAAAATCATTTTTATTTTATATGAGATTGCTTATATCTGCAGCAAATCCTGTAGGAAATCAAATTTTTCGGATCACTTCTTTTATGACATTACTTTGTTGCTCTATTAATAACCAAGGAAGAGCACTTGCATTAATCCGGTCTCCATTTCTATTTGAATCAATGATATTTTTCATTGCATGATTGCAATCATGAATGTCACTACAAATTTTTCCAAGTTTTTCTTTGTCACGTCTTTCATCCAATATTTTCCATAGTTTTTGTTACATTCTTTTTAATATGCATAGTATCAAACAAATGCACAATTTGCAGTGTCTCATAGTAGGGAAGCCTACTAAATTCTCTAGGATAACATTTTAGTGCTTTTGGAAGATGTTCAGTGATGCCTTCACGACCTTCAATATCATCAACTACATAATTAGCCACCAAAACATAATCAAAATATATAATTTTCAAACATCGACCATTAGGTGGAATGATATTACCTTGAATTCTATTATATTCCAACTGCCATAGGTGAGGTGTCATTCTTGGGGGCTTTGATGTAGTCTCTTCTTTCCCATTGAAAATATGTCTTTCTGCACTTCGATACTTATGATTTCTAGGGAGGAACTGCCTATACTCATCAAACACTTGCTTTCTTAAACTTTTGGAATGACGAGATTTCATCTTTGGACCACACATTGGACATGTAAATTTTCCTTTTTTTTGAAGAGCTACAAGATAATGATACAATTGGATTAAATAGGTATATTTTTAGAATTTGAATTATCACGTACAACTAGAATTCACCATAACATACCATATAAATGTGTCAACTCTGGAGCATCATGAATTGTCCACACAAGCATTGCATGGAATTGAAATTGTCTTTTTTCAATTGGTCTAGAGATGTCATACATAGTGAAACCATTCCATAACACCAACAACTCATCGATAAGAGGCTCAATATATACATTCATATCTTTCACTTGGTACTTACCTAGTTGAATTAACAACAACATCAAATAATTATTGTGGCCATTTCACTCCAAGACTTATAATTACATGTAGATAACTATAAGATAATAAGATACCTTGAATAATCATTACCAACATAATCTACTCTCTCTTTATTGAAATCCATGGAGGAAGGTTATTGTTTATAAAAAAAATAGGCCACACTGAGTAAACGAATCTCATCTCTCCATGTGGATTGACACCATCTGATGCCAGAGAAAGCCTGAGATTTTGAGGTTCTTCTTTAAAGTGTGGCCACTTTTCCTCATGTCCATAAATGATGAACCATCTGTAGAGATTCAAATAATGTCATCTTGACTCTTGTCGTGTGCATGGTAATCCATAAATTTTGCCAAGCTATTGCACCTAAACAATCATTTCAGACATGGAATAATAGGGATGTGATGAAGAACCTTGCGAGGCACCTTTTTTGTGATTTGATCATCTCAATATCTGCTCATATGGCATTCAGGGAAAAATGTTGCATTTTCATGTTCTTTATATAATAAATAATATGATCTTTGGGACAAGCATCTATTGTTTGATACTCCATTCTAATATGTTTCATAGTGGCACATAATTCTCGGTATGAGTGAGGGAGAACATTTGATGGTGGTAACAAAAAGTCACCTATCAATCTGTAACAAATAATATAAGTTGTTACTATAAACAATATTAATGGTACATGTTTCACATTTTATAGAATATAATAACATATATGACAAACCTTAGCATACGTGACATTTCTATGTTGGATAAACCATTCATAACCTTCAAATTCACCAACAACAATACAACAGAGAGAAGCATACATTGCGGGCCTTTGTAAAGGGCCATGTCCACCTTCTCAAGTAGAGGTATATCATGGACATCATCAATGTCATCCTCATCATAATCATCATCATCAGTAGCACCAGAAGCACTAGTACCAAATGTGTCAATGATCAATGCATTCATACCATCATCTTCAAATGTGTTTTCTAGCACATGATCATCATCTTCTGTGGGATCATGATCTTCAACTTCAATAATCACACCTTCATGTTCCTCTATATTCACACTAGGGAGATCAACCTATATAAAAATGATGATAATCAAACCCCCCTTCATTCTGATAATCAAACCTCCTTCCACGGTTCATATTTATATTAATTGTGAAAACAATATAGAAAACAACTTACCATTGGATTATAATTAAACCCCCCTTCAATGTGACCATTCTACCTATAATGTCTCTTTGTTGTTTTGATTTTGATTCTTCTTGTCTTTCAGCCATTACAACTCTTTCATGGACAATAACATTTTTCATTGCCTTCTCTCTAAAAGTTAGACAACAATCTAGTGATTGTCTCCCTATTTTGATTGAATTCCCTTGTATTATCTAACATGATCCTTAATATGTATATTTGTAAAACAAATTGGAGATGCCTCCTTTCATTAGCTTCATGTCACCTTCTCATAGCTTCTAATTTTCTGACAGATTTCACCAAAGGCTTTGTAGGAAAATAAGTAACGGGTATTCTTGAGTTCAAACACATTGAGCTGCTACAACTGAATTATAAATCATGAATTCAATATAAAATTAATTCACTGTAAATCAAAGGGCATTATAAATCATGAATTCCCTATAAAATTAATGTATTGCTCTAGATTTCATATGGAAATTTTGTCAAATGGTTGGCATGTATGTTTATTCAAATGGAGTTATATCATTTGGAATGGATATATGATAGGTTGATATCAAATTCTATGTCCCTATTTGATCTAATAGTATCAATATAAAAAATAGAGCACCAATCAATCAAATAGGGACATGAGGTGCTCAAATAGTGAGCTCATAAAACAATATATTTAGTCTTGATAAAATCTTATAAAACAACATATATTGTGTGAAGTATATGATCTATCTTTATATATTTTGTTGTTGATATTCACTATGTGGTACTCCCCGTTTATGATCATTTCATGAGGAAATGTCTTGATGGATTGCGGGCTGCAAGCCAGTGCAACATGCATTATTTATGAGCTCACTATTTGAGCACTGACCAATCAAATAGGGACATCAGGTGCTCAAATAGTGAGCTCATATACAATGCATGATAAGGTAGTTGTAGGTAGTTATCTCTTCTATAATGATGGAGGTGTTGGATATTGCTAATGCATGGGTGGTGATTGAGACATTTAATATGTTTAATCACTATGTTACTGAATGGGCACTCATAGTGTTGTCATTTGTGTTTTTTCACTGATGTCAATATATGCTTCTATGAAGAAACCAGACAGGTAATCACAGTGTATGAACATTGTATGAATGTTTTAGATGATGTGAAGTTAGATGAGAGTTCAGGTGGATATTGTGATCTTATATCTGAAATCGTATCATTAGATGTTTCATATTAAGAGAGTTACAAATATTTTGGTAAAGACTCGTCACTGGACTGTGACAGTGAGAATTGATAGAGTTAGTCTTTAGATTTTTGGTATAGATTTCAGAGGATCTGGATTCAAGGTATGTGAACTTGAAGGATGATGGAAAAGGTACTGGAGGATGTTCATTGGTTAGCATAAGGTAAGGAATGATTGGTGACATCATCTATGGTGTGTGCTCTAGTGATGGGTTATTTTGAAGCTGACTCGGGGAATGAAGCGTGTGTTTTATTTGGCCAACATAAATTAAGGATGTCAGTCCTCTATTGTTCTAATGTAATCATTGTAGACATTTTTTAGATACTGTGTGTATCTTAGCAAGGGTTTATGTAATTGTTTGTAATGAGGAAAGCCTCATTGGCCGACCTGATCATGGTAAATTGTAATAAGGTATATATGTAGAATCTTTTCTTTGGAAAAGATATGGATGGAATAAATGTGACATAGAGAAGTTGGAAAAGCTATGAGCTTGTGTCTATTATATGTAGAGTAGAGGTTTACTAGTGGACTTCATTGGAATAGATCAAGCAAAGACAGTTACTAGAAAATAGTTCAAAAGATTGTGTATTTCTTTATATACACCTATTGTGAACTAGTGAGTTCTGAAGGTGGATTTAACCTTCTTTGGGTAGTGAGGCTCAACCAGTGAGCCCTCTCTTTTGTTCTTGACTCCTAACAGGGTCTATCCTATAACAAGGACTATGTACTGTAATGTTTCAATAAGCTCCTAATAGGGCTATATCTTCTAACAAGGATTACTATACTCTCAGTACATCATTTGTGGGTGCTAATTCCCACTAGGGTTTTTACCTTTAACATGGTTTCCCCAAAACCAAAATATTATGTTATTGTGTTGCATTCATTTTGTTCATTGGATATGATATTGAAGAGCTTAAAGATTAAAGTTTAATATTCTATTATACAATAGATTCACCCCCCCTCTCAGTTGTATTATGGACTATTATTCTTAACAATTGGTATCAGAGTGTGTGGTCCTTAGAGAGAAAGCTTAACAGCTTGAGGTGATCTTGGATATGACACTCTATAGGAAAGATGGTCCTAAATTTGATCCTGAAAACTTTGACAGTTGGAAGAACAAGATGTGAACACACTTGTTTTGTTTAGGCATAGAATACTGGATGATTACAAATAAGAAGGTAACCCCAAAGAATGAGAATGATTTTCCATTTGCTACTGATGATGAGAAGAAGTTATTTTCATATAATATGGTCGTATGGGAAGCATTGATGAGTGCACTATCTGAAGGTGAGTTCACTGAAGTTAAAGAATTAGATTGGGCACATGGAATTTGGAATAGATTAGAAGCATTATATGAAGGGGATAAATATACCAAGCAAGAAAAGTTACAAAACTGGAAACAAATATGGAGAAGCTACAAATGAATGAGGATGAAAGCATTAGAGCCTATGTTCAAAGGGTCATAGAAGTAGTAGTTGGAATCAAAAATTGTGGAGGTACTTATGATGAAGAGAAAGTTATTGCGAAGATCCTCAGATCACTGACTCCTGTATACAAATTCAAGGCAATGTCTATTCAAGAAACTATACCCCTGACTTCAAATTTTAGTAGAGAGATGTTGATTGCAAAGTTAACTACTTTTGAAGCTATAGAATTAGGAGAAGTTGCACCTAAAGTTGAATCTACATTTAGGGCATCTGCACACAAGAAAGTATCTACACTTCAGAGCACAAGAAAAGAAGACCTAAAAGAAGAGCTTGGTGAGTATGCTGAGGAATGGGAAAAGATAATGGAAGAAGAAAGAAAGATGCAAGAACTTGTTTCATTCATTGCTAGAAGAGAAAAAAGAGGTAAGGGAAAATTTGAAGGCAAGTTACCCTTGAAATGTTTTTCATGCAATAAGATAGGTCATTTTGCATCTAGATGTCCTACAAGAGTTTCTAAGTACAAACTTGATTATGCAAAGATTAGAAGAGACAAAGATTGTTATTATTGTAGTGAAGGAATCTTTGATGATGATGATTTAGATAATGAAGAGATTGGATTTGTTTCTATTAAATATGAACCATTACATGAAGAAAAATCCTTAGTATCTCATGTTGACAAGAAAATTGAATGGATAATTGATAGTGGATGTTCTCATCACATGACTAGTGATAAGAACAAGTTTGTTAAATTAGTGACTTATGATGGAGGTGTTGTGAGGTTTGGGGACAATCTCCCTAAATCCATCATAGGAGTAGGATCCATTACTCTGGATGGAAAAAATAATACAGACAATGTACTACTTGTTGAAGGACTGAAACATAATTTGTTGAGTGTCGAACAGTTAATGGATAAATATTTTTAGTTAAGTTTTGTTAATGGTAAATGCTTTATCAAAAGCAAGGAAGGAAAATTGATTTCTACTGGTTCAAAATCTAGAGGTAATGTATTTGAGCTAAACACATCTCGAGCCTCTTGTTTTGTTGCCAAGGTAGATGAAAGTTGGTTATGACATAGAATATTTTTTCATGTTAATTTTGATAACATTGTGAAGGCAAGTATGGCTAATGCGGTAAGAGATCTACCGAAGATTGTGAAACCTTCTAACACTGTATGCAGAGAATGTGTTATGGGAAAGCAAACTAGAAGCAGTCATAAAAGAAAATCATTTACATCAAAAGGGAAGTTGGATCTAGTACACATAGATCTATGTGAGCCTACAAGAACAAAGTCATACTATGGTGAAAGGTATTTTATACTCTTTATTGATGACTTTTCTAGAATGATGTGGGTTACTTATTTGACAGAAAAATCAGAAGCATTTGATAAATTCAAGTTGTTTAAAGAAAAAGTATAGAATGAATCAGGATGGAAAATAAAATGTTTAAGATCAGATAGAGGTGGAGATTTTACATTAGATTTATTCAATTCATACCGTGAAGAGCATGGGCTAAAAAGAAAAATATCTTCTCCTAGGACTCCACAACAGAATGGGATAGCAGAGTGAAGAAACAAGACTATACTTGATGCTACTAGGACAATGCTAATTGAAGGAAATGTATCTCATGTACATTGGAGAGAGGTTGTTGGAACAACAGTGTACACATTAACAAAATTCAAATCAAAGAAGGTACAAGTAAGACTCCCTATGAACTATGGTTTGATCATACTCCTACTGTAAAATATTTTAGAATTTTTGGTAGCAAATGTTATATCAAGAGGGATGATGAGCTAGGGAAATTGATGCTAGAAGTGATGAAGGAATCTTCCTTGGTTACTTTGTTAAAAGAAAGGCATACAAATGTTTCAATCTGAGATTGAGGAAGATGGTTGAAAGTAACAATGTAATAATAGATAAGAAATTTCAGATACAAGAAAGAATGTATGACAATAGTCATATTTCAGAAATGAAAGAAACCACTACTGTTGTAGATGAAGAACTTGTTGAGGAAGAAAGTGAAAAAGAGGCTTGTGATGCTGGAAAAAGAAAGATTAATGAGACTCCTAAAAATCCAAGGTATGTAAAAAATAACCATCCTGAAAATCAAATTATTGGCAATGCCGATCAAGGAGTGCAAACTAGATCAAAAGTTAGAGAAGAATTTTTTTTGATTTCTCAAGTTGAGCCAAAAACTGTAGATGAAGCCTTTAAAGATGAATCTTGGATAAATGCCATGAAAGAAGAATTGGATTAGATAAAGAAGAATAATACTTGGGAATTGGTTCCCAGACCTAAAAATAATTTTTTTATAGGAACAAAATGGGTCTTTAGAAAAAAAATGGATTAAGAAGCAACGGTTGTAAGAAACAAAGAAAGATTAGTGTGTAAGGGATACTCACAACAAGAAGGCATAGACTTTGAAGAAACATTTTCTCATGTTGCTAGAATAGAGGCAGTAAGATTATTCCTATCTTATGTTGCACATAAAAACTTCAAAGTATATTAGATGAATGTTAAATCTACATTTCTGAATGGAGATCTTGAAGAAGTATATACAGAACAACCAGATGGATTTCCTCTATGTGAAGACAAAGACATGGTGTGCAAATTGAAGAAAGCCTTCTATGGGTTGAAGCAAGCTCCTAGGGCTTGGTATGCAAGGTGAGACAAGTATCTACTTGGGCTTGGATTTAGAAAAGGTAATGCAGACATTAATTTTTATTTAATAACTAATGAAGATGGAATCCTACTAGTAGAAGTATTTGTGGATGACATCATCTTTGGAGGTAATGATGATCTATGTAAGAAAATTTCTAAAGAAATGGAAAGTGAATTTGAGATGTCCATGATAGGTGAAATGAAATTCTTTCTTGGATTGCAAATAACTCAGAATGAGAATGGTATTTTCATTTCTCAAACCAAGTATCTCAAAGAATTGCTTAAGAAATTTGGAATGGAAGATTGTAAACCAGTAGGAACACCTATGGTGACTGGCAACAAGATAACAATTGATGATGAATAAAAATGTTTTTTTAAGACTTTGTATAGATCAATGGTTGGAGGACTACAATATCTGACTCGCACCAAACCAGATATTGCTAACGTTGTTGGACTTGTGGCTAGATGTCAGGCAGAACCCAAAGAAACACATCTAGCTATTGTGAAAAGGATACTAAGGTATCTAAGAGGAACCATATATTATGGCTTATGGTATGACAGAAATGATAGCTTTGAACTTCATGCCTATACTGATGTTGATTGGGAAGGGAGTATTGATGACAAAAAAGTACTATTGGAGGTGCATTTTTCCTTGGGAAAATGTTCGTTTCTTGGCTAAGTAAGAAACAAGATTGTATAGCACAATCTACTGTTGAATCAGAGTATGTTGTTGCTACTATAAACTGCACTCAGATTATTTGGATGAAACAAATGCTGACAGATATTGGAATAAATTTTGAAGAGCCTTTGATTCTCCATTGTGATAACACTAGTACAGTAAATATGTCAAAAAATCTAGTGATGCATTCCAAAACTAAACATATTTCTATCAAGTATCACTTCTTGGGAGACAAGGTGGAAGGAAAAGAAATCAAATTAGAATATATCAGTACAAAAGAGAAGATTGCAAACATCTTCACAAAGCCACTATTGAAAGACACCTTTGAATATCTCAAAGGTATGCTAGGGGTTCAGGCCCCTCCTAGTTAGGACTAAATGATGCATAGATGCATCAGTCTAGAGGTATTCAGAGCCTTATCACTATCTGGACTGGATGCAGGGGTCTACTCCTCAGGGGGAGTAATCATGGAAGAAATTTTATATGTGAAGGTAGTCAAAGCCTCATGGAACCATTTGCCATTTTTGTCAAATGGGGAGTGTTGATATGAGAAAATCCTCACTGTATGGGGAGATTATTCAATTGAAGAACTTTTGGATTGATATAACTTTGGGATAAGGTTTTCCCATATGTTGACATCAATACCAAAGGGGGAGATTGTTGGATATTTCTAATGCATAGGTGGTGGTTGAGACATTTAATATATTTAATCACTATGTTATTGAATGGGCACTCATACTATTATCATTTATGTTTTGTCACTGATGTCAATATATGCTTCTATGAAGGAACCAGACTAGTAATCACAGTGTACGGACATTGTATGGATGTTTCAAATGCTATGAAGTTAGATGAGAGTTAAGGTGGATGTTGTGATCTGATATCTAAGATCATATCATTAGATGTTTTATATTAAGAGAGTTACAACTATTTTGTTAAAGACTGGTCACTGGACTATGACAGTGAGAATTGATAGAGTTAGTCTCTAGGTTTTTGGTATAGCTTTCAAAGGATGTGGATTCAAGGTATGTGAACTTGAAGGATGATGGAAAAGGTACTAAATGATTTTTATTGGTCATCGTAAAGTACGGAATGATTAGTGATGTCATTTGTGGCATGTGCTCTGGTGATGGCTTATTCTGAAGCCAACTCAAGGAATGAAGCGTGTGTTTTTTTAGCAAGCATAAATTAAGGATGTCAGTCCTTAATTATTATAATTTAATCATTGTAGACTTGTTTCAGATACCGTGTGTATCTTATAAAGGGTTTATGTAATTGTTTGTAATTAGGAAAGCCTCATGGGCCGACCTGAGAAGATATGCATGTAATAAATGTGACATAGAGAAGTTGGAAAAGTTGTGAGCTTGTGTCTGCTATATGTAGAGCAGAGGTTTACTGGTGGACTTCATTAGAATTGATCAAGCAAAGATAGTTTTTGGAAAATAGTTCAAAAGATTGTGTATTTCTTTATATACACCTATTGTGAACTAGTGAGTTATGAAGGTGGATTTAACCTTCTTTGGGTAGTGAGCCTTGGCTAGTGAGCCCTCTCTTTTGTTCTTGACTCCTAATAGAGTTTGTCCTCTAACAAGGACTATGTACTGTAATGTTTTAATCAAATCCTAATAGGGCTATATCTTCTAACAGGGATTACTATACTCTCAGTACATCATTTGTGGGTGCTAATTCCCATCAGGGTTTTTACCTTTAACAAAGTTTCCTTGAAACCAAAATATTTTGTTATTGTGTTGGCATTCATTGTGTTCATTGGATCTAATATTGAAAAGCTTAAAGATTAAAGTTTAATATTCTATTGTACAACTGATTCATCCCCCCCCTCTTAGTTGTATTGTGGATTGTTATTCCTAACATGAGAAGTGAAAGGTAATGATCAATGAGGTTGTTGCTATTAGATCATACATGAATACACTTACTGTTTTGAATTTGAGCTCGGACATCATGCAATGATATTGTTGTCATTGCATGCTTGCTATTGTTTTGCACAATATATTGTTCATTTGAATCATTTGAATTATTCTCAAATAAAATGTGAATCATTTGAATTAATAATATTTTTAACTATTAACAATTTGAAACTATATTCAAATATAGTTACTAATTTCATAAATACATAAAAATAAAAATAAAAACATCATGCAAAATGTAACATCATATCTGCGTGTTTACTTTCAACAATATATATAGAGAGACTCGCATTCCAAGTGAAGCGATGGAAAAAAATCATACATGATTTATATTTTTAAACCTTTGATTTATTTTAATTTTGTATAATTATTATAATAGATAATAATTATTCCAAAATTTATACTTAAAAATCAACACTTTTCATCCTATGTACCAAAATTTAATAGAATATTCATCTCTATATAATACACCATTTCCTTTACTTAAAGGAAAGATTCCACCATCTTTTGTAAGTACATGGGTTTAGGTGGCATGCAAACTTTTCTTCTTACAATATAAGTTAAAGAAAAATGTATGAAAGTCCAATATAAATATCATAAAGTATATGTCTTTAACATCAAATTTGACATTCCAAATTGATTAATGTAAAGGACCTCAATTTCATACATCTCTCTTCTTTCTAATCATCTAGTGAAGAATACAGTTGATTAATGTAAAGGGAGCTCATTTTCAACACATCACTTTCAAGAAATATCTTATTGTAGTGGTAAAGGCACAAATCCACAGCTCATCTAAGGTTTTTCTTTTAATATTAAGGTCTAAGAATCAAATTCTAATTTTTTAAATATTTTTAAATATTAAACAAGTTTATGGATAGACTCCACAATTTTTATAAGGATGAAAAAGGGTCATTGGATTTGAGAAATTTGCTGATACCTTGACTATTTGTTTAAATAGTAAAAATATTATATTCAAGTATTTTGCATTTAGTTTTGTGTTTGTTTTAGTAGGAATGATTTAATATAATATTATATCAAATAGTTGTGTGTTTTTAGTTTGATTTATGGCTAATTTTTTTAATGTTTGTTTTGTTTTCTTGTACATATTTTCATGTAATTACTATTCAATCATCTTTATTTTATTCATATTACTATTTTTTTTTTATGCATTCATTTCTTGTGTCAATATCATTACCTTATTCATAAAAATTAGATTTTTTAAGCTTACAAGTGATTCAAATCAAGTTCAAGGAGTATGTAAATGAATCTAAAATTCATATTATTTTAAATTTTAAACTTTTGTTGCATTTTTCTACTAGTTATAATGAGCCATTTTTAAAGGAGATTATGAGCCAATTTGAGCCAACTACTAATTATGAGCCAATTTGAAAGCTTGAGAATTATTTTCCAAGTGAAAGAGTTGTAGGATTCAAAGGATTGTTTGAATGAGGATAAAGAGGGGGACAAAAATAAAATAGAAATCTCAAATTTCCATAAGGTGGTTATCTTATGAGTGTAGAACTTGGTAGGGAAGTGAAACAATTAGACACGGTCATTGAATCATGAAGTATTGTAGGATGCTAGAACCTAATGTGAACATTCTGCGTAGCATTTTCATTTGAATAATTCAAATTGAATAAAATTTTGAAATACTTAAGAATACACAAGGCTTAGGAAAAGTATAACAAAGGATAGTTAACAGCTTTGGATTAGCATAATGCAAGCTTGATGCTAGAGTGAGTGCAACATACCACATGGAGTTGTGAGGGTATGCGATTTTTAACATTACATTTTATCAATTTGATAAATACATTAAGACCCAAATTAACATAAAAATCCTTATTAGTTTATGCTATACATTGCATGACCAAAGGTAATTGCCACATATGGTATCTCTTGAAGTTTTAGCAAACTCTTAACAATTCTCAACAATAAAAAAAATGTAAGCATCGAATAGAAATTATAAAAATAAATATTTTAAAAATTATTCTCAAATACAATGTGAATCATTTGAATTAATAATTTTTAACAAATTACTATACAATCTATTGAGAAACTTAATATTGACTATGTGGTACTCCTTGTTTATGATCATTTCATGAGGAAATGTCTTGATCTCTTGCGGGCTGCAAGCCGGGGCATCATGCATTATTTATGATCTCATTGTTTAAGCACCATCCAATCAAATAGGGAAATGAGGTGCTCAAACAGTGAGCTCATAAACAATGCATGATAAGGTAGTTGTAGGTAGTAATCTCTTCTACAATGATGGAGGAGTGAAAGGTAATGATCAATGAGGTTGCTGCTATTAGATCACACATGAATACACTTATTGTTTTGAATTTTAGCTCAGGCATCATGCAATGTTATTGCTTTCATTGCATGCTTGTTGTTGTTGTGCACCATATATTGTTTTATACACTATTTATTTCATTGAGATGGTGAGCTTGGCATTTTTAATGTATTTTTTATTATTGGATTAATGCTACCATGTTGTTGAGGCTGTAGATGCATTGAATCACCACTACCATTCTATTTTGATAGAATCAATATAACAAATAGAGCATCGTCCAATCAAATAGGAACATTAGTAATACATTTAATGCATTATTACTTCATCATGATGATAAAAATTTCATTGGCTCAAAGCACATCAAAATTCAAAATAGTAGGATGTCTTACTCTTTATGAGCTCAAATTCAAAACAATAAGTGTATTATTTTATTATTGATGTCCCTATTTGATCTAATACCATCAATATAACAAACAAAGCACCGACCAATCAAATAGGGACATGAGGTGCTCAAACAGTGAGCTCATAAAATAATATATTTAGTCTTAATAAAATCTTATAAAACAACATATATTGTGTGAAGTGTTTGATCTCTCTTTAATTGTTTTGTTGTTGATATTCACTATGCGTTACTCCCCGTTTATGATCATTTCATGAGGAAATTTCTTGATGGATTGTAGGTTGTAAGCTAGGGCATCATGAATTATTTATGAGCTCACTATTTGAGCATCTACCAATCAAATAGGGACATGAGGTACTCAAATAGTGAGATCATAAACAATGCATGATGCCCTAGTTCTAGTTAGTTATCTCTTCTATAATGATGGAGGAGTGAAAGGTAATGATCAATGAGGTTTATGATATTAGATCATACATTAATACACTTACTATTTTGAATTTGAGCTTGGGCATCATGCAATGTTATTGATGTCATTGCATGCTTTTTGTTGTTGTGCACCAGATATTGTTTTATACATTGTTTATTTCATTGGGTCATAAACAATGCATGATAACCTAGCTTGCAGTCTGCAAGCCATCCAGATATTTTCTCATGAAATGATCATAAATGGGGAGTACCACGTAGTGAATATCAACAAAAAAACAAATAAAGAGATATCAAATACTTCACACAATGCCTTGAAGGTAATAGAAATGATTCCCTAGCTCTCAAAACTCGCAGGTCATCAAGCATTTCAAATGAAAAGATGTAAGCAATGTTAGTATTAAACAGTGAGCTCATGAACAATGTATGATGCCCTAGCTTACAGCCCATGAGCCATCAAGATATTTCCTCATGAAATGATCATAAATGGGGAGTACCACATAGTGAATATCAACACCAAAATAAAGAAAGAGAGATCAAACACTTCACACAATATATCTTTTTTTATAAGATTTTATTAAGACTAATTTTATTTTTTTTATGAGCTCACTATTTGAACACCTCATGTCCCTATTTGATTGGTTGGTGCTCTATTTGTTATATTGATGCTATTAGATCAAATAGGGACATCAATAATAAAATAATACACTTGCAGGATGGATAAAAAATAAAGATCAGGAGCGCAAGATATGAAGAAAATATGAATTCAGTGAAAGTCTTTTCTGTAGCAGTGACAGATTAGAAAAGGGCTCCTTTTCCATCAGAAAAAGGAGGTAAGAAAGCAGGGTGTCTTGCTTTCATCTTCTTCCCCCGAGGCTGGCTTTCATGCGAACACTAGCTTGGAACATAGAGATGCCAAGGTTTTTACTGGTTATTGTTTCAATTGCTTGTTATATGGGCACAAAATGTTGAAATGTAGGAAACCAGACCAAAGATCGTATCGATCAGATTATGAACACTTAAAGGGTTCCATTGCTAAGTAGAAGGAGAAAAGCATGGCTGAATCTTCTCTAAAAGAAAGAGGGATTGAAGAAAAGAACTTTAGTTCCTTAACAGAGGCTTCGATTGGCTTTAAGAAATTAGGGCAGAGCAATGAACCTACATTTAACATTTTTACAGTTCAATCTTTGGATAGGCAGCTTGATATGTTTGCAAAAACCAAGTATGCGTTAAGGGACAAGCTTAGCAGTGGGTACGCTAGTATTCATGAATATGGAATTAATTCAAATCATAATGCCAATATACCCCAGTCAGGTTCGAGGGAAGGAAAAGTTACAGCACAGGTGACCTCAGGGTGCTTCATAGATCAAAATTGGGCATGGCATTCGGTTAAAAGGAAGAATAAGGTTAGGGTTTCTACTTCGGCTCACATTGATAATAGTTTACCATTAAGGAATGTGTTTGATTTACTAAGTAAGAAGGAAAACTTACCTAGCATATACTCGCCCCCACATAAAAGGAAGGGAGTTATGATAGGTAAGGAAATTAGGGTTCAAATGCATAGGGTGCTAGCACATCAGAGCAAGAAAGATGTGATATCACAGCCTAAGCAAAGGAAACCCTACCCTATTATAGCAAAAAATCCCTCCTCTGCGGGGGATTGGCGGAACATTGCAACTACCAAAATCTATAGCCCTCCGCATCGCAAAATATTAGCAAGGCCCGCTCTATCTGATTGTAAGCAACATGGGCAATACTCTATTCTGGAAAATAATAATCACCAGAATCTCACATATACGCCTCCCCATAGGCGCGGTAAGGATCTGAATAAAGGCATCTCAAAGGTTGGCATGCACTATGATAATCTCATCCTAGATAGTGATGTTGTTGTCCAAAAGTAGAAATACCTTGCAGACACAGGCTTAATCTGCATATGGAAAGGTACAGGGGTTCCTATCAATGTCTTAGGCATAGAACTGACATCACTACTTCCCAGAGAGGTAAGTATTTCTTGACTCATGGAAAATTTCATGTATATTGATTGCAAGAATATAGATATTAAAAATAGCATTAAAAGAAAAAAGTGTCTTAAATTTAGAAGTACTCCTTTTTCTTTGTTTGATTGGATCGCTTTATTCAATCCCATGTATCTGAAGAATTTTAAAGTTGAAAAAGCTGTAGCCATTAAGAATGTACCATTGGAATTGTCTAGTCAGGATATTTTCTGCAATATAGGAAATAAGATTGGTAGATTTATTAGAATGGCTGAAACAACAAACATGCATGTAGATTAGATAATCATTGTAGAATTGGATTACCACCAAAAATATATCTCTCCTATACAATTAAGTTTCAATTCTAGCTCTATTATTGTTAACCCAATTATCTTAGAAGATTATATGGAAATTAACAAAGCCACCAATATAGAACAAGCAAGCACTAATCCATTAAATTGGTTTAGCAATGATTATGAAATCCACTTCTGTAAGGGCAACAAAGGTTTCAATATAAAGGGACCTAAAGAATATAATGCAGATAGACCTATATCTCAATTTGAGCCTAGAACTTTAGGGGAAGATCAGGGCAAATTGATAAACAACCTTCCATAGGAGATTAAGGATACATGAATTTGCCCCTTAGAAGGAGAGGAAAAGGAAATAGTTTCCCCCTCTCTTCATAAAGCAATGTAGAAGGAGGACAATAGAAATCCAATTCTTAATTTGGAAATGGGGGACTTAGCTGATAACAGTATGCCCAACCCAAATGTGAAGGGTATTCTATTTTTGGAAACATAACAAATAGAGATAGAAAGCAAGACTGTCAAAGATGATACAGATTTATTAGCAGATCAATCAGTGAACCAGAGGGCTCATCCACAATAGAAGATAGGGATCTTGAAGAAAAATGTAATGAGGAAGTAGACCAAATTATAAAGTGCCTAGGAGAATCTCTTGTAGAGGATCTTATGAAAATGTTCATGGATGAAATTTTTGATCTGGAGGAACTAAATTACCAGAGAGAAACATTAATTAGATATCTCAGCAATGCAACTTTAGTTTAGGCAGAGAAGGAGACTAATGAAACAATACAACTATTAAAAACCCCTGATCAAAGTGGTGATAGGCTCCTAGGAGACTATGACATAAATGCAAAGGATAAAGGTGAAGACAAACAGAGTCCAAAAAAGGACCCTATTTCTATTCAAAATGAAGGCTCAAGAAATGAGGGAACCAATAAAGAGGTTCCCTGTTGCAATATAAATGATACCGAATCACTGCACAAGGGGAAGGAACCAGAAACAACAATCCCAATAGAAATAGAATCCCTTAATTTGATAATACCAAAGAATCTAGATGAGGTAATTGAGATCTATGGTAAAGAGATTATAGATAACAATGAGATCAATATACAAACAGAACCAGAACAAGTGAGTGCAGGGCAACAGGACAAGATCATCAGTATAGCGGGAAACATGTCAATGGTTAAACATTCCATAGAAGGCCTCTTTGGCATAACTAATGAAAATAGAAATTTGAGAATAGCAATGAATAGAGGATGCCTAAGTACACCAAATATTAATAGAATAAAAAAGAAAGAGGGAGAAAATCAGCTGTTGAACTCAAAACCATGTAGATGGAAATTCAGGTAATCAAAAGAAATTAGCCGATATTCTAAACACAGGGAAGGGGAACTGCCTTCCCCATGAACAATGAAAGTCACTACATGGAATATTAGGGGACTAAATACCCCTAATAAGTAGAGATTAATTAAAAGATACCTTAAAAATTTTGACTCCGAAATTATTTTATTACAAGAAAATAAACTTAATAAAGTTGAAAGCTCCAAGTTCAGCAAAAAATTAGGCATATGGAAAGCAGAGTACGCGACCTCAATAGGTACTTCCGGAGGGTTAGCAGTATTATGGGATCCTAGGAAGTTAGCAGCCACACCTTTATCCCATAATAGTAACTGGTTGGCTCTAGAAATTAAAAGTCTAAAGTCAAATTTAAAATTCAACTTAATTAACATATATGGCCCCATACCTAATGAGGATAAGAGGAGAGTCTGGTAGGAAATCCACCTCTTTTTATCCATAAATTTAGAATCTCTCTTCTTTATTGGAGGGGATTTTAATGCTATTTTAGATACAGAAGAGAAATATGGGGGTTCTCAATATATATCACAAGTTCATAAGGATTTCAGTAATTGGGCATCGGACAATAATCTAATTAGCATAAACACAAATAATGACATTTACACTTGGAACAATAGAAGAGCAGGTTTTAGCCATATAGTAGAAAAATTAGATAGATTCTTCGTTAAGATATATGATGGAATCTGTAACTTATTGTATAGTGCGGAGATTCTGCCAGAGGCAGGATCAGATCATTTTCCGGTTAGGCTCACTATTATAGAGGATTCCAAACCAACTAGAAGTCCTTTCAAATTCAAGTTTATGTGGTTCCAAAACCCAAAGTTTATAAATCTCTTGGAGGAATGGTGGAGACAAATTTCAATAAAAGGATCTAAAATGTATTGTTTAACAGAAAAATAAAAAATTATTAAACATAAAGCATTAGAATGGAATAAGAACAATTTTAATAATATCTTCGAAGAAAAGGATCAGTTGGAGCAAGAAATAGCTGACCTCAACAATTTAGTTATAAAACAAGGCATGGACAAACTAAGCTATCATAGAGAAAAGGAATTAATGGCTAAGTACAATGATATTCTTCTTAAAGAAGAAATTTTTTGGAGACAAAAATCTAGGGAGTCTTGGTTAAAAGGAGACAGCAATACAATTTTTTTTCATAACACCACTAAGTGTAATAGAAGCATCAATAGAATAGCTAAAATTAAGTCCTGTGATGGGCTTATAAATGAGGACCCTAAGCAGATATCGAGTGTGATTACGAACTTCTATCATACCCTTCTCAATGGTGCAGAAGCATCTGACCTTTTAGCACAAAATGAAATGCTTAAAGCCATTCCCAAATTGATTACGGAGCTCGATAATAAAATGTTAAATAATAAGTTATCCCTCAAAGAAGTCAGAGTGGCAGTATTCCAACTTCACCCAAATAAAGCATTGGGTTCAGATGGTTTTCAAGCAGGTTTTTTCTAGAAGTGTTGGCATTTTATTGGGGAAGAGGTATGGCAAGCAGTGGAAGCTACCAGGAACACGGGGTCCCTGCTAAGTGAAATCAATAACACCTTTTTTGCTTTAATCCCAAAGAAAAATGAAAGTGTGGATCCTAGGGATTTTAGGCAAATATCCCTTTGTAACACAATATACAAGATCCTCTCTAAATGCTTAGAAAATAGACTTAAAACATTGTTGCCCAATATAATTTCTGAAGAACAGACAGGTTTTGTAGCAAATAGATCGATCCTGGATGGAATAATTATAGCAAAAGAATTAGTCCATACTGCTCAAATGACAAAGGTACCAAGTATGTTTATGAAAATAGACATTCAAAAAGCATATGACAAAGTAGAATGGAGATTCCTTTGCAAATGCATGGAAGCTTTCAGTTTCTCTAAGCAATGGGTCAATCTTATTTTTAATTGTATTTCAACCCCTGAGATATTGGTTCTAATTAATGGCACTCCAGAAGGCTTCTTTAGTATCTCAAGAGGCATTAGGCAAGGGGACCCAATGTCCCCCTTTCTATATGTAATCATGGTAGAAGCTTTGGGAAGATCTATAACAAAGAGACATTTGGAAGGAAAGATCTTAGGTCTACAGGTCGCTAAAAACATTCCAAATATCACACACCAATAGTTTGCAAATGATACGATTCTACCTGGTCAAGCCAACTGTCAAGAAGCTAAAGCATTTAAAGATATCCTAACTATTTACATGAAAGCCTTAGGGCAGCGGGTTAACCCCAATAAATCAGAAATTTTCTTCATTAATACCTCACCGAGAGTAGAAAGAGAGATTTGTAATTTGATGGGTTATAAAATTGGAAAGTTTCCATGAAAGTATTTGGGCATTGACCTAGATAAAGGTCTCCTATCTTCCAAACTCTGGCAACAAGTGATTACCAAAGTCCAAAATAAGAAGAGCTCATGGAAAGGAAGATGGATAATAAAGGTAGGTAGGACAACTATGATCAAGTCAGTCCTTTCAGCCATACCCACGTACCAGATGTCAATTCTCCCTTTACCAATAAATATTAAAAAGAACCTAGATAAAATGTTTATAGAATTTTATTGGCAAGGCCCATCAGAAGACAAAAAACATTCCCTAATAAAATGGGATACCTTATGTAAACCTATTTCTAAGGGAGGCCTCGGCATTAAAAACCTTCTATGGAAAAACCAAGCCCTGGGAGCTAAACTTATATGGAGAATGTATAAGGAACCTAGATGTAAATGGGTGCCGATATTATTATAGAAATACATTCTCGATACGGATCCCATCAACATCTTCAGGTCCTCCACACATGTCAAAGGATCCAGGATATGGAATTTCATCAAAGAATGCAAAGGAATTATTAATAACTATTTATCATGGGATGTAGGTGTAGGGGATCAAGTTCTTTTTTGGGAGGATTCGTGGGCTGGTCTCACTCCCCTTAGCAATTTGGGTTTTTCCATGGAGTTTATGGAAGAAAGTAAAAGAGTCAAAGGCATCTTTCTCAAGGATTATATATGTAAGAAAGAGAGTAATAAATGGAGCAATTTAGAATAAATTGACTCTGTATGGTAGGAGAAGTAGAAATTTAAGTCAATAATGGAAAAGAGAGAAGTTGTACTTAAAAATAGATTAGACAGACTGATTTGGGCAAGATCAAAGAATGGTAACTATTCTATAAAGAAGGGCTACAATATCATTATCTGAGAACAAAAGATGGACGATATAGATATCCCTCTGAACCTTTGCTAGAATAAATTTGGCCTCCCAAAAGCGGGTATGTTTCTATGGGCTACCTTGCAAAATAAAATGTTGACAGTAGACAGATTTAAGAAATTGGGTTTTGAAGGGCCGTCTAGATGCCCCATGTGTGAGAGTCAATCCGAGGATGTTAATCACATCCTCCTCAACTACCCATATGCCCAAAACTGCTGGAATTGGCTTCATCAATGTTTAGGCTGGAAGTCTGCTCTCCACGTTGATCTATTAAGTACCCTTAAAGCATGGCCATCACTTTATAAAGATAATCTATATAAGGATATATGGACCATCTCCCTGGCAATAGGTGCTTAGGAATTATGGAAAGAAAGAAATAGGAGGATTTTCACAGGTCAAAAATTACCATGGAGTTCAATCACAAATAAAATAGAAGCATCAATAGTAGAAAATATCAATAGTAATCTCAGAAACAAGCTAAGCTATGAAGAGGCATTCAAGAATTGGGATAACAAAATTAGAGAAAAATGGCCAAAATTAGATATTCCTCCCCTATATGGAAAAGGGGGACCCAAAGTGAAGGCTAACTGAGTTTCTTGCAAATGGATCCCTCCGAGAGAGGGATGGTATAAACTTAACTTTGACGGAGCTTCTAGAGGTAACCCTAGGGTAGCAGGTATTGGGGGGATTATTCACAATTGGAAGTCAGAAGCCATCACTAAGTTCTCCAGTCCCATAAATCCTTCCATGAATAACATGGTGGAATGTGTAGCGGCCTTAGAAGGTTTAAAATTGTGTAGGAGGATCAACTTATCCAAAGTAGTTATCGAAGGAGATTTGCAAATTATCATCAATGCCATTCAAAACAAGAAAACTCCTAATTGGTCCCTTAACTTGAAAATAGAAGAGATTAACCAAGTTATCGAGGGGATCCCGAAGTATGAAATAAGACACACATATAGAGAGGGTAATACAGAGGTAGATAAGCTAGCCAATCTAGGAGCCAACAAAGTTACAATTATGGATTGGTATATCTAATAATCTACATAGGCTTATATTCTAACAAACTTTTTTGGTTTTAACACAGATGCAGTAACATTCCAAGTAATATGAATTTCTACTAAACAATAGGTTTGTAGTAGTTATAGGGGGATTAGTACAAATTATAGGAGGTCATTTAGACCAAAGACATTAAATTTGGCTATAGGTAGATACTAGTATTAGTGGCCTTGCTTGAAGAGCCCCAAGCAACTAAAAATTATTACCTGTAAAACTCAGCTAAGATAGGAGGATAGGGATGGGCCAGGATATTAGAGTAAGGGATGTAGGTACCTACAAACTTGGTTTATATTCTGTACATAGTACACCTTTTATTCAGAGTGTGCATCAGGTATTGAGTGTTTGCAGAGCCTTTTTTATAGGTAGCATAATAAATAGTAGAGCACTTGCAAATATAATCATAATTAAATGCACTCAGTTTTCCCATTCCATGGTGAAAAACTACCAGCAAGGCATAAATTTGGATCATCATCTCTTATACTTGTGAGCTCATCATGAACCGGCAGGGAATCAGAAATTAATCCTTTTTCTCCTTATTATCATTTTAACTAGTGATTACTTATTGAATAATAGTTGAAGCTAGAAGCTTAGTGCATTACTTGTATGTTTGCTTGGGGAAGTTATCATTATCATCATCAGTGGGATTCTGCCAATGATAATAATGATAGATAAGCATGTATGTCTATAAGCATAATATCAAAGTTTGAGACTCTCCATGTAGGAGATGTTTTATGTTACAGTGCAATATAAGAAGATATAGCTTCATGATGTATAGAAGATGCTCCTATACCTTTGTACGGTCATTGATTAGAGATCATTTCATTAAGACTCACTAATAGGCAATTTCCAATCGGATAAATAGCATCTAGGTAAGAAGATATTGTTTCAAGAGTAAGTTTTGGATTCATAAATACTGATGACAGTTCACAGGTGAAAACACCATCAAGTTATTCAGGGAATGCGAAATGTTAGCTTATAGCCTCTGGGTTATAGGTAACAAAGGAAAAGGGTATTATGCAAAGAGAAATACCACCCCACTTATTTGAGTGAAGTTTGAAAGGATCTCGAACAAGGGAAGGAGTCTTTTGGAAAAGTCCAGAATAACCGAACAATGGCTATTTATAAAAAAATTTATTGTTTATAGTTTCATAGAGGAAACATGGACACTAGACTCAGTAGCTACTACATTAAGAGTGACTGAGCAATGGCTTTCAGAGGTTGCATTTATCCAGAAAGGTGGAATCAAATGCTGAATCCTATGCCAAATTCCACCAGAAGGGTGGTGGAAAAGTCCACTGGAGATCAATTCTTCAAAAATCTTTATTCCTATAGAACAAATGGAGAAGTGATAGGGCAATTCATTGCCCTATCCATCTTGGCTGGAAAAAGAAAAGAAGATATTATTAAGGTGGCTAAAGAAGTTTTCACTAAGGAGCACTTAGAAGGGCTAGAAAAGATGGTTTACTGTGTAGACCACAACCTTACAATACCCTACTTGGAAGTCACGAAAAGTAGGCCGTACTGCATTTGAAAAAGTCAATGGTTGCATGATCGCATGAGCCCGAAAGGCTTCATGTGATCATGTGACAAGCCTTTGAGATCTCACCCTACTGCCACATAGACAGCCGGGCCCGCTAGAACCTTCACCACCTCAGTCCAAATGGATACATCACCGTCCACAGACCCACCACCGGAGTCAAAGTCCCTACTGACCGCTAGAGGCTTGTCACATGATTGCATGCACTTAGGAAGCCACATGCGATCATGCGAAAAGCATGAAACCGCACCATAGAAACCATTGTGAATTGCCTTAACTGTGACCACTAACGGTTTGTCTCAAGGTCACATGGGCTCAGAAGAGCCCATGTGATCATGCGACCAATTGTAAGATGTTAACCACTGACCGTTGGTGGCTTGTTGTTTGCTTGAGTGCTGACTGGCCCCATGGTGATGTTAGAAACTGGGACCCCGCCTGGTCGCAATAGCATGCTTAGGAAATATGTCACCTCACTCAAAAAATGCAGACCCACTAAGATTCTAATCTGACCATTGTCGAATGATCTCATGAGCTTGAAAGATTCTATGAGATTATGCGATAGCTGTCGGATCTCCACTGCACTTGCACGGCTATGAGGAATTGGGACCCGCCTGGTCGGAGTTGCGTACTTGAAGGTTGAAAACATAAAGGGTTTTCAAACTGGAGGTTGAAAACACATAGAATTTTTGGACTGAAAGTCAAAAACATCCTGAGCCTTCAGAGAGAAGGTCGAAAACACACTGGGTTTTTGGGCCAAAAGGCAGAAAACACAGAGGGTTTTGACACTTGAGCATTTCTTGGAACAAACAGGATGTGGCCAAAAAGGGAATGATAAGGAAATTTTGGGAATAGTACTTTCACAATCGCTAAGGAGCACTTAGAAGGGCTGGAAAAGATGTTTTACTGTGTAGACCATAACCTTACAATACCCTACCCAGAAGTCACAAAAAATAGGTCGTACTGCATTTGAAAAAGTCAACAGTTGCATGATTGCATGAGCCTGAAAGGCTTCATGCGATCATGTGACAAGCCTTTGAGATCTCACTCTACTGCCACATAGACACCCGAGCCCGCTAGAACCTTCACCACCTCAATCCAAATGGATACATCACCATCCATAGACCCACTGCTGGAGTTAAAGTCCCTACTAACCACTAGAGGCTTGTCGCATGGTCGCATGCACTTAGGAAGCCGCATGCGATCATGCAACAAGCATGAAACCGCACCACAGAAACCATTGTGAACTACCTTAACTGTGACCACTGATGGTTTGTTGCATGGTCACATGGGCTTGGAAGAGCCCATGTGATCATGCGACCAACCGTAAGATGTTAACCACTGACCACTGGCGGCTTGTTGTTTGCTTGACTACTGACTGGCCCCATGGTGATGTTAGAAACTAGGTCCCACCTGGTCGCGATAGCTCACTTAGGAAATATGCCACCTCACTCAAAAAATGTGGGCCCACTAAGATTCTAATCCAACCATTGTCGCATGATCTCATGGGCTCGAAAGATTCCATGAGATTATGCGACAATTGTCGGATCTCCACTACACTTGCACGGCTATGAGGAACTGGGACCCACCTGGTCGGAGTTGCGCACTTGAAGGTTGAAAACATAGAGGGTTTTCAAACTGGAGGTTGAAAACAAAGAGAATTTTTGGACCGAAAGTCAAAAACATCCTGAGCCTTCAGAGAGAAGGTCGAAAACACACTGGGTTTTCAGGCCAAAAGGTAGAAAACACATAGGGTTATGACAATTGAGCATTTCTTCGAACAAATAGGATGCGGCCAAAAAGGGAATGATAGGGAAATTTTGGGCAACAGTACTTTCACAATAGCAGATTAAAGGGCATCTCCATAATACATGGTTGACATTATTATACACTCTTAGAGAAAATACTTGGAAATGATAATCATGATCGGATTCCCTTTGACATGAAGGTATTCATAGCTAATTTGTTATCATTATATGGACTAAGTCATGTTAATTATGTCACTGTAAGGAGTTAATAAAATTCCTGAGGTGATGCCCCTTGGAAGGGGGTCAATGGATACTTTTATTGTTTTTCTATACAGGTAGACATGGGTAAGATTATATGAATATATGTATAGGTATATACATATATTCATAGTCTTCTTCACAAACCTTGCTAAGTGCTATATTAATGATGTCCTCAGATATGATAATGGTATGTACATACACTTATATATATGCACATTATATATATGTATATATAAACATATGTATATACCATCTTAGCAAGGTCTTCTAAGCATTGTTTTTACTCAGGGAAGCATTTCATGTTGCAGAAGATGAGGCACAGTTAGTAAAATTGCATGCATTTGAGAATATAGTAGGGAACCTAGTCACAATTGGTATTCCTATATTAAGTTAAAGGATCCTAAAGTAAGAGTATATATTAGGTATATATATATATATATATATATATATATATATATATATATATATATATATATATATATATATATATATATATATATATATATATATATATATATATATATATATATATATATATATATATATATATATTATATAATATATATATATATATATATAATATATATATTATATATATATATATATATAATATATATATATATATATATATATATATATTATATATATATATATATTATATATATATATATATATATACTAGTAATAGTATATATAGATATATATACTGATGCCTAAAGCTAAGATATAATGATTTGCAAGATCAGAATCAGGAAGTCTTCAATCTTGTTAGCTTTTATAGTTTAATATATATAAATATAGATATGTTGATAATAGTATATCTATATTTATATACATTTTATCACCTCCTGAAAAACAATCTAAAAGAGGAAATAATTCAGCTAGGAAATTTAAAATTAAGTTGGAACATTCAGCATAGGATACATGCATGATAAGAACTGGGGATGTATTGAGCAACAAATAAAGTTATTACTTTCTTTAATGGGGAAACTTGCAATTGAATCATTTCCTTAATTGAGAATGTAGTATCAAGAGACAGGGACATATGTTTTTATGGTATATATATATATATATATATATATATATATATATATATAATATATATATATATATATATATATATATATATATATATATATATATATATATATATATATATATATATATATATATATATATATATATATATATATATACGGGTGTTTGTATATATATATTTATATATAAATTCTAGCTTCCTCCTATGAGTATTTCAAAATGGCTTATATATAATAACTAATAGGGCTTCAGAGTATGCTTGGCTAAGGTATTGGACATTCTTCTCTTTCCTGTTACTTTTATATATGAGTCATAAATATAGGTATACTCATGACAGTATACATATATTAATATATAGAGCTTTGCAAATATATATTTATATATTGGATAAGCCTCAGAAGATCTCACAGATACGGTAAGGGTATGAACACATGGTTATATATATATATATATATATATATATATATATATATATATATATATATATATATATATATATATATATATATATATATATAATCTACATATATATATATAACCATATGTTAAAACTAATTATTTTTTGCCTTACAATTTGAGGAGATTGGAAATCATTACAGCTTTTTCTGAATGATGTAAATATTAGAGGCCCATAATGAAACTCTACTATTATCTTCTTTCTGATAGTTAGCCAGGTATGACTTGAAATTAGTCAGAGCACTATTATAGTACTGAGGAGTATATTTAGTTCTGCTGTAAATATGCCTAAAATGTTAAGACTCTCATGATAGGAATTGTTAATCTTTAGCGGTAAGGATTTTTAATCACAAGAGTATTTGTTTCTAGTATTATATTGTCAATAATAAAAGTGTTTAACTACAGGCTTCATAGTCAATATCAAATATTCTTAAATAGGATATGTAGCCGAGATGTAGAATTTTTACCTTGATGCAGGTTAACCTTGGTCTCGGAGGAATTTTGTCTTGTTTTTTTCAGGAAGGACTATCATTCGGATGTTCAACACATATACTTGACATAGTAGATGATCAGAAACTCTACTTCAATTGTACAAATGATGTAATCCTTGTCTAATCACCATTCTATGTATAATTCATGATTTAAAAAAAAAGCAATCTAGAGTTTTTTCGGGACGTGGGTATGCCTACGTAAAATATGTACAAATCTCGATAGGTATCGAGCCGTGGGTATGCCTATGGAAAATTTGTATTTTAACAAATCTTGTCAATTGTCGAGTCGTGGGTATGCCCATGTAAAGTTTTGTATAAGGTCAGGACCTATGGTCCCGGGCAAGGCTGGAGGTTTTCTCAGCCCTACTCTTTCCTACCAGCGCCTGCAGTGAGCAGGGTCACATTGTAATATAACTATTTATATTAATAAAAAATGTCTAGGGCTTCGGCCTTTTACCGATAAAAATAAAATAAAATAAAATAAAATAATACACTTACTATTTTGAATTTGAGCTCATAAAGATTAAGATATCCCTATTTTATTACCGATGTCCCTATTTACATCTTTTCATCAAATGACCTAAAAACATCAAGAATGATCCTATATGGTCACTAATAGCCAACTTTCAGAAGAATATGAATGAATGCAAACATACATAAGTGGATGAACATAAATAATGAAGGTACCAAACATTGCCTAAAGTAATGATGTGTTGACCCAGGGTTCAATCTAGTATGCTCTTGTATGATCCAAAACCTGCACAAAAGGAAAAGATGGGGTTAGATCCAAAGGATCTAAGCAATGCCTAGCACCCTATTACTAGTTTTCATCTACAATTATGCATGTGCATAGTCAAGCCATACACTTCTAAAATGAACTATGTTATAGAACATGTGTACTCAGGAAACATATGCATGCAGTGAGTAAATCAAGACCAAAATGGAGCAAAAAGTATGATGTCAAATGTGTTATCAAGAAACACCTCATGGGATGTCAGTCAACATAATATATATGTTGTTTGTACATGATCGGTAAAAGGACATCTACAACCTCAACAACATGGCAATATTAATCCAATAATAGGAAATACATTACAAATGCCAAGCTCATGGTCTCAATGAAATAAATAGTGTATAAAACAATATATGATGCTCGAGCTCAAATTCAAAATAGTAAGTGTATTAATGTGTGATCTAATAGTAGAAACCTCATTGATCATTACCTTTGACTCCTCCATCATTATAGAAGAGATAACTACCTACAACTATATTTCATAATTCCTCCTTTGAAGTCGTAGGTTAGTTTAAAATGGAGAAAGTATACAAACTCACCAATTTAATCCCAAAGTTTCATAACATTGCATTCTTGTTGTTGTTATGGTGCAAAATAGCTACAAGCATGCAATGACAACAATAACATTGCATGATGCCTAAGCTCTAAAGGGGGTGCCAAGATTTTATTAAGCCTAAATATATGATGTAAACTCATAATTATACTTGATATATATAATACAATGGTATGTAGTATAATCTATACATTTGTGAGATGTGATTAATTCCAATTATATGATGTTTTGGGATTAAATTGGTGAGTTTGTATAGTTTCTCCATTTTAAACTAACCTATGACTTCAAAGGAGGAATTATGAAATATAGTTGTAGGTAGTTATCTCTTCTATAATGATGGAGGACTCAAAGGTAATGATCAATGAGGTTGTTGCTATTAGATCATACATTAATATACTTACTATTTTGACAAAAATAACATTGCATGACGCTTCAGTTCAAATTCAAAGTAGTAAGTGTATTATTTTATTACTGATGTCCCTATTTTATTATTGAGCTAAAATAATACACTTACTATTTTGAATTTGAGCTCAGGCATCATGCATTGTTTATGAGCTCACTATTTGATTACCAGCCAATCAAATAGGGACATGAGGTTCTCAAACAGTGAGCACATAAACAATGCATGATGACCTAGCTTGCAGCCCGCAAGACATCAATATATTTCCTGATGAAATGATTATAAATGGGGAGTACCACATAGTGAATATCAACAAAAAAAAACAAATAAAGAGAGATCAAACACTTCACACAATGCCTTGAAGGTAGTAGAAACAATGCACTAGCTCTCAAAGCCCATAGGTCATCAAGCATTTGAAATGAAAAGATGTAAACAATGCTAGTATTAAACAATGAGCTCATGAACAATGTATGATGCCCTAGCTTGCAGCTCGCGAGCCATCAAGACATTTCCTCATGAAATGATCATAAACGAGGAGTACCACATAGTGAATATTAATAGAAAAACAAATAAAGAGAGATCAAACACTTCACACAATGCCTTGAAGGTAATAGAAACAATGCCTTAGATCTCAAATCTCGCAAGTCATCAAGCATTCCAAATGAAAAGATGTAAACAATGCTAGTATTAAATAGTGAGCTCATGAACAATGTATGATGCCCTAGCTTGCCACCCACGAGCCATCAAGACATTTCCTCATGTAAATGATCATAAATGAGGAGTACCACATAGTGAATATCAACAACAAAATAAATAAAGAGAGATCAAACACGTCACACAATGCCTTGAAGGTAATAGCAACAATGCCCTAGCTCTCAAACCTCGTGGGTCATCAAGCATTCCAAATGAAAAGATGTGAAGAATGCTAGTATTGAATAGTGATCTCATAAACAATGTATGATGCCCTAGCTTGTAGCCCATGAGCTATCAAGACATTTCCTCATGAAATGATCATAAACGGGGAGTACCACATAGTGAATATCAGCAACAAAACAAATAAAGAGATATCAAACACTTCACACAATGCCTTGAAGGTAATAGCAATGACACCCTAGCTGTCAAATCTCATGGTTCATTGAGAATTCCAAATGCTAAGATGTAAAAAATGCCACTATTAACATTCATATTGTGTCATTAAATCAATAAATACCATCAAAATGAAATTGAGTTAAAGAGAAGACAAAGCTTGAATGCCTACCTCAAGTACCAGTTCCCTCTTCCCACATGGTGTCAACCTCTTCATACATGCCAAAGTTGAATGCCCTCTTTGCACCACACAAAAGGGCAGTATTGTCTTCACGACAGCTCTTTGAATTCACAAAAATTACAAATGACAATTTATTTTTCTTTTTTTTGTTTATAACCGAACTAGTGTCGCAATTATGACATCATAGTCGCTATTACGATACTGTCAGGGCACTTGCAAAAAAAACACAAAAAATAGACACAAATGGTAGTGGCATCACAAATTGGTGTTGAAATTTGACCCCAAATGTTTTAGTGATTAAGGACCCCTTAGGACTCACTAATGGGTCCTACAATCCATTACTACACATAAGGACCCCCTAGGACCCATTATGTATCATAAGGGGTCCTAAGTGATTGTAGGACCAATTAATGGGTCATAGGACCATTTAGCACCCCTTATTACCCATTAACATGTGACAAGACCATTTACAATCCCTTACCACTCATTAATGGGTCCTACAACCCCTTGCTACACATTACAGACCCTTAGGAGCTATTATTTTATAATAAGAGATGGTAAGTGATTATAGGACCTATTAATAGGTCATAACACCATTTAAAACACCTTATGACCCACAAATGTATCCTAAGATCATTTATGACCTTTTTGGACTCATTAATGGGTATTTTGACCCCTGACAACCCCTTAGCACCCCTTAATACCCAATAGGAGCCCTTAGGACCCATTAGAGACCACTAGAACACATATATTATTTGAGGACACATTATTGGGTTCTAAGTGATCCTAATATATCATAAAGGGTCCTAATGGGTGCTAATGTATCATAAGAACTAATGATACACATTAAGAACCTTTATGACACATTCATACACATTAGGACCCCTTAGAATGCATTAAATTTCATACACATAGTAATGGGTGCTAATGTATCATAAGGGGTCATAATGGGTTGTAAGTGGTCATGCAATCCTTGAGGACTCTTATGATACATTAGACAACATTATTTTTCCTAAGATCCCTTAGTGTAAAAATTAGGGCCCCTTAAAACTAATTATGTATCATAAGGGGTCCTTAATGATACTACAAATCATTAATGGATCCTAAGTAGTCCTAACATATAGTAAAGGGTCATAATGGGTCCTAAGTGGTCCTAGAACCCATTAGGACCCCGTATGACCCATTAGAATCCCTTATAACCCATTACAATCCATATGCTACATAATTGGTCCAATTATGAAATAGGTGTTGTAAGCGGTCCTTATCAAGAACTAATTTGTCATAAGTGGTCCGAGAACCCCTTAGTACCTACCAGGACACATTGGGACCCATTAAAATACATTAAGAAACATTAGAATACATTAGGTCCTGTTAGGATCCATTAAAATATACTAGGTGTCATAAGAACCATTAATGACTTGTAGGACCATTAAGTACCCCTTATGACTCATTAATGGGTCCTACGACCCCTTACTATGCATTAGGACCCCCTAGGATCCATTATTAATGATAAGGGGTCATAAGTGATCATACAACCTATTAATGGCTTATATGACCATTTAGGAGTCTTATGAACCATTAATGTTTCCTAACACCATTTATGAGCTCCTAAGGCTCATTAATGGGTCCTCTACCCCCTTACTGTGTATTAGGACACCTTACAACCCACTTTTTATTATAAGGGGTCCTAAGCAATTGTAGGACCCATTAATGGGTCATAGAATTGTTTATCACCCCTTATAACCCACTATTGTGTCATAAGATCATTTATGACATTTTTGGAATCATTAATGGGTCTTATGACCTTTAAGAACTCCTTAGTACTACTTAATACCCATTACGAAACCTTAGGACTCATTACAACCCCTTATAATACATTAACCATCATAGGACACACTAATGGGTCCTAAGGGATTCTAATTTATCCTAATCTACATCATAAAGGATCTTAATGGGTCTGAAGTTATCTTAGGACTTCTTCGGATCCACTAGGACTCATTAGGAAATATTAAGACCCTTTAAAACACATTAGTAGACATTATGACCAATTAAGACCCCTTAGGACATATTAGGACCCCTTAGAATACATTAACTATTGTACACATAGTAATGGGTCTTAATGTATCATAATGGGTAATACTGGGTTGTAAGTGATCCTAGGACCCCTAAGGATCCAAATGATATGTTAGGACCCATTATTTTTCCCCAAGCTCCCTTAGTAAGCAAATTAGGACCCCTTAACACAAATTTTGTATGGGGTCATAATGGGTCCTAAGTGATCCTAAGACCTCTTAGGACCCATTAGGATCCCTTAGGACCCATAAGAACCCCTTATATCACATTATGACCCTTATGATAAATAATGCATCCTATTGCATAATAACTATCCTAAGGGATCCTAATCAAGAACTAATTGGTCATCTATGGTCCTAGGACCCCTTAGTACCTACCAATACACATTAGTACCACTAGTACATTTTGCACCATTTTTTGACATAATATTGGTTGACTTTTCTACCCAACTCAGTCGAATAGTCGACCAACTAGTTTGTCGCTATTATTGGCATCGAAATATCAACTGATTATTGCAACTATAGAATGATCGATGCCAATTTTGGTAAAAAATGAGGGTAATCCTAGTCGAGAATAACATTAGAAAGTGTTGGTTGGTCGATCATTTGACCAATCTAGATTAATATTGGTTGAAATATTTGGTCACTCCGACCAGGATGCTAAACTTGTGACGATCATATTTCGACCACATTGCCTCGCACTTTAACCAAATATTGGTCAAAATATTTAGCGGCTTCGACCAAGATGCCAAACCCATGACGCCATATTTTGACACAAAAGGGTCAATTTTTTGACCAAACTAGGCTAGACTTTCAACGTAAGTGTGTCACAACGTCAACTGCGGCGAGTCAAAATTTTGATGCAATACAGAGTATTTTAAAAAAAATGAAGATAAATATCTAGACTAATCACCAACGGCATCATAATCAGTCATTAGTCTAGATATTTATCTTTAGGTGTCCACACTCATTCTGTTGCTTGTTGCCAGTGGGTCCCTGCTCGTTCTGTTTTCCAGACTGCTTTGGGCTCTAGCAATCCATCTGCTCTGCTCTGCATAAAACTATGGGTGTTTTCATTTTGTTTAAACTATTTGAGAGATAGGCTCTAACTAGTGATCCATGAATTGGTAGAGCTTCCTCTTAGATGCCCACAACTCTTGAAATCTATTGGTGTGAAGCCCCCAAAGGGTATTTTTCTCTATGGGCCTCCTAGTTCTAGGAAAACTTTAATTGCTAGGGCAGTGGCAAATGAAACTGGTGCCTTCTTTTTCTATATCAATGGACCTGAGATTATGTCAAAGTTGGCTAGAGAAAGTGAAAGTAATCTCCGAAAGGCTTTTGAGGAGGCCAAGAAGAATGCCCCATCCATTATATTTATTGATGAGATATTATAGAGATTTTTCAGTAGGCTTGCAAGTATGCTATTAGAGAAAATATTGAGAAGGTGAGTTTCAATTTTGTTGGCTTTTGCAAACTAGATTTGGTTATGAATTTCTTAATGGTTTTTTTTGAACTGGTTTGTTAGAATTTTACATTTTTTGATTCAATTTTCCTCAACTTGTATCTTATTATTTCAATTTGTCATGTTCTCTTTCCTCTACACTTTTACAGGATATTAAATGTGAAAGAAAAAGAAGTGAGAACCTCGAGGCAATGGATGAAGATGATAGTAATGAGGTAGCTGAAATAAAGGCTGCTCATTTTGAGGAGTCAATGAAATATACCTGAAGAAGTGTCAGTGATGCTGATATTCAAAAGTATCAAGCCTTTGCACAAACACTATAGCAATCTCGAGGCTTTGGTTCTAAATTTTGATTTCCTGGTGCTTCTTCTGGTGCTTCAAATGTATTTTCTACAACTGATAATAAAGATGATGACGAATTATACAGTTTGAAAACTTAGTATAGAATTTTCATATTAATGAACTGACAAATATGTCTATTCTAGCAGGGACCTTCCGCTGACAAATAGCCAATGCTATTCAATTTGGCTCCGGCTTTTTCTTGTATGAGTTTAATCTGTTCATATGTTTGAAACTTTATTTAGTTTATTAGCCCTTTAGCCGAGGACTTACTAACTTGTAAGTATTTAGCGAAATATTAACTATGGAAAGGAAATTTAGCTATGGAAACTTTTTCTCAAGTGGTAGATAATGCTATGAAAACTATACTTTTAAAAAAAAAATCCCCCTGGAAAATATTCTATACTAAATCAATTCTACAACAAAGAAATTCTAGTTCAACTAATTCTGACTGGTGATCCGTGAATTAGTAGAGCTTCCTCTTAGATGCCCACAACTCTTCAAATCTATTGGTCTGAAGCCCCCAAAGGGTATTCTTTTCTATGGGGCTCCTGGTTCTGGGAAAACTTTAATTGCTAGGGAAATGGCAAATGCAACTGGTGCCTTCTTTTTCTATATCAATGGACTTGAGATCATTTCAAAGTTGGCAAGAGAAAGTGAAATCAATCTCTGGAAGGATTTTGAGGAGGCTGAGAAGAATTCCCCATCAATTATATTTATTGATGAGATATTACAGAGATTTTTCAGCGGGCTCTAGCAATCCATCTACTCTACTCTATGTGAAACTATGGGTTTTTTCATTTTGTTTGAACTATTTGAGAGATAGGCTCTAACTAGTGATGCATAATTGGTTTGCATGTTTGTAGTGTGGAAGCAGTGTTGGGGATGCTGGTGGTGCTACGGATAGAGTCCTTAACTAGTTGTTAACGGAGATGGATGGTATGACAACCAAGAAAATAGTTTTCATTATACCCAATGGCATTGGCTCGTTATACCCAAGGATTTTAATGGAGCTGATATTACAAAGATTTGTCAGTGGACTTGCAAGTATGCTATTAGAGAAAATATTGAGAAGGTGAGTTTCAATTGCGGCGGCTTTTGCAAACTAGATTTGGTTATGAATTTATTAATGGTTTTTTTTTAACTGGTTTGTTAGAATTTTACATTTTTTGATTCAATTTTCCTCAACTTGTATCTTATTATTTCAATTTAATGCTATGAAAACCTTACTTTTAAAAAAAAAATCCTGCTGGAAAATATTCTATACTAAATCAATTCTACAACAAAGAAAGTCTAGATCAACTGATAGGTATGGTGTGCGTCCATTTTATGGAGATCAGTTCCTATTTGTGTTAAATCAAATGTTTCATTTGCACATACCCCATGTAAGCATCAACACGTTGAAAGCCCTCACTTGTCCCTATGTTACAATAGCCACATCTAATGCTTGCGTGTGGCCTAGAAAGAAAAATTATGTCTTAGCTCAAGAGTACTTAAATGAACCATTCTAAAATTATTTTACATTCTTAAACTCTTTCTTGATTTTTTTTCTTTTCTTCCTTAATTAATTTCATGTTAAACTTATTTCTCATGCCAATTAAATTAAATTATAGAAAAGAAAGCCTGTATGACAAGAATATTAAAATAAATTAAATGATCAGCACTAACTTAGATCAGAAGCAAAAAGAAAGGCACATACCCTTGATAACAACAAAATTTGCATTCATGGCAATGCAAGGCTCATTAGCACGATCCATCAAAGATTTAACCATGCAATTGCCTATGCCTATAGGATAAAATAAAATATTACATAGTAAATCCAATATCGTAAAAAAAAGAAAGAATTTTTCAACACACACATTAAGAAATGGAATAATCCATCAGAGACTTTTAAAATATATTAAAACAAATATAGTGCACATGAGTTATTAATCATTAAAATGTTGTGAATAGGAACAAAGAGTTGGGGAACTACTTCCTATCTAAGATGTAGATAATATAAAATTTTATCATGCAAAACATAGATAAATGTAGTGATTCTTTCTTGCAAACAAACTTTGAATATGAAATCTCAATACCTCTGTCAAAGATGACATGCTAAGTCTGATTTTAATTGTTAGGATTTTATTGTCATATAGCCCCAAAACTATGTATTATTCCCAATCTGAGATGAAATGGCCATATTCATGTTGCACAATGAATAACTGAATTAAAGCAACTCTTCATAATATGTCATTGCAACTAGTCTATGAGACTAAATCCTTGGCTATATATAGAACGACCATATTATTCTTGCCTCTTTTAAGTGTATTATGGCACAAATACCTATCATTTTATACACATCTAAAATATTACTGGTAACAATAAAAGTTGTTTTTAGAGAGTTTCCCTGATATTTCGGTGCTATTATTTTAAGTATTCTAGATCTTATTAAAAAATTGAATTAAATTCCAAATACCAAAGCTTTTAAAACATCTTTTATTTGTGCCTGAAAACACCTATTTAGTGAAAAAATTGTGAAGGCAATAATAACCAAATGGTTTAATTGAAAAATAGGTTTCTTACATAGTTGCAAGAAAAATTTCCAATTAGTAGCACTTACAGTTGGTTCAGTTATTTTAATCATCCTCTATCTAGATAAGAGCATGGTACTCATATCAAAGCTGATATCTTGGCCTCAAAAACACCATTAACGGTTCATTCTAAAACACTCCTTTCAATGATAACTGTAAGTTAAAATTTACATTATCAGTGGGCAAAGCAATAAGATATTCCTTGGAGGGACAAGACATGCCATAGATGGAAAGACCAAGACTTAAAAGAAAGGTTTGAATGCAATGACTAAAAGAGTTGTTTGAAAGACTGAATATTATATTACAATAGGAAATTCTATTTTCTATATATTAAGATTGTACCTCTAAGCTTCCAGTGTAGATTCAAGTTAAATTACAAGACTGGGGTTTGGGTTCACCATATGGAAACTTATTTTTCCTCACTATTATGCATGCATTCATATATATATATATATATATATATATATATATATATATATATATATATATATATATATATATATATATATATATATATATATATATATATATATATATATATATATATATATATATATATATATATATATCTGTGTGTGTGTGTGTGTGTGTGTGTGTGTGTGTGTGTGTGTGTGTGTGTGTAATTTGCAGCAAAGAGTCTACTTACCTTTGACAGATGAATGGCAATTAGAAGTTCAAAAAAAAAGAGTCCACAAAGCCAATAAAAAATAATAGGAAATAGCACTAGGTTCTTACGAGGGGTTGGAAGTGTTTCCCATAGACCCCCACCAAACTCATTTGATAAATTTGTAACTATATTTTGCATAAACTTTATGTTAATTTTTTTATTGAAGTTGTTTTTAAGTTGTCAAGTTTTTTTAGATGTTTGCCATGTCGGTAATTTTATGGTGTGCAAACATTCAATGGACACAAATAGATTTACTAGAGAAACAATGGCTAATTTAACACAAATAAGAACTGATTTAACACTTCACCTACTAAAAAATACAAACCAATGAAATAATCCACATTAGGTCAAGAGAGGGTGACACATTCAAAATGCACTTATGAGCAAAGACTTAGAATGAATGAAATTGATTAAATAATGAAGGTATGTTAGTTTGAGCTTCACTTGGTTTCGAGAATACTTTAATATTCTCTACTTAACAAGGCCAACCATGTGAAGGTGGAAGCTCATCTAGCCTCACCCCCCTCCCCCTAACATCAATCTAAATTCCCCATTAACATCTAATTACACACTTCATTCATCCATTTATGAACTATAACATTCAATCAATACAATCACATAACATTCATTAATACACAACACTAATCAAGAATTCATTAACACATAATAATATTCATTAACATGACATATAATTCAATTTTAATACACAACATTCATAGATAATTACTTAAAACAACATTCTTTCATTATCCAACAAAGTTAATCGAACAAGTTTTATCAAGGAGCATTTTTAAGAAATCATTTCTTTTTTGGGTTTTTCTTAGATTTCTTATTTAGGTAAAGGCTAACAGGAGCATCAATATTATCTTCCTCCTCTTGTGGTTGTGATCTCAAATTATGATGCTTCCTCATGTCTCGAGGAGGATGATGCTGCTCCACTAAAGGGGGGTCTGCTGCAATAACAAGTAAATGGGTTAAATTCGCATACTTTTTTTTACTGTTACATGTATTTCATTAGCCAGTAGAACATAACATGCATTTTTATTTACCTAACAGTGCCACATCATCATGTACAATAACATTTTGATCTTCCGCCACCTCAACATGCTCAACATGCTCTAAAATATTCAAAAAAAAGTTACACGGCCAATTGCAATTAAAAATGTTAAATTCTATTAATAATTACGTAATTTATTTCCAATAGAAAATTAATACCTCCAATACTATGATGCACACCATGGCCTTTGTCATGCCCAGGTTTTGTGATAGGATTTGAAGGCTGTAGTGAAATGTCATGCACATTGTTATCATGAAATAGTCAATTTATGTTCAAAATTAACTATTCAATTTGATTTACTTTTCATTTGACCAATTTACCTGTGTCTCATCTGGAGCAGCAGATTCTTCATTGTGGCTTTTAGATTCTTGGTGTAGGCATACAACCATGACTTCATAGCCTTCCTTCAAGGCTATTCTCTTGTCTTCTACCGTGGGCTCTACATTGAATTATGTGCCCTGAATTTTTTGTTTAATATCGTCACTTTTACATGTATGATTTGATTAAGCAGAATTGTTTGCAACCTTATATATAAAATTTGATATGAAATTCCAATGCTACTACTTACAAGTTGAGAGTGAAGTTTCATATAGCCACCGGAGCCAAGTTTGTGTTGGCTAACCTTTGTTAATCTCACTTGTGTGGCTTTTGATGTGTCTTGTAGTCTATGAAAAGTTTGAAACATGTTAGATTATATATCTACAAAGATCACTAATTAGTGCATGATTACATTCTACTTAATACTATCATGACATACCTTCTTTTGTCATCTCCTGGTTGAATTCCACCACCCTTTAGCCTTTTCTCTTTTGCATCTTCCATAATTTCATTCCACTCCATCGGTGGAATCATAGGAGGATGCTTGTACTTTGGGTTATCCTTTAGATCCCTTTGATATTGGTCCCTCACAATCTTTATATGTTTGGATGCTCTTTTAAGAATCATGACTCTGTCAAAAGTTTTATTTCCAAAGAGGTCCTCTAAAGATTTAATGAGCCGAATTTTTTAAGTTAGCATCCTATTCATTCCACCTTTTTTGAAAAAACAAAATTGTTAGATATCATAACTTTAATATAGTACAATAAATGGAAGATAAGAAAAATAGTGTACCAATATTATGAAGCTATGTACCTTTTACGTATGGTGGGCACAAATAGCTTCAATGTAATTTCAAAAAGATGATCATAAAAAACATCATTTCCTACAAAAATATCATGGGATTATCAGTCCAAAATGAGTTATGTATAAGTAAACTACAATTACAGTGTAAACAATAACAATTTTAAAGCACCTAGAAGCTTTGGTACTTTTAACGGAACCATATTGTTCTTGTTCAACAACAATGTCCCCGCAAACAAACTAGTACTAGTAACATGGGCTGATCTAGGAAATGGTTGATCTTCACTAGTACTAGTCTAATCTGTTCTTGTATGAGGTGTAGGTGTATCTATTAGTGCACAAAATAGGTCCATACAGTGTATAAAATTCACACAAGAAAAATAATCAATGCATGATTAGTACATAACAAAATATAGAAAAATAAGGTTTTACCAGTTGTAGATGGTACAGAGGAAGATGTCTGCAAGAACCTTTTTGCAGACAATGCAGCCATCGAATGCAGAATCTTAATCAAAGGAGGTGTCTGCACTTCATCATGAGCTGAAGAATACATTGTTAGAAAAGACATTTGCAATGGATAAAGATTAAATGGGGTACTAGAAGCATCCCAAACATAAGTTGAGTCAATAATGCATACAAAGGTTAAATCAATGGTTAAAGGTTTAAGGATTATTTAAATGAATGTTGTGCGGCACTACAACCCTCACCATATTGATGATGTTTCACATGTGTCAAAAAATCCTATAAGAAGAACACATCATATTTTAGATCATGATCCATAAGATAGTATAAAATATAAACATCTATTTAACTTTAATTATTTCTTAAGATTAATTACTGCTTACATTAATAGAATTGACTCTACATGTCAATTCTTCTTCGAGTTCCTTTGACTCCTCAATTTTGTTTGCTTCCATTATAAGGTTAAGAATTTCTTTACCATATTTAGTTTTTATTTGAGTAGCCATGAATACATGGTTAGAGTTAGATTCTACATTGTCTATAAATGCCACCTCAACTTCAGATCGCAATAGATCTACTGCCTTTTTTGCTTTTATCTATCAATAAGTATCAAGTTGTGACATTAATATCAGTAAAATTCTATCAAAACAACTCCAAAGCCATAAAGAAAAGAACACAATAATATGACATTTGTTTCTATATAATTTGTAGAATTACACTAATTAAGGTTTACCTCTGATGAAGAAGGTGTACTGTGAGGAACATCCCCGCCTATATCTTGAGGTGGAATATCCATGTCGCCCTGTGACAAAGATTAGTAATTCTTAGAAATTAGAAGTGATTGGAGTCAATATTAATTGGAGGTAATTGGTTTAAATTTTATACTTACCAGTCCCATGATAGGGAATTTTTTTGTATCTACACGATTCAAATTATAATCTATTAGAATCTCTTCCCCTGCACTTATTGATTTCATCACACATACAAATACATGATTTCCCTTGTGTGCCTTGAATATACAATTTGACAGCTTATTAGTTGACACGGGTCGAGAACTATTTATAAAACCTACAATATTCCATGTTTCTTTTGTCCTTACATTAATATACATAGCGAGCCTTTTAGTTTGATCATTTTCTTTGCATTGTATATAATTTGCTGACAATGCATACCTACGCATACTTTTTTTATATTGCACAATCCGCATCCAATTCTTGTAATTGTAACAAGGTCCTCCATACTCCAGCAATTCAACAACTTGATTATAATTGACCTTTATGCCATCCATGGAAAATAAGCCCAAACCATGTAATGAAGATGGAGCTATGTGATATATCCTTTCGTTAACAGAAAAATTAGTATTAAGTGGAGGTGGTTCCTTGGGTACCCATTCTTTCTAAAGATCTGTGTACCTTACAGGAACATTCATGTCACCTTTGGTCTCATTATCATAAGAACATGACCCACCCTCAGCAAGGAAAAATTGCATTCATTTATCAAATTTTCTTCTAATATTTTTACCTCTAGTTGATCTCCCTATTTTAGACCTACTAGATGTCTCACTTTTGTCTTATATTCCTGCATTTTCCTCACTTGAGGAAGACATATCAGACAAATACCTATTTGGTGATACCTGCAATCCATCAAATGAGAGACATATTAGGATCTATATATTTTTCTGACTAAAGAGAAGGAAACCAAATAATAAATTATACCTGTCGATCCATGTCAAAGGCATTAAATTTCCTGCATATGTAAATCATTTATCTTAAGTTAGCCAATAATTACATGATATGTAAGCTACAAATTACATAGAAGACAAAATTTACATGATGCAAAATATACTCCATGACTATAGAGTTCAACACATAATAAATTAATTCAAATTTCTATGAATAAATTAATACCTCATATGTGACATTGATCATACCTTGACATACATTTCATTGAGCATGTTATTGATCATCCTGCTCATCCATGTCATCATCATGACTATCATCATCATCATCATCATCATCATCATCATCATCATCATCATCATCATCATCATCATCATCATCATCATCATCATCACCATCACCATCATCATCATCATCACCATCATCATGACTATCATCATCACCTTGATCAACACCATCTTCATCACCATGATCATGATCATCACCATCATCACCATCAATATCATCAGCATCATCGAAATCATCATCATTTTCTTCTTCTTGTTCTTCTTCTTGTAATAGTCATCTATGATCATCATTTACTTCATCATCTAATTCTTTAGTATCTTCTTCTTCCATCACAGTATACTGTAACGGCCTTCCTCTTGGATCATGTCTAACAACAAATGACCAACTCAGTTTATGTGGAATGAAAAAGTAAAAAACTTGCTCACATTGGCTTGGATGAACATAGGGCTCATCTCCAACTAGCTCAAATGACCTTGTATTAATCATTGTAAATCTACTATCATGTTCAATAACAGTCCTATCAGAATCATTTAGATTTAGCCATAGTATCAATTTTTAGATTGTTGAGGATGTATGTCATTTCTAGATGAAATATTAGTGACCTTGAAGACTAAATTTATCCCAGAATCACAAATTTTCTTCGTGTCGTCTAACTTTATTATGCGAAAATTATGGCCATGGTAGTACATAGCTTTGTGGTGTTTTATCTACAACTATTCAAACATTTCAAGATTGTTTGCATCGATCCATGAGTTGATATTAAACTTATGGGTCATGGTTAGTAAACGTATATGTACCTTTCTGCCTCTTAAACCATATGCTAGATCAAGTACCATTGGTGTAACATTGAGATCTCCATTATGATGCAACACCATCCCATGTTAATGAGTGACCATTTTCTTGAGATTGTTGAATCCATACCGTCATCCAATCAAGAATGTTTACAATATACAAATGTAGTGCATCCCACTCATGACCAACTATAAAGAAAACAAATAGACCACTTAAAAACAACTTATATTGAAGATCTATAAGAATTAATAAACTATAATAACATCGTATAATTACCTCTCACTTTCCTTAATTTACCTTTACCCATCAAGTAATCCCATTCAAATTTGTTAATAGAGTTGGGATCCCAAATGCGATCTACATAGATATTTGCTGCAAACTTGGGAAGATATTCACTAATATACACCATGGTCTAGTATACCTTATATCCCTCCACCATAGAACCCTCAGGACATGCTTTTTGTCGAGCCAAGCCCTTCATAAATTTTAAGTGCCTCTCACCCATCCACATTGACCTAGTTTGTATAGGTCCACACAATTCAATCTCCTCAACTAGATGTATGAGGTAGTGTTCTTGAGCATTTAAAAAAGTTGGAGGTAGACACTTTTTCATTACACACATAAGCTGGGGAATTTTTCTCTTCCAATATTTAATATCTTTTTTATCAATTTCTTTAGATGATAACCACCTAAAAGAGATTCAACTCACAAGAACATATAAACAAGATTTTAGATAAAAATATACAATAAATTACATAAAAAGTAAAGCAAGTCATAAATATAATACCACTTATAACCTCATGAATTCTCCAAGATCATATATAACTTGTTTAACACTGTTGTCAAACTGGTCTAGGAGGCATAGAGGTAGGATGTACTATAATGATTAAAAAATGATCTTTTCAATATATTGTAAAATAATACAATAAAAAGTACATGCAATTTTACAAATATATTGTAAATAAAGAACATGAATTACCTTGACGAACGTATGCCAATCATGTGTTTTCAACCCTGGCCCAAAATCACCTTTCTTTGATACAAGACTACTTATATTTGCAGCAAATCCTGTTGGAAATTTTGTTTTTTTTATGACTTCTTTTAATGCATCACTTTGCTTCTCAGTTAATAACCAAGGAAGGGCACTCATATTTATGTGGTCTCCATTGCTATTTATGTAGTCTCAATTAATAAACATCATCTTCAATTGTGTTCTCTACCATAGGATCATCTTCTTCCATGGGCTGTAACGCCCCACCAGGAGACCCAAGAGAATTACACTAAAATTATACTAAGTTATGCAACATTTTTTTTTTGTTTACTAATGTTAACAAGCACATTGAATAAAGCATCACATTGTTCTACAAACATCAGTTTAAATGAACACTTCATATGTTTTATTCCCAAGGGTCCCTGACGTAGAATTACGTCATCTAACTAACACTACGCTAACATGATAAATGCTTAAGAACTCTTAAGTACAAAGTAAAATTAAATACATCTCTTAATCAATATTTCATTACAACTCATGATCACCTACATCCGCTACACATGTCGTAGGGTATGCGGTGATATTTAATACAATTACATGAATCAAAATACATCATGGATCCACGTAGGGATCATTACAAATCAAGTGAAAACCTCCTAGAAGTACAACATAATAACTTTTAACATCTGGGTACATAAATCTGCAAGAAAGCGATAAACTGATCCAAGTATACAACCAAGTGACGAAGGGTAGTCCGCAACTGTCTCAATGGAGAAGTACACTACCACCCGACCATGTGGAACCCAGAGGTCCACCCCACCGTGCGAGGGAGATAACACCAGGCCCACACACACACTAAGGACCAATCTCCAAACCACATCTAGGAGAATATATCTAATACAAGAGGGTATACGGGTTACCAGAGGCACTGACCTACGTAGGATATCTACGGTGTGAGTAGGAAGGTGTCATCACGTAGATCCACCCTCGAGTTTAGTCCTGAAGGTTCCTCACTGAACCGACGGCACTCAAGTGATCATACGTGGCATCGATATCTCTCATGAAGACAAGTATATCGATGATGCATCTAGCATCTTCCCGCATCCATCCTTAGTCTTAACTAGCACTCAAGGCATGGGCGAGGTATTTCAAATTATCTTTTTTTTTTAATGTTATCCTGACTAAATCAATTTTTATAATGTTATCACTGGAATTAAGAAACTTGTCAATGGATGATCCGTCAGCCACTTGCGGGCCTCGGCGATCCATTGCAAGCCACCTTCTACACCACATCTAGATAACCTACCCTAGTTCCACAACAATACCCATCCTGGTTTGTGGCCACTTATGACACATTAAATTTCCATAACCAAATAAACAATTAAAGCAAATCTCATTTCAAAACATAAATTCACTTGGCCACTAAATCAAGTTTTAACCCACCAGGAGGAAAATACTAACAGGGATCAGTTTGACCACCCCATCAAGGTCTCACATTGACCCTAATCCAAAACAAGCAAATGAAGATAGAATCCACATTGCACCATAAATACAATCAACAAACAGATAACTGATAACCGCAACATATACCCGACCTCTGGATTTTACCCCCTATTCGGTTATCTAATCCCATATGTAAATCAACTACATCAACAGAGTATTTAACATGCACATATGATATACATAGAAGAGAACATCGTGAACAAGAAATTGATAATTCGTAAAGAAATCAAATTCACAAGAATCATTTTAACAAGTAATTATTTGCTCACACTAGTTAATCCCACTAATTAGAATATCCACGTCTACCATAAAGGGACCATATTGTTAACTCTAATATTGCCTACTATAGCTTGATAAATGAGAACGTTTCTTGATTAATGGAAAGGTTACTAATCTCGGAAATGCACTCCTAAAATGCAATTAAAAGATAAAACAATAAGTTTACTAGTAATAATGCTATAACATCTATTGTTAACATTCCATTGCCAAGGCTAAATTTAAATACCAAAAACCATAATGAATTCACTAGTAAGATAAAAATAATAGTTAATAAAATCATTCACATAATAGAATTAATATTCCAAATTCAAATTTAAGTAATATCTCCATTTTATATTGCTCAACTTTTGACTAAAAAAAAATAACATGCTTAGTGTTTGGTAAAACATATCCTATTAATGTCTAATCAACTTTATAATAAACCACCCCTAACACCTAGCACCTAGGACCTACCTTCCACATCATCATGCAAATCCATAATAATAAAAGAAAACATAAAACATTTTAAAATTTCCCCAAAAAGGGCTGCGAAAATCAAGGAGTGGAAGTGACTTGGGGGTGGGTCCCACCAAATCCCAAGCACTCCACACAAAGAAATTTACTAAGGAATGGGGTTCAATGGGTTTGAATACTCATTTATTAATGCAAGACCAAAAGCAAACACTACCCCAAGCTCACGCCACCCTATGTTCAAAAAGGGCTTGCACAACACATTAAATATGATTGGAGAGTACATTGACCAAGGACAAGGCATGGCCAAGTGGAGGTGGGCGCCAGTTTTGGAGGTTGAGCCCATAACCATTAATTTCTTGCATGAATTTGTTCAAACAAACTTTAAAATTGCATTCCCATCATGACCTGCGTACTATGCAAGTGGGGAGGTGATGTCATCACCCAAGGAAAGGAAAAACATTGTTTAATAAGCCCTTTAAGGCCTTACATGTTGGGGTACGCACCAAAGAAGATGGAGTGTGTTGAGGTGATGGAAATTAAATTTGAATCCACTAGGATATAATAAAATATTATTATTATTATCTTTTATTTATTTATTATTGGTCAATATGTTTCTAAAAGGGTTAACCTTTACATGAGGTGTGGGTCCCACTTGAGGAGTTGGAAAAAGGTATAGTTTGAATTGCTCTTCATTATATGAATTGTTTATTAGTTTAAAAGATAGGGTGGCAAAAATAAATTAAAATAATGACTGTGTTTTTTTTTGAAAGCATGGGAATTCTTTTTTTTTTCTTTCCTCATACATTTTCCAGCAAGTTGGAAATGTCTATTTGTTAAAGACTTAGTTTTATTTTTGATAACCCATGCAAATGATGATTATTTCCACATTTGATTACTAAGGAGGTATACTACATCTTCAATTCAGAATAATTATGTGATCTTTTAATTAACTAAAATGGCAAACATTGGATCAAAACACAGCTAAGTTTCATGGTGTTATGGAGTAACAAGTTTCTCTTCCAAAATTGGATTCACTAAAGACTGAGTTTGAGAAGGATTGTATATTTGTGATGTTAAAATTTCTCATTGCAAACTAAATTCTCACAGATCTATTGCTTCACTCTTCAATTTTTTTTTGAGGAAATAAGTGTATGCTCTCATTTGATAGAAAGATTAAGAAAACTAATTTAGAACATATTAAAGAACTCGAATCCTACCTGGTTCAACAAGCAAGCTGATGAAGTCCAGCCGAGAATACCTCTCCAATCCACAGACTTGAACTCTCAGCTCCTTCCAAAACAGCTCCCAAATTGCCTTCTATTCTTCCTCTCTTCTCTTCTTCAACCCTTCATCTCTCTCTCCATTCTCTCTTCTAAATTTTTGCATGAAAAAGTAGAGACAAGTCTCTCTCTTTTTGCCTCTAAATTAGCTTGGAAAGTAGAGAAAAAATATTTTATTATTTCCCCCCTACTATTCAAGTCAACTACCTAAAATGAGACAATTTAAAATTGTAGAATTTCTTTTTTTCTTTTATTTTTAATTTATCATTTGCATTAAGTTATAACACTCAATATTCAAGATTATATAATAAGCTCTATCTATATAAACATATAGTCATACATATAAACTTAATATATATACCATTTATAATATTATTATTATAAGAGACTTAGAGAAAGCATATATAACTAATTATGTTATATCATACTAATAACATAATATTTACCAATGTGTCAACATAATTTCAATAACTATCAGAGATCAGACATGAGATCCACAAGGTCAAAAATGTAACACCGACATGAAACAAAACCTAAGACAATATCATGCTCAACCGGGAAAACATATATCGGATTCATTCTACCAGAACGAATTCGATTTAGGTAAGTCAAGTAAGGTCTCATCTGTGATTTTAGGATGGTTAGGTTAGGGAATTGGCCTAGGTGCTAACTCCCCTTCTCCACCATTGAGACATAATAATGGCACGCTCATCCTGTCAAGCCAGGGAAGTCGATGCCTGGTACCTGCAACCTGCATAAAAACCCATTGCATGTACATGTGCATATATAACATACTATCAGACAATGGTAGGGATGGCTAGGACGTGTGGACCCGACTAAATGCAGGTAACTACGCCCCCTCCTCTACCATACATGCATGTCAACAGAAAAGAAAACATAATGATAACAAACATAATACCATACACATGCGGGTATGGGGTAAGTACCAAATATAATCATCATCTAATTACTTCAATTTATACATGCCTTTGAAACATCATATAAAATCCATCATTACGTAAAGTTTTGTTTCAGGTTCAAACATAACAATTAACATCCAAACTATAACTGTTTAATCACACACCAAAATATAAATATAACATGTAATATATGTCTGATCTAATCAACCAAGATAAAACAGTGTCAAACTAAACATAGTATCAGCAAAAGAAAGATGCGAGGGGTACTACATCCTCCCCCCCTAGGACTAGGCTTACTCCTGGAAGCCTGCAAACAGATAAGGATAGGCATCCCGCAATCGAGATGCATCCTCCCAAGTAGCTGTGGTCTCATCATTTGGGTCCCATTGGACCCTGGCCTGAGGAATAATACGACCCCTGAGTGTGATATCCCGAAGCTCCAAAATGCGCACGGGCTCTAGAGCCAGCTGCTCGTCCTCGACCTGTAATGCATTCCAATCAAGAACATGTGTCACATCTGGAATATACTTTCTAAGAACAGAAACATGGAATACATCATGTATGCGAGATAGGCTAGGTGGCAATGCAAGACGGTAAGCAACTGGACCTATCCTCTCCAAAATCTCAAATGGGCCAACAAATCGAGGCGCCAATTTAGAACCCTTTCCATAACGGATTGGACTCTTCCTTGGACGCACTCTCAAGAACACCTTATCCCCAACTGAAAACTGAATATCTGTCCTATGAGCATCTGCATATTTCTTCTGTCTATCCTGTGCAGTGATCAAATGCTCTCGAATGCGCTCCACCTGTTGCTCCATATCACGAAGCATCTCTGGTCCCAAAAGAATCCTGTCATCTAACCTATCCCAACTAAGGGGTGTACGACAAGGACGTCCATACAATGCCTGAAATGGTGACATGCCAATGGAACTGTGGTATCCATTATTATATGCAAACTCCACCAAGTATAGATAATCCTCCCAATGTGTCTGCCTGTCCATGACATACATCCTCAACATATCCTCTAGGACCTGATTCACACGCTCTGCCTGCCCATCTGTCTGAGGGTGATAGGCTGTGCTAAAGTTCAACTGAGCACCCAAATCATGCTGCAAAGAAGTCCAAAATGCAGAAGTAAATACTGGATCCCTATCAGAAATAATCTTTCGAGGGATATCGTGCAATCTCACTATGTCCTGCATAAAGACTCTAGCTACTGATGAAGCTGTGTAGGAGGATCTCATGGGAGAAAAATGAGCTACTTTAGTCAACCGATCAACAGTGACCATGATAGCATCATGTCTACGGGGTGTCAAAGGCAAACCCACAATAAAATCCATCGATATAACATCCCATTTCCACGAGGGAATACTATGTGACTGTAAAAGTCCTGCTGGATGCTGATGTTCTGCCTTAACCCTCTGACACTCTAAGCACCTAGCAACAAAATCAGCAATATCCCTCTTCATTCCTGACCAATGATATAGCTGTCGAAGATCTGCATGCAACTTCTTGACACCAGGATGTGCCGAGTAAGGTGCACAATGAGCCTCAGATAAGATCAATGAACGAAGATCATCCAATGGTGGTACATAGATCCGGCTCGCATGACGCAACAAACCATCAGACTCCAACACATACCCCTCAAATCTGCCTACTAGAGGTCTCCCAGACTCAATCTCTCCCTTCACCTCCTGATAAAAAGTATCTCGAGGAAGTGCCTGCAAGATCCTACTCCTCAAACCAACACCAAGTGTAGTCACAGCTGCAACTCGTCTCTTCCTACTAAGAGCATCAGCTACCACATTCTCCTTCCCCTGGATATACTTAACCTCAAAATCATACTCACAAAGGAACTCCATCCATCTCCTCTGTCTAGCATTCAGATTAGGCTGAGTGAAAATGTACTGTAGACTGCGATGATCAGTATGAAGCTCAAATCGGTGTCCCAATAAAAAGTGTCTCCATCGGACCAAAGCATGGACTACTGCTGCTAGCTCAAGATCATGCGTGGGATAGTTCAACTCATGATCTTTGAGTTTGCGAGACTCATAAGCAATCACCCGTCCTCCCTGCATGAGGACTGCTCCAATACCCTCTAACGAAGCATCTGTACAAACCACAAAATCACCTGTGGGATCAGGTACTGAAAGAATAGGTGTACTAGTCAACTTATGCTTGAGGGTTCTGAATGCCTCTTCACACTTCTCAGACCAAATGAACTTCTTGTCCTTTCTCTACAATGAGGTGATGGGATAAGCAACTCTAGAGAAGTTCTCTACGAACTTACGATAATATCCTGCCAAACCCATAAAACTGCGAACCTCTGGCACATTTGTAGGTGCCGGCCAATCAACTATAGCCTGGATCTTTGCGGGATCCACTGAAATACCATCACCCGAGATCACGTGGCCCAAGTACTGAATCTCTGACTTGAAGAACTCACACTTAGCTGGATTAGCATACAATTGATTCTCTCTAAGACATTGCAATACCAACCGAAGGTGCTCTTCGTGTTCCTCCATGGATTTAGAATAAACCAAAATATCATCCAAGAAGACAACAATGAAGTGATCAAGATACCTACGAAATACCCCATTCATCAAACTCATGAATACAGATGGGGCATTCGTCAAGCCAAATGGTACCACTGTGAACTCATAGTGACCATAGCGTGTCCGGAAAGCTGTCTTGTGGATGTCCTCCTCTCTAATGCGCAACTGATGATAACCTGACTTGAGGTCTATTTTAGAGAACACCCTAGCGCCTTTCACCTGATCAAAGAGATCATCAATCCGTGGCAAGGGATACCTATTCTTGACTGTGACTTTGTTCAACTGTCTGTAATCAATGCACAGTCGTAATGAACCGTCCTTTTTAACAAAGAGGACTGGTGCTCCCCAAGGTGAAACACTAGGCCTGATACATCCCTTAGCCAACAATTCTTCCAACTGCAGCTTCAACTCATTCAACTCCTGTGTAGTCATCCTATATGGAGCTCTAGATATAGGCTCTGCTCCTGGAACAAGATCAATACGAAAATCGATATCCCGCTTTGGTGGCATACCCGGGATCTCATCTGGAAAGACATCAATGAATTCCTGTAACACAGGGTGATCAAGGGACTTCTTCTCACCATCCTCGTCCTCAAACTCCCTCAAGGACACTGAAAACACTTGGCATCCCTTTCTCATACTTCGCTTCAACTGCATGGCAGAAATCATACGAAGAGAAACAGGATGCTGAATGCCTCTAAGCTCAATGCTTTTACCCTGATCATCCTTGCACTTAATGATCTTCTGTCTACAATCAATAGTAGCTCCATGGGATTCCAACCAATCCATGCCTAAAACAACATCATATGACCCCAATGGAATAATATGAAGGTCCACTGAAGTGCCAATGCTACCCAAATCTACCCAACAATGCCGGATTAAGGTGTTTGTGGTCACCTTTGCCCCTGAAGCTAGCTCCACTTGCCAACCTATGTCTTGCTTTACTGCCACTAGTCCACATCTCTCTACTACAAATGGAGATATAAAAGAATCCGTAGATCCAGAATCAAATAATATAGAAACATCAATACCTCGGATAGCACCTGATGACTCAATAACTGTTCCCTGGTGCTCTGCCTGACGGTGGTCTACTGCTGCAAACACTTTATGAGATCTACCTGAATCCCCAATCGTAAGCTCAGATGGTGCGGGTCTCTGCCCTGAATACTGTGAACCACGCTGCGGGCAATTGACTGCAATATGCCCAAACTGTCCACATGTGAAACAACCTGTGCCTCTACCATAACCCCTTCCTGCTGAAGGTGCACTGGACTGATGGAAACTGCCTCTACTACTACCCTGATGTGAGCTCTGCACTGACTGTGTGGGCTGAGAAGACTGGTTGCGCTTGAAGCGCTGACTATTACGAAACTTTCTGGAATTGGAAGCTGTACCACTCTGATCAGGGGGTTTTGAACTCTGCTGACTTTGATTTTGATTGCCTTTGGAGAAGTGTGATGGCTTCTTGAAATTAGTGTTACCTTGTGACTGTTTACCCCTGAAATCTGATGTGCCACCACCCTGCTTGCCTTGAAATTTCTTCTCTGTGAGTATAGCTTTTGTTACTACTTCTCTAAGGGTCTTGGGTTCTAAGACCTTCACTTCCCCTCCAATATGGGCATTAAGCCCTCTAACAAAATGTTGAATCATGAGGGGTGATTCACTACTATAACCAGCATACTGTTTCAGCTCAAAGAACTTCCGCTCATACTCCTGTACGGTCATATTCCTCTGTCTCAAGTAATGATACTCATCAGCACGGTCTTGTTTCCACTGATCTGATAAAAACCAATCTCTAAAGCTCTCAAGGAACAACTCCCATGTAACTGTATCTATGGTGATTCCCAATTTACTCTCTTCTGTCCTCCACCATGATGATGCTGAATCTGTCAACTGCATGATAGCATATCTAGCTTTTACATTGCTAGCAAATGAGTACATGGAGAAGTACCTATCTAAACCAATGAGCCATGTGTCCACCTCAAACCCGGTACCTATGCCATCAAATGGAAGTTTAGGCATTCTAAACAGGTCCTTCATCTGACTTGCCATAATGGCATCATACCCTACTGGTACAACCTGTCTAAGGGGAGTCCTCTCCCTCTCCCTAGCCTGATCTCCCTGATTACCTCTATTCTGCACAGGTGGTAACCTCTCAAGAATGGCCTGTAAAATCTGTCTGGTGTCTAAATCCTCTGAGCCATCCTGGTGGCTATCACCCTGATTTCTACTATGGCTCTGAGCACTATCCTGATCAACTGAGAAAGAGGGTGTAACCACTCTACCTCTTCCTCTACCTCTACCACGGGCTCTAGTCACAGGAGGCATATTTCCTGCAACCATAAGGTTAGGACAAAACATTTAAGCATAGATATATATTAAGTATGTCATATTTGAAACCAAAAGCAATCACATAAGGACATAGTTTTAAGGCAAGTTTTGTTGTTCTAGTTTTATTTCGGTTCAAATTTTCGTGAAAGTTAAAGATTACCACAACCAAGTTGTTTTGATGTCTAAGTTTGGTTTTAACATGTTTACCTAATAAGACCTAATGGGCGCACATATTATTCCCAGAGTTCCCAGTGTAGAACTCGCGCTCTGATACCAATTGTAACGCCCCACCAGGAGACCCAAGAGAATTACACTAAAATTATACTAAGTTATGCAACATTTTTTTTTTGTTTACTAATGTTAACAAGCACATTGAATAAAGCATCACATTGTTCTACAAACATCAGTTTAAATGAACACTTCATATGTTTTATTCCCAAGGGTCCCTGACGTAGAATTACGTCATCTAACTAACACTACGCTAACATGATAAATGCTTAAGAACTCTTAAGTACAAAGTAAAATTAAATACATCTCTTAATCAATATTTCATTACAACTCATGATCACCTACATCCGCTACACATGTCGTAGGGTATGCGGTGATATTTAATACAATTACATGAATCAAAATACATCATGGATCCACGTAGGGATCATTACAAATCAAGTGAAAACCTCCTAGAAGTACAACATAATAACTTTTAACATCTGGGTACATAAATCTGCAAGAAAGCGATAAACTGATCCAAGTATACAACCAAGTGACGAAGGGTAGTCCGCAACTGTCTCAATGGAGAAGTACACTACCACCCGACCATGTGGAACCCAGAGGTCCACCCCACCGTGCGAGGGAGATAACACCAGGCCCACACACACACTAAGGACCAATCTCCAAACCACATCTAGGAGAATATATCTAATACAAGAGGGTATACGGGTTACCAGAGGCACTGACCTACGTAGGATATCTACGGTGTGAGTAGGAAGGTGTCATCACGTAGATCCACCCTCGAGTTTAGTCCTGAAGGTTCCTCACTGAACCGACGGCACTCAAGTGATCATACGTGGCATCGATATCTCTCATGAAGACAAGTATATCGATGATGCATCTAGCATCTTCCCGCATCCATCCTTAGTCTTAACTAGCACTCAAGGCATGGGCGAGGTATTTCAAATTATCTTTTTTTTTTAATGTTATCCTGACTAAATCAATTTTTATAATGTTATCACTGGAATTAAGAAACTTGTCAATGGATGATCCGTCAGCCACTTGCGGGCCTCGGCGATCCATTGCAAGCCACCTTCTACACCACATCTAGATAACCTACCCTAGTTCCACAACAATACCCATCCTGGTTTGTGGCCACTTATGACACATTAAATTCCCATAACCAAATAAACAATTAAAGCAAATCTCATTTCAAAACATAAATTCACTTGGCCACTAAATCAAGTTTTAACCCACCAGGAGGAAAATACTAACAGGGATCAGTTTGACCACCCCATCAAGGTCTCACATTGACCCTAATCCAAAACAAGCAAATGAAGATAGAATCCACATTGCACCATAAATACAATCAACAAACAGATAACTGATAACCGCAACATATACCCGACCTCTGGATTTTACCCCCTATTCGGTTATCTAATCCCATATGTAAATCAACTACATCAACAGAGTATTTAACATGCACATATGATATACATAGAAGAGAACATCGTGAACAAGAAATTGATAATTCGTAAAGAAATCAAATTCACAAGAATCATTTTAACAAGTAATTATTTGCTCACACTAGTTAATCCCACTAATTAGAATATCCACGTCTACCATAAAGGGACCATATTGTTAACTCTAATATTGCCTACTATAGCTTGATAAATGAGAACGTTTCTTGATTAATGGAAAGGTTACTAATCTCGGAAATGCACTCCTAAAATGCAATTAAAAGATAAAACAATAAGTTTACTAGTAATAATGCTATAACATCTATTGTTAACATTCCATTGCCAAGGCTAAATTTAAATACCAAAAACCATAATGAATTCACTAGTAAGATAAAAATAATAGTTAATAAAATCATTCACATAATAGAATTAATATTCCAAATTCAAATTTAAGTAATATCTCCATTTTATATTGCTCAACTTTTGACTAAAAAAAAATAACATGCTTAGTGTTTGGTAAAACATATCCTATTAATGTCTAATCAACTTTATAATAAACCACCCCTAACACCTAGCACCTAGGACCTACCTTCCACATCATCATGCAAATCCATAATAATAAAAGAAAACATAAAACATTTTAAAATTTCCCCAAAAAGGGCTGCGAAAATCAAGGAGTGGAAGTGACTTGGGGGTGGGTCCCACCAAATCCCAAGCACTCCACACAAAGAAATTTACTAAGGAATGGGGTTCAATGGGTTTGAATACTCATTTATTAATGCAAGACCAAAAGCAAACACTACCCCAAGCTCACGCCACCCTATGTTCAAAAAGGGCTTGCACAACACATTAAATATGATTGGAGAGTACATTGACCAAGGACAAGGCATGGCCAAGTGGAGGTGGGCGCCAGTTTTGGAGGTTGAGCCCATAACCATTAATTTCTTGCATGAATTTGTTCAAACAAACTTTAAAATTGCATTCCCATCATGACCTGCGTACTATGCAAGTGGGGAGGTGATGTCATCACCCAAGGAAAGGAAAAACATTGTTTAATAAGCCCTTTAAGGCCTTACATGTTGGGGTACGCACCAAAGAAGATGGAGTGTGTTGAGGTGATGGAAATTAAATTTGAATCCACTAGGATATAATAAAATATTATTATTATTATCTTTTATTTATTTATTATTGGTCAATATGTTTCTAAAAGGGTTAACCTTTACATGAGGTGTGGGTCCCACTTGAGGAGTTGGAAAAAGGTATAGTTTGAATTGCTCTTCATTATATGAATTGTTTATTAGTTTAAAAGATAGGGTGGCAAAAATAAATTAAAATAATGACTGTGTTTTTTTTTGAAAGCATGGGAATTCTTTTTTTTTTCTTTCCTCATACATTTTCCAGCAAGTTGGAAATGTCTATTTGTTAAAGACTTAGTTTTATTTTTGATAACCCATGCAAATGATGATTATTTCCACATTTGATTACTAAGGAGGTATACTACATCTTCAATTCAGAATAATTATGTGATCTTTTAATTAACTAAAATGGCAAACATTGGATCAAAACACAGCTAAGTTTCATGGTGTTATGGAGTAACAAGTTTCTCTTCCAAAATTGGATTCACTAAAGACTGAGTTTGAGAAGGATTGTATATTTGTGATGTTAAAATTTCTCATTGCAAACTAAATTCTCACAGATCTATTGCTTCACTCTTCAATTTTTTTTTGAGGAAATAAGTGTATGCTCTCATTTGATAGAAAGATTAAGAAAAACTAATTTAGAACATATTAAAGAACTCGAATCCTACCTGGTTCAACAAGCAAGCTGATGAAGTCCAGCCGAGAATACCTCTCCAATCCACAGACTTGAACTCTCAGCTCCTTCCAAAACAGCTCCCAAATTGCCTTCTATTCTTCCTCTCTTCTCTTCTTCAACCCTTCATCTCTCTCTCCATTCTCTCTTCTAAATTTTTGCATGAAAAAGTAGAGACAAGTCTCTCTCTTTTTGCCTCTAAATTGGCTTGGAAAGTAGAGAAAAAATATTTTATTATTTCCCCCCTACTATTCAAGTCAACTACCTAAAATGAGACAATTTAAAATTGTAGAATTTCTTTTTTTCTTTTATTTTTAATTTATCATTTGCATTAAGTTATAACACTCAATATTCAAGATTATATAATAAGCTCTATCTATATAAACATATAGTCATACATATAAACTTAATATATATACCATTTATAATATTATTATTATAAGAGACTTAGAGAAAGCATATATAACTAATTATGTTATATCATACTAATAACATAATATTTACCAATGTGTCAACATAATTTCAATAACTATCAGAGATCAGACATGAGATCCACAAGGTCAAAAATGTAACACCGACATGAAACAAAACCTAAGACAATATCATGCTCAACCGGG
>BSBK01007954.1:2500-282500 GCA_027943335.1 Chamaecyparis obtusa
GAAGATCCTAGGGCTAGGATTGACTTGGTTGAAGGAGTTGAGAGAAAGGGGGATGTAGCTGGAATGTGAGAGGAAGAATAGGGATGATGTTCCTCTCACATTGACATGGAGGAGAAGAAGGTGGAAGGAAAAGACACATGTCAAGTGTCTCACAAAGACCAAAGAGAGAAAGAGGGAGAGACCTTTTCCTCATGAGGACTCTTTGTACAAGTGTCTCATGAGTCACCTTTGACCCTTAGAGGTGGCTTGAGAAACCCCTTAGGAATAGGGAATGTCTCTTGACTTGGTTCAAGAGAGGACATGTGGTCATGAGACCAAGTCCTATGAGGCCACATAGCCCTTAAAAATATGACATGTGTGGGTGAGGATAATTATGAATAAATAATTAATAATGATTATTTATTTTAGCCAAAGTGATGTGTCAAGTGACTAGGTAGATGAGGTGGACTAGGGGACTTAGTCATATTTAGGTGATTGTATATTTAATTAAATCACTTTAAGAAGACTATTTAGAAAACTTAGGATAGAAGAATAGACTATAGTGAATTCACTAAATAAGTTGAATAATTTATTTAATAAATAGAGGAATAAACATTAATTAAATAATAAATATCTAATTAATTTATCAAGTCAATATCAATTAAATAATAAATATTTAATTAATTAATGAAGCCATTTTTAAGTGTATACATTTTGCCCCTCTTTGAAATAATGTGCTGGTCACATTGTTTCAAAGAAGATTCAAGCATTTTTGCCCCTGCCCCAGACAATGTCTCAAATGACCTATGTATGCCCCCTCGAGAGATTGATTGACAAAAAAAAGGATTGAAATTATTATTATTATTATTATTTTATTTTATATTTTTGGTTGAGTTGGATAATCAATCTCACGAAAGAACGGTAGAAAAGATGGATGAAAACGGGGTGAAATGGAAGAAAAATGGGAAATAGGGTCCACACACCAAGTACATCGGGTCCACGGGCTATAAATAGGGCTAAGGGGTCCACAATAAGCTCATTGTGCACACTTGTCACTTGGAGAGAAGAGTGCGAGAGAGAGAAGAGCAGAGTTGCCAGGATGCCATTCCCGCTGTCAGATCACCGCTTTGAGAGGGCCAGACGCTTCCAGCGACCACTCGATTTGAGTGAGTCGGTATGTGACTCGATCCTGCTGTGTGATTTCATGATTTGATGCATGTTAGAGTAGGATTTAGCATGTTAGGGTAGGTGGAATCGTAGGTTAGATTTTTAGAAAATTTTTGTTCTTGGGCAGCGAATAAATGCGCAGTTGTGGCACATGAATGTGCAACAACTAACCATGTTTGCGCAGAAACTTGAAACTTCTGTGCATTCATTTAGGGTAGCTATACATGCATGGTAGAAAAAAAATTGTGCTACACAAACATGCATTAAAAGTGCGCATAGGTTCTTTCTACACATTTGTGTAGAATTATTGCGCAAATGTGTAGGAAAATTGTGCAAAGGTTAAGACCTGGCGCAAATGTTAAAGAATGTTGCGCATGTGTTTTAGGTGGTAGAATTTGGTCAAAGTAGATAGTCAATTAGGTCAAACATGATGTCGATAAGCTGATTTGATTTGTTGGTGGTTGATTTTGATCGATTTGATCAAGATAGGCAACATTGTAGCATGGTCGCTAGTTAACTAGTCTTGAATGTAGATAATTGATAGAATCATCTATTGAAACATGTGATAAACATGTTTAAAATAGATATGATAGGGTAGATAGATTGATAGATCAGTTTATCAAAATCTGATAGCTTGATTTTTGTTGAGTTGGATAGGAGGATATCATTGATGTTTTGATGTCACAAGAGAGATATATCCCATCACACAGAACCTAAGAGCAGCACTGTCAGAGATTGATAGACTTTTGATTGGTGCATCTGGCCTATATCATGTGATCTACATGCTTGAGATTCGAGCAAATCTTAGTATGATGACTGCCTTAGCAGAGAGATGGCACTCGGAGATGAGTACCTTTCATCTTCGGATAGGGGAGATGACAGTTACCTTAGAGGATGTGTATCACATCCTCAGGCTTCCCATTATGGGTGAGCTAGTTCAGTACAATCGGCACAGCGGAGTCACAAAGTGTAGAGCTGTGTTCGGGGATGATGAGATTGAGGATGGGGAGATTAGTTGGGAGGATATGGTTGATTTGTATGACCCTCTTCTAGTGGTGTTAGTAGGAGTGATTGGGGATTCGTATGCCCTGATCATAGGTCACATGGATTTGCAGTTGGTTGGGGCTGCACATTATAGCGGATGATGGATGAGACCTAATTTTCCTAGGGTGTGTGTTTATTAGCACATTTGTATCATGTTTTACATCAGGTGGTGTACCATAGGGGTGCATCTTTATCAATAGGTGTGACACTGCTCCATGTATGGGAATGGGAGCATATTTTAGTTACTCGACCAGTAGCAATCAGATTTTGAGGCGCAGGTCAGCCCTATATACATTTATACTCAGTTTTGTCTTAGGCAGAACTGGGACATTTGGAGTTTTAGCAATATAAGTTTGATACACTAGATATAGTGACATGGAGACCATAACTAGGATGTGATCCTTGGGACGATGATCGATAGCTAGGATTTTGTTTTGAGTCACAATGGCTGATAAGGCAGACACCCTTTATCATAGAGCAACAGTTGGTTAGTCGGGTCCTGTGACAGTTTGGTAGGATCCATGGGATGCCTTAGGGAGTCATTGAGTTTGCTAGGACTCATCAGGAGAGATGGGACTAGGGTCTAATGGTTTCATTTGATATTTCCTGACATGAGTTTTTGGACATGCCATTCTAGGCATGGACCATGAGACAAGGGGTCATTGATCCAGGGAAGACTGCTGATCTGGAGCAGTACTTGAGAGGTTTTCCCATACCATGACTGACAGATCTAGCAGCTCGGCCACCAAAGAGGGATCCAAGAGTGAGATGCCATGGGAGACTACGAGGATGAGATAGGAGAGGAAAAGGGAGAGGAGGTGGAGGTGATGGTGGAGGAGATGGAGGAGATGGTGGTGGAGGAGATGGAGGGAGAGGGGATAAGGCTGGACCTTGGATTAGAGGCGGTAGTGTGAGATAGAGGGGTTTGATGCCACCCCCAGCTAGGCAGTGATGGAGACCTCTATCATAGTTAGCAGCAAGAGCTCCACTACAAGTACCAGTGGCTCAGTGATAGATACCAGCTACCCCAATACATGGACCAACTATACAGGTACAGGTGTCTATACAGGCAGAGTAGGTATAGGATGAGGTAGAAATTTCATTAGCTTAGGGTAGAGTGGTATAGGGTGGATAGGTCCCTGATGACGTACAGGATGAGTATGATGTACAGATGCCAAATGTACAGGCATAGGATGAGCAGGTAGATATGGACATCGGGGGACAGGATCCCTATCTATAGAGAGAGGTTGCAGGAGATGAGGATCTAGATATTGATGCATTGCTAGTTTGACTACCAGTGACATAGGTGCAAGAAGACTATGTTCCTGGTCTAGAGAGGCAGATTGAGAGGCTAGAGAGCCAGATGGGACTATTGAGACATGAGCAGGATACGGCTATTGAGAGACTCGGGGAGTTAGAGATGTTATTAGATGAGCTATAGTGTACAGAGGAGTTGCGTCCTCATGGAAATAGTTTGACAGCCATGATACATGCTAGGAAGGAGATATCCTACTAGTAAGAGGCTTACAGATAGGTGATTCCTAGGGATCAGTGGATTGGGAGCTGCAGAGTGAGCTCAATTGCTGTTAGGACAATGGTATATGATTGACAGGGACCAGCTGGCAATGGAGGTGTATCATCATGCCCTCCTAGAGCACCCACAGGGTCAGGGGATCAGGCTAGAGCCTCAGGTTCAGGTGGATCAGCATCATAGGGCCTCATTGCATCACGTAGGTAGCGATAGACTAAGTCTGGAGGCAGTGGGTCATAGATTTTGGAGATCATTGTATACACTTTTTGTATCAATGTATCATTGTATCATTATATCATTGACTTGATAGACACTGACTTTGGACACATTGTTATGGTTCTTTATATCATTGGACATTTGGACAGTTCATTTGTTTTATGGACTTTAGATGATTGGACCCTATATGATTGACTCTACATTTATAGTGATGCAGTTCTATAATGATTTGCATTGATGTTTTTATATACATGTGCGTAATAACATATGTAGGATGTGATGATTTACTTTAATATGCATAGAATGTATGTCCTAGAATGCAAAAGGATTTACTTTCTATGTGATGCATAATGGTTAATAATCTATCATACGATGTTAATATATAAATGCATGTCTTAAATGATTTTACAAATGCTATGTAATTACTAATGCAATGATGTAAAACAATACTATATTGAATGGATAATAAATGAATGATGTAATAGATAATATATACATGATGATATACTGCATGTAATGGATAATAAATGATGGTGTAATATATAAATGATATCTGATGTAATAAATGAAAATGTACCTAAGATGAGGGAAGATAATAACTTACAACATGATAAAAAGAAAATGAGATGAAATGATAGCTATAATCAATGATCAATATATACAAATGAACACACCTAATGAAGATAATACATAGTCTAAATGATTAAGTTAAAAAAAATGGAAAATGAAAAAAGTCTTAATATTTTTGGTTGTCCAAATGTCCTCAACTGAAATAACAATGTAGTTGACACAAGAAGAATGGACTAGGAGAAACAGATAACCTAATGAGAAAGATAACCTACAAATCCCTATAAAAGGAGCACTGATATGCAATTCATGAGGTGGTAAAATGCAATGCAAAATGAAATATGAAATGAGTATCTCCACAACTTCATTTAACATCTTAGAACTTCATAATAACTGGAATTTTATTTTCATCATTGAGCTCGTTATGTTGCAAGAAAATGCAAGCATCATGGTATAATTAAACCAGGATGACCTGAGCACTTCTTGCATGGATTTTAATATTGCAAACTTGATAAGCATCTAGGTATAATTGAACTGAGATGACCTGAGTTTCATTTGCGTAACAGATAAGGAATATTCCTCCCCTCCATCAGGCAACAAATATTTGGAGTCGAGGTATGCGATGGCGTATCACCATAAATAGCATTTGTAGAGAAACATGATTTGTATGTTGTCAATACTATTAAACTGATGAAGGCACTTACACACAGACACCCCAATTACTTGTTCCTTTGAATTCATCAGAAAATAACCCACAAATAGAAATCAAAGAAAATACCATGCCCCATCCCAGCTATTCTAATCAATGACATATGGGAGTTTCAAACTCATGTCAAAGATATCCCAGATAGCATAGGAAACATGATAACAATGAAATCCAGATATGAATGCATAATCTACAACAAACCATTCTAACATGCCTACCATGAATATACATTTCTTTTGCCAAAGATAGATTTAAGATATGTTGATTAGATCAATTGATGATGTACAATCAAGATGTATAGATAAGCGGTCACGTTTCGAAGGATAGATCATAGATTCTGATTCAGCCTGAAGATATCATTGTGAAAGAACATTTGATTGTGCTTGCTTGTCTGGTGAAAATAAGCCATTCTATCCTCTAAGAGTCACAACTATCATAGATCCACTTCCCAAACTAGGTTGAGGATATGACCCTAGCTAGGTGATGGATTGACTTATTATGGATGAAGAAGGATGCAACAAAACTAGGATGAAGACCATGACAAAAGATCAAGCTATGATGGGGTTTTATTATGGGTAAATACAAGGGATGGTGTATGAACTGTCCATTTTATTATGATATATACATGGTGGGGATGAGGACTGACTAGCCATTTTATTGCAGATATATACAATGAATGGACACACTAGAAGATTTCTAATAGATAGAGGAGCTAAATTGTCACACATAGCGCCTGTTTCCAAGTTTTCACCACATGCTTTTATTGCAGTTTTCTTTTTGATTTTTTTTTTTTTTTATTAAATAATTTTTTTGTTTTTGCTTTTTGATCTATATACATACTATATACATGCCCCTTGCATTGGGATTTCAAGGATATAACTTCTTGAGATGTATGCTATTAAGAGGTTCATCCAAGGGATCCCCTTCAAGTGTAGACAAATGATAAGCCCCAGAACCATAGACCGATGTAATTACAAAAGGACCTAACCAATTGGGTTCAAACTTGCCCTTCTTCTCATGATGTTGTCGATTCTTTGGATTTTCTTGAAGGGCTAAGTCACCTAGCTGAAAGTCTCAGATCTTTACCTTGCTGTTATACTAATGGGACATATGTTGCTGATAGACTTTCAAATGATCATAAGCTTGCTGACGATGCTCATCTAGTAGTTCTAGTTTAGTTAGTCGTGCAACTCTATATTCTTCATCAGGAATCAAATCTTTGAGAGTGACATGAAGTGAAGGCAACTCAACCTCAAGGGGTAGGACTGCTTCGGATTCATAGACAAGGGAATATGGGGTGGCTTCAGTGGGAGTACGAATGGAGGTGCGGTAAGCCCATGTAAGGCTGGATTCAGTTGGATATGCCAGTCACGGCCAGCATCATTGACAGTCTTTTGTAGGATTTTAACAATTGTTTTGTTTGACACCTCAGCTTGGCCATTTTGTTGGGGATAGTATATGGAGGAATAGTTATGGGTGATATGGAATTTGGTGCACAGTTCATCCATGTCCTAATTTTGGAACTATTTCCCATGATCAGTGATGAGATACATAGGTATAACATATCTACAAATGATATAGTTTAGGATAAACATGGATATTTGTTTCCCTGTGGTGGTAATCAATGGAACAACCTCAATCCATTTAGTAAAATACTCTGTGACTGTGAGAATCCATTTGTGGCCATTGGAAGATGGAGGGTTTATAGTGCCCATGAGGTTGAGTCCCCATTGACTGAATGGAAAGGTAGTTGTAAAAGGATGTAACTCTTGTGCTAGAGCATGAATAAGGTTTCCATGTATCTTACATTTCTTGCATACCCTAGCAAAATGAAAGGAATCTACTTCCTTGGTAGGCCAATAATAACCCATACGCATGAGTTTATTAGCCAAAGAGGGACCACTTGAATGTGTCCCACAAATACCCTCATGTACATCATGTAAGGCAATTTGAGCTTCGTCATGCTCAAGACATCGCAGGAGAGTACCGTCAAGACCTCGTCGATAAAGGGTGTCGGATATTAGGACATAGCGGGAGGTTTGGTGGAGAAAAGTTCATTTTTTATTTCGGGATAGGTCGGGAGGTAGGATATCATCTTTTAGGTAAGAATAGATTCTTTCATAGATTAGGGAGTCATGTCCAATTAGATGACATATAATACTCATATTAGGGTCATCATATGCAGGACAAGTCAGGGATTCCACCAAGAACTCAAAACGGGTCTTGGTATCTTCTGTATCAAGCAAAGAAGCAATAATTGCCATGGCATCAACAACCTTGTTTTAATGTTGAGGAATCTGCTCAAAAGTGATGACGGAGAAATATTAATTGAAGTCATCAATCATATGCTTATATCGTAATAACTTATCATCTTTAGTCTAATAATCATCATTAACTTGGTTTATAATCAACTAAGAATCCCCGTAGACATTCACTTCAGCTACTTTCCATTGTAAAGCCATCTTTAGCCCAATCAGCAAAGCTTTATATTCTGCTACATTATTGGTGCAAGGAAAGAGCAGCTTGTAAGATTTTAGAATTGTGTATCCTTGCAGTGTGATAAAGAGAATACCAGCTACTGAACCCTGCTGAGTGTATGAGCCATCAAAGTATAATTTCCATGTTTGTGTAGACAAAGCCAAGATATGGGCATCAGGAAACTCTGTGTGTATAGGTCGGTCATCCATTAATGGAGCATTAGCTAGCTGATATGCTATCACTTGACCTTTGATAGCCTTCCTATCTACATATTCAATATCAAATTCACTAAGTAGCATGACCCACTTAGCCAATCTACTTGTCAATGTTGTCTTGCTTAATAGATACTTTAAAGGATCAATCTTTGCAATGAGCTAGATTGAATGTGACAACATGTAATGTCACCACTTCTATGAAGCAAAGACAATAGCCAGACATGCTCTTTCTATAGGAGAATAGTTTAGTTCATATCCCACTAGAGTGGGACTGATATAGTAGATGGCTTTTTCTTTTCCTTCATGATCTTGCTGAGCCAGAAGAGCACCTAGTGAAGCTGTCATAGCTGAAATGTAGAGCAAGAGTGGCTTGCCCAGAATTGGTGACATTAGAGTTGGAGGATTCACCAGATATTGCTTGATTTTATTGAAAGCTTCCTCACACTTATCATCCCATTGGAATAAGATATTTTTATGCAACAAATGTTGAAAGGGATGACTTTGATCTACTATTTGAGAAACAAATCTTTGGATGGATTGGAGATGTCCTTGTAAAGATCTTAACTGACTGATGTTAGTGGGGGAAGCCATCTCCAGGATTTATTTAACCTTTTCTGGATCTACCTCGATTCCTTTGGCTAAGACAATGTACCCTAATAGTTTACTAGATGTGACCCCGAAGGCACATTTCTTTGGATTGAGTCAAATCTGATACTTTTCCATTCGGCTGAATATTCTACCCAACACTCTCAAATGACTAGCTATGTCTTTAGATTTTGCTACAATATCATCAACATAATCTTCCATAATGGTATGCATCATGTCATGACAGATTGTGGTCATGGCTCTTTGGTAAGTCACTCTAGCATTTTTGAGGCCAAATGGCATCACATTCTAGCAGTATGTACCCCATGAACAAGTAAAAGTAATCTTTTCCTGGTCTTTTGGTGCAATCTTGATTTGGTTATAGCCAGAAAAACCATCCATTAATGATAACATTTCATGCCCAGCTGTTAGATCCATAATAATGTCAATATTTGGCAGAGGAAAGTCATCTTTTGGACAAGCTTTATTAAGATCTCAAAAATCAATACAAATCCAGATACACTTGTCTAGTTTTGAGATGGGGATGATATTTGAAATCCACTTAGCATAATCAATAGCATGAATGAATCCAACATCTAAGAGCTTGTTCAATTCTGCTTTAACCATTAGTGCAATGTGAAGGTGCATCTTGCAGAGCTTCTGCTTAACTGGCTTTACACCTGGTCTGATAGATAAATGATGCATAATGAGATTAGGGTCCAGCCTAGGCATATCAGCATAGGACCAAGAAAAGTTGATTTGTTTCTCTTTGAAAAATGTTGCAAAAGCTTCTTTCTCTAATTCTATCAAGGATGCTTCTATTTTGAGAATGCGCAGAGACTCCTCTGTTCCAATGTTAAGAGGTACTGTTGGTTCTATAAGAATGGCAGATTGCTCTCGATATAGATAATTGGGAAGAGTGTCAATCCTTCCATTTTTAGGTGCCTCAAAGAGGTTTTCACCATTAGATGTGTCTTTTCTTTTTACTATTTTTGGATCTAATACTGCCACTGAGTGGTTTTCACCATTAGATCTATTGATTATTTTTATATTTTTATGACTGAAAGGATTGGCACTCTCTCCAAAGAAGGCTATGTCATTGAGTTCCATCAGAAATACTGACTTGTGATCCCCTAGTGGTAAATGATCCCTGATTCCAAGATAGTCAATGACTACATCATCATTATGGAAGACATCAAGTTCTGGATTATCGGGAGAATCTCAATTGATAAGTTTGGGATGTACAAGGGGTATTGGATCATTTGGGTTGGTTTCAAAGGTAGAAATGGTATTGATGGAAAAATTATCAAGTTTTATGATCGTATCAATGAGGTCTATCTCCATACTCTCATCTAAATCATTTGTCGCAAGATAATGCTCACTTCCCTCATGATCAAAAAGAGCAGTATTATGTGGGACCAATCCTAGTGAGTCAGTCCTTGAAATCTCCCCCTCATGGTAATCATTACTATAGTGATGGACAACATCAACTTCTATGTCTTTAGTATAATCAGAGAATGAATCCCATTCATAATCATTAGAGTCAGAATCATCATTATCCCCAAGTCTATCAATGATTCCCTATGCTATCCTTTGTTTCTCTGGATCTACATACATACCATGCTTTCTGAATTGTAAGGCAAGAGCTTTAGATGTCTCATGAAATGGTGTGATCTTTGCCTTTCCTTTTGGTTATGTTGGTCCTTCTCCTTTATATTCTAATCCTGTAGTGTCTCTTTGATAATTGGGATTTTGCAAAATTGGTTTTATAACACCTTCTCTTTGGAAACCTACAGGTCCAACACCTTGATATCCCATCTTTTTTAGCAAAGTATACCCTTTTCCACAGACATCAAGTGATATATATTCATATTTGATATCCTCTTCATTTTTCTATGGCTTAGACAAATGATTAGCATTACACTCAACTACCTCTTTGGATATTGTGCCCCCACTTATAAATGTGACATAAACAAGTGCTGAAGGGGGTTCTAATTGTTGTTTAGTGATAAAAGATCTACCATATGATCTAGGAGATAAAGGTGACTCAGTGATGCAAAGAGCTTGACCTAAAGTGTACTCTCCCATACTTCTTTCTTTTATGTCTATCTTGATCCCATTTGATTTAGAAGTTGATGCTATATTACTAGGATCAACAGGTGTAGTTGTAGAAGATCCAGTATGATTATAGGGAACCAAAGAATCAAAGGTCTTCACATTGCTACAATATTGAAAAGGATTAGTGTCTCCTTTGATAGTGATCTCCTGACCATTATGATGGCATTTCAAACATTGGTGATAAGTTGATGGCACAACTTGCATGGAATGAATCCATGGTCTTCTCAAGAGAATGTTATAAGCAAGATCCATGTCAAGAACTTGGCAAGGTACATCTTTGATGATAGGACCAACTCTAATTGGAAGAATAAAAAATCCCTTAGATGATCTCTCTTCCTCATCATAAGCCTTTATTGTGATTTTCTTTTTAGGATCGACAGCATTCTCAGAAAATCCCAATGCAAGGACTAATTTCAACATGCAAATATTCAAACCAGCTCCCCCATCTATTAGTACTCTTTTAATCTTGTGACTCTGTACAAGGACTTTGATATGTAGGGGAGAATTATGAGTTTGGGTAATAGATAAATCATCATTCTCAGCGAAGGATAGATAGTGTGAGGTTGTTAAATGGCCCACCATAGCTTGAAATTGATCATGATCTAGATTTGTGGGGACCTGGGTCTCTAAGAGAGCTTTTTCAAGGATATCTTTGTGAGATGGGGATAGACACAAAATCTCTAAGATGGATATCTGGGCAGGTGTTTTCTTGACTTGTTCCAAAAGATTGTACTGGTTGGAAGTATTTGGTATAGACTTTGGGACATAAACAGACTTGTTTTTAGTAGTGCTTGGTTTAGACTAGACTCCTTGGAGAGTAACTTTGGCTTGAGCACGAGTAGTAACATGGACTGGATGACTCTCTGATTTTCCCTTTATGGTAATGACATTGGCATAATACATAGAAGGATGAAAATCCAAAATGTTACCAACATATCTATAGGGTGTGGTATTATAATTGGCTTGATTGTCACCCTTATTGTTGGAAGAACCTCCTTTTTCATGCTCAGGAAGTGGATCTTTGAAAGCTGTATGTGATTCATTTGAGGTATGTCCATCAACACCAATTTCACCACTTTCAATTAAGTCTTGAACTACATTTTTGAGTCTTAGGCAGTCATTGGTTTTATGTCCTTTTCCTCTGTGAAACTTGTAATAATCATCCGCATTCCACCAAGAAGGTTTTACTCTAGGTTCATAATCTTTCATTTCAGGGAGCTTAATGAGTTTCTTTGTGATTAACCTCCATAATGTTGATTCAAGGGATTCCCCTAAAGGAGTAAAATTTCTTCGAGGTGACATAAAAGGCAATCTTGGTTTAGATGAATCTTTGTTGGTGTTTTGATTTTCTGATTGATTGCTATAGGTACCTTGAGTAGCATTGGCTTGACTTGTGAGATTGAGAAGAGGTTGTGTTGGTTTGACATTATGATTATTAACAATCCCATCATTGACAATGTTTTTGTTTTTATTCCAGAATTTTGATTTGTCATTGTTGTAATTGTTGGGATTGGAATTTGAGGACCCAACATTGTCTTTGGAATAAAGTTTTATCTCACCTTTTCGGACAATGGCTTCCTCAATCTTGATACCATTTTCTATGAGCTTATTGAAGTTTGGTGGACATTGCAATTGTAACTTATAACTCATTTATGGTGTAAGGTTATGCACAAAAATATCCATCTTTTCTTGTTCAGGAATCGATCGTGGATATTTGGCAAACAATTAATGCCATCTTTGCAAAAAACTAAGGAAGGGTTCTCCATTCTTTTGATGTGCATTGCAAAGATCAAGCATAGTGACTTCATGTTTGATGTTATATGAATAATGAGTCACAAATTTGTCAAGAATCTCATTGAAAGATTTGATGCCTGGGGGTAGTTTAGAGAACCATTCCATGGCTTGTACTCCTAAGCTTCATGGAAATATTCGCATAAGATAAGTGTCATTGTGAGTGACTTCAATACAAGCAGCACAAAACTCATGAATGTGGTCTTGTGGATCCGAATTCCCTTTGTATTTGTCAAATTTTGGTACCTCAAAATGAGGAGGGAATGGAATCATTGCTAAGTTCTTATCAAAAGGATAAGGACATATATCATCCAAAGAATACTTCTTCGTTGATGATCCAGTTTGGATGTCATGGATTTGTTGTTGAAGCATCTGGATTTGTTGTAGGACGGGATCCAAAGATAATGTGTTTCCTTGAGTGTTTTGGGAAACATTATGTTGTTGAGGATGTTGAGAATCATTAGATTGCTAATTGTTTTGAGAAACATTTTGTTGTTGATCGCTATGAGAAACATTGGATTGCTAATTGTTTTGAGAAGCATTGGATTGTTGATTGGTTTCCTTTGCTCCATGAGTATCTTGAGAACCTTTAGGGATTTCTTGATTGTTTGTGTGAGCAGGTTCTCTAAGATGGGCAACATCAAAATCACTTGGTAACTTAGCTCCTTGTTGAGCAAGCATGAGGAAATACATCTCTTTATCCAAGCCTAAGAGTCGTTCCATGACTTGAAAAAATTTAGGATCTTGTGTAGCATCCCTAAGTTCTTCATCGGTAGGTTCTTCATCTGATGTGAAAAGTGAAGTTTTCTTAGGAGGCTCTTTGGACCAAGGGTTCTCTTCATTGCTGGTATTTTCTTCCATTTTGTCTAGTGATTATGGATTAATAGGTTGTTTGAGTTTTTGAGATCGAGTTTGAACCATAAAATGAAGAAAGTTGATTGTGGGATGGGAGATTTTTTTTTTTGATGAAAAGATATGGCAAGTGATTGATAGAAAAGATACGATAAGTATTGAAAATTGGTACCAAGAGGTAATAATCCAAGTAAATTTGATGGTTAAGGATGATATATCCTGATATGATAAACCCAAAAAGATCAAAATCTGATAGATAAGGTAATGTTTCAACACTAAACTGAGAATTTCAAAGTTTGGATGAAAGAATTGAATGACTCTTGATGAAGGAATGATGATGAAAAGTGATGAAAATGGTCAAACTAAAGATCAGAAGTCTGTGTAACTTGAATGTTTTTCCAAAATCTTACTAAGAATGAAAATGGGTATTTGAAAAAGTGATTTTGAAATTTCGAAAGCCTGTGGCAATGCTCTCTATTGTAAATGCACAGCAACAAATGCATAGGGCAGTTTGATATATGCACAACAATATGGAATCAATGCACAAAAATTTTTGATAGATGTGGACTAGTAAAATCAAAAGTGCAGATAGTTTAAACGGATACGCAGCCAATGTGATCAAATGTGAAACAAGATGTGATATATGCATAGGTTCTAAAGTTTTGATGATTTGGAATTTTTGGATTTTTTTAAATTTTTTGGTTTTTGGCAAAGTAAAAATGCATAAACACACACACGCAAGACAGAAATGCTTTTGATCTAATCTAATCTAGTATGAATGCACAAACACACTTACAATCCTAAGGTTGGCAAGGACAATATCTGCTGAATCCCCACTAGGATAATAAAATCCAAGGACACAAATCCACAGTGGATAGCCTAGGAACTTGGAGGCATGGGCTCCTCCTTACATGTGCACACACTTCTCAGGCACACCAAGTTCTGAATTCAATGGTTCATTATTTCCCAAAGAACTGTTATCTCTACTATGGACCGTGAGTAATGTGGGGTGTCTCCACGGGCTTGGGTGACTCCTTGAGCTAGCAAATAGAAGGTTTTTGGCCACTATACAAAAGACCTAAGAAGACCTAACATGACCTAAAAAGACCTAACATGACCCCTTAAGCCCTAGCATGACCCCTTAAGCCCTTAAGTACCTAGCATGACTGCTTAAGACCTAAAAAGACCTAACATGACCCCTTAAGCCCTAACATGACCCCTTAAGCACTTAAGTACCTAGCATGACCCCTTAAGACCTAAAAAGACCTAAGATGACCCCTTAAGCCCTAACATGACCCCTTAAGCCCTTAAGTACCTAACAAGACCCCTTAAGCTCTTAAGTACCTAACATGGCCCCTTAAGACCTAACATGACCCCTTAAGCCCTAACATGACCCCTTAAGCCCTTAAGTACCTAACATGACCCCTTAAGATCTAAACAGACATAACATGACCCCTTAAGCCCTAACAAGACCCCTTAAGCCCTTAAGTACCTAACATGACCCCTTAAGACCTAAAAAGACCTAAGATGACCCCTTAAGCCATAACATGACCCCTTAAGCCCTTAAGTACCTAGCATGACCCCTTAAGCCCTAACAAGACCCCTTAAGCCCTTAAGTACCTAACATGACCTCTTAAGCCCTAACATGACCCCTTAAGCCCTAACATGACCTCTTAAGTACCTAACATGACCCCTTAAGCCCTAACATGACCCCTTAAGCCCTTAAGTACCTAACATGACCCCTTAAGACCTAAAAAGACCTAACATGACCCCTTAAGCCCTTAAGTACCTAACATGACCTCTTAAGACCTAAAAAGACCTAATATGACCCTTGAAGACCTAATAGGACCCCTTAAGACCTAATAGGACCCTTGAAGACCTAACATGACCTAATAAGACCTAATATGACCTAATATGACCTAATATGACCTAATATGACCCCTTAAGACCTTATATGACCTAATATGATCCCTCAAGCCCTAACATGACCCCTTAAGCCCTAACATGACCCCTTAAGCCCTAACATGACCTAATATGACCCCTTAAGACCTTATATGACCTAATATGATCCCTCAAGCCCTAACATGACCCCTTAAGCCCTAACATGACCCCTTAAGCCCTAACATGACCTAATATGACCTAACATGATCCCTTAAGACCTAACATGACCTAAAAGACCTAATCTGACCTAACATGACCCCTTAAGACCTAATATGACCTCACATGACCTAATAGGACCCCTTAAGACCTAATAGGACCCTTGAAGACCTAACATGACCTAATAAGACCTAACATGACCTAATATGACCTCACATGACCTAATAGGACCCCTTAAGACCTAATAGGACCCCTTAAGACCTAAAATGATCTCTTAAGACCTAAAATGACCTAATATGATCTAATATGACCTAACATGACCCCTGAAGACCTAACATGGCCTAATATGACCTAATATGACCTAACATGACCCCTTAAGACCTAACATGACCCCTTAAGCCCTAACATGATCCTTTGAAGACCTAACATGACCTAAAAGACCTAATGTGACCTAAAATTACCCCTTAAGACCTAATATGACCTCACATGACCTAATAGGACCCCATAGACCCATGACCCTTAAGACCCCTTAAGACCTTATATGACCTAATATGACCCCTTAAGCCCTAACATGACCTAATATGACCTAACTTGATCCCTTAAGACCTAACATGACCTAAAAGACCTAATATGACCTATCATGACCCCTTAAGACCTAATATGACCTCACATGACCTAATATGACCCCTTAAGACCTAATAGGACCCTTGAAGACATAACATGACCTAATAAGACCTAACATGACCTAATATGACCTAATATGACCTAATATAACCTAACATGACCCCTTAAGACCTAAAATGATCCCTTAAGACCTAACATGACCCCTTAAGACCTTATAAGACCTAAAAGACCTAATATGACCTAATAAGACCTAACATGACCCCTTAAGACCTAACATAACCTAAAAGACCTAATATGACCTAATAATACCTAATATGACCTAATAAGGTCCCTAACATGACCTAACAAGACCTAAAAGATCTAATATGACCTAATAAGACCTAATATGACCTAACATGATCCCTTAAGACCTAACATGACGTAAAAGACCTAATATGACCTAACACGACCCCTTAAGACCTAATATGACCTCACATGACCTAATAGGACCCCTTAAGACCTAATAGGACCCCTTAAGACCTAAAATGATCCCTTAAGACCTAACATGACCTAATATGACCTAATATGACCTAACATGACCCCTTAAGACCTAACATGACCCCTTAAGCCCTAACATGACCTAAAAGACCTAATATGACCTAACATGACCTAATAAGACCTAACATGACCTAATATGACCTAATATTACCTAATATGACCCCTTAAGACCTTATAAGACCTAAAAGACGTAATATGACCTAATAAGACCTAACATGACCCCTTAAGACCTAAAAAGATCCCTTAAGACCTAATTTGACCTCACATGAGCCCTTAAGGACCGACCATGACCTAATATGACCTAATAAGACCTAATATGACCTAGCATGACCTAACATGACCTAATACATGACCTAAAAGACCCCTTAAGACCTAATATGACCTCACATGACCTAATAAGACCCCTTAAGACCTACCATGATCCCTTAAGCCCTAACACATGACCCCTTAAGCCCTTAAGACCTAACATGACCCCTTAACCCCTTAAGACCTAACATGATCCCTTAAGACCTAAAAAGACCTAACATGACCCCTTAAACCCTAAAAAGACCTAACATGACCCCTTAAGACCTAAAAAGACCTAAGGTGACCCCTTAAGACCTAACATTCAACTAATAAGACCTAATATGACCCCTTTAGACCTAACATGACCTAATAGGACACCTTAAGCCCTAACACATGACCTAATAGGACCCCTTAAGACCTAACATTCAACTAATAGGACCTGATACATGATATAGATTAAGACCTAAAATTCAAGTAGAAAGTAAATTGAAAGTTCTATCTAATCAATTAAAATTCAATTTACTTATCTAATCAATCTAATCAATAAATAGAAATTTATAGACTAGAAAGGTATTCAATTTAGGAAATCAATCTATTCTAATCAATTGAAAAAAGAATCAATCTAATTTCAATTAAAATTCAATTTTAATATAGACCTATCTAATCAATCTAATCAATCTAAACAAAAAATAGAAATATGGACCTATCTAATATTTATCTAATCAATATAATTAGTTAATTGAAATTAAAATTCAAGTAGAAAGTAAATTGAAAGTTCTAGAATCATTTTTAAATTTAGTTTACACCTATCCAATCAATCTAATCCAATAGAAAGTAAATTGAAAGTTCTAGTTCTAAGAGAGAGAGAGAGGAAGGGGAAGGGGAAGGGAGAGAGAGAGAGAGAGAGAGAGAGAGAGAGAGAGAGAGAGAGAGAGAGAGAGAGAGAGTTCATTAATTAAAATTCAATTCAGGTTTAATCTTGATCCATAAATTCAATCTAATCATAAATTTCAAATCAAATTTAAAGTCTACTTATAAGTTTCAAATAGGATTTAAATTAAGTATGCACAAATTAAAATCCTTCAACCTAAAGCTCCTGATACATGTAGTCTGGATCCTCTCTATCCTTTATTATCTCCAAAAAAATTTCATGCTCTTCAATAGGCAACTTCCACTTTTGGTTTTTACTTGACCTTTTTTTTGACACAGTTTCAAACTACAATTTTGTCACTATAACCAAGTGACTATAATGTAGAACTCTCTCTCCACGCATGTATCTATCAAATTTTATTCCATTTTTTTTGATCTTAGCTTGTTGATAATAGGTTCCTTCAATAACAACTGAACCAGTCGGATATTTTTGTCCATCAGCATCGATAACTTCTTCAAGCAACTTGTGTTTTTCCTTGGTGCATCTTAGTAGATAATAATCTACACCTTCTATATTCTCAAGATCTGCAACCACAACAAAAATATCACCTGCACAATTTATATTTATGTGTACAAGTAAATGTTAAATTTAAACCTCAAGAATATTATATATATATATATGTATATATATATATATATATATATATATATATATATATACATATATATATATATATATATATATATATATATATATATACATATATATATATATATATATATATATCTATACATATATATATATATCTATATATATATATATATATATATATATATATATATATATATATATATATATATATATATATATCTATACATATATATATATATATATATATATATATATATATATATATATATATATATATATATGTATAGATATATATATATATATATATATATATATATATATATATATATATATATATATATATATATATCTATACATACATATATATATATATATATATATATATCACAAATATACCTAGAAATAAAAAATACACACCTATAACAACTAAATAAAAAACACGTTCATAGTCAACTAAATATATAGGATCATGGATGTCTATGGCATTGTCATCATCTTCATAAGGAGGCATTCTAATTAACACTTTATGATCCCATCTTGAAACATATCCATTTGCAATATTAACACATTGACTTATTGTGTTGTTGTTAAGACAATATTCACAAAAGCATGATTTATCTCTTAGTTGAATCAGTGGAGGCTTGTGTTGTCCCGTAGTCATCACTTGATGCAAACTTCTAATTCCAACAATTGATTGAAAATTGTAGGGATTCAATCAATCGATATTTGGATTGGATGGATTGATATATAGATCTCAGTTTGAAATCATGAAAAATGTGAAATGCAATATATACACATTCATACATTGTGTAGTTCACATGAGCTATAATACACACACACACACACACACACACACAACAAGTTAAAACACACATGTGACAGACCTATATATAGTTTTTTGAATTTGAGTTTGAAAAATAAAAGTAAATTAAATAAATGCCTATCACTTCCCAAAAGTAACGTTTGTTGTTTTTTGTGTCTCGAGCAGCGGAATGATTTTGACACCATTCAACAATTTTCTTTGAATTCTCTAGCATGTTACCTAGAGAGATATATTTTTAACAATTTAGTATATATATACATGTGTACATGTAATGTAAAGTTTGAAATAGTCTAGTCAAGTAAACAAGTTGAATATCAAATGTATGTACACATACCTTGAAGTTCATGTTGTCAGAGTGCACACTTCACACATGCTCCTACTCCATCATGCTCTCTTTTTCCATGTCCACTTTCAAAGAAGTTCCAAACAAACTTAACGTTGTGTCTAGCATGTTGCATGGCTAACCAATTAAAGGCTTTTGCAGACTTAAATTGACCTACAATTCAAATAAATAAAAAAATGTATTTATGTGACACATAAATATATCTAGAATTGAAAAAATTTAAAAGAAAATTTATATAATGCACACGTACTTACCTGCACACCCATCAGACTAGATCCAATGTTGTGAAGCATTTATCCCATGACTTGCAAGATTGTTGAAAAACATGTTGAAACAATGAGCCACGTAGCTCCTATCATGAACCCTATCATCACTAATATAGAAATGAATCTCCTTGATGATAATGTGTTTATTTTGATCTCTACCTTCTATCTCATCCAAATCATATTTTGCATGTCTATAGGTCAAATGCACAAATATTGTAACTTGATTAGAATGATAATATTGACTATGGATCTCCTTTTGAGGGGAAAATGTATAGTTCTCCGCAAAATCTACAACTGAAAGAATACAACTAGGTGGGAAACAATTTTTGGAATCATGAAACTGTTTAGCTTGCCATCGTGCACCATGACAATGTTGGATATGTGGATAAATCATAGATCAAAATCTGTCCATGAACTGAAGGTATGCTAATTCACTCTCCTTTAATGTAATTTTTTTTTATTCACCTCCTGTCTTCATTTGGTATATCTCATATTCAAATCTCTTCCACTGGACTGGTGTTGTAACATCAATATTATCAAATTGTAAAGGAAATTTCTGCAAATTTCCACAATTATTGCATTCATTTTTTATACAATGGACATTGAATTCATCTGAATCTTCTAATTTATCACATAAAATGGACTTTACAAATTTTGTTGTAATTCCAGTAACCATATCTAGATTAAGTATTGCCATAACCCTTTTATATGATTGCAAGTATAAGTGAAACTCAACATGATTTTGACAACAACATGTTTCATGAACTTTATTTATGCATACGAAGCAAGGGTGCAACATCTCAAACATTCTCTGACCTATTTTCACATCTGAAAATTCATGCTTGAATGCTTCAAACAATTCACTTTGTGTAGTATCGACAAAATGTTTTGGATGTGAAATCTTCATACAGGTCTCTTCATCGTTCATTTGTATAGTGTCCCTTCGATTGGAAGAAACACGAGAGTGGTTGGTCCAAAAATAAATGACCCGTCTTCTTACATCTTCAGAAATTTTGTCTTTACAGGGAAGTCTACAAATCTGTACCCAATTCTTTTCAATATCCATATCCAACATATTTGTCTTCCTAATATATCTCTGTACAGTTCTTCGAGATACCTTGAGTAAATCAAAAATTTCTCAAACTTGATTTCTATGTGTTAATTTCTTGCTAGTTATCATAGTCATCAAGGTTCTTCTAGCTGCATTTGAATCTGGTCCTTTATGATCTGCCCTGTTAACAAAGTTTAGTGCATCTTGTAAATTTTGAATTATTGTCTCTTTTACTTTACCTCCTCCAATTTTCCTATTATCAATACCCAACAACTCCAAAACCGGAGTCATTTCTTTTTTCTTGAATAACTTTGCAAACAATTGTGCTTTTTCCACCAAAGATTTACTCTCAAAATATTCCATCCACATGTTTTTGAGATGCAATTTAATAGTGCTTTTAGGTACCAGGTGTTCCGGTTCATTTTGACTAATAAGTGATTCCTCATTCATGTCCATCAAATTTTGCATTGTAGGAAAAAAATGTATACTTCGACTACTACCAATATCCTCCCCTAGTTGAGTTGCACCTTCTACAGTGATAGGTTCTTCTTCAACATCGACCGGTTGCTCTTGGACACATTTTGTATGACCTTTCATTTGGTCATCCCTTTTACGATCATACTTCCTTGTTCTAGTCCTTTTATTTCCCATTGCTCAAATATCTAAGCAAGAATTTTTTTATTGTTTTACTATTTCATCACTAAAAAACTTGTCTTCAAACTCCTTTGAAACCAAAATATCTTTATAACTTCACCGAAAAAATGACTCCCTGCTTCAAAATATCCTTATATCCTAAAATAAGAATTTAAATTCGCAATTGATATATATTTTTTTAAAAACATCACACACATATATAGCCTTCAGATTGAAAGGGTGGGTCACCCACGTAACTGGTCATGAGGGGCTGACCTCTTAGGGGACTCAGCCGAGTAGGACTCGGCTGAGTCATCCTAAGTGGCATGCCAACTTGGCAGCCAAAACTTCAAAAACACCAAAAATGCCAAATTTGCACTTGTGGTGTTTTTTCCTCTTTTGCAAATTAAAAATTTCAAAAAGCTAAAACTACCCTTTTGTAGATCTCAGAACTACAATTCAGGATATATAAATTTTATATAATTTCGATTAGAAAATGTTAAACAAATTTGTAAAAAACTACATGTAGGTATATAAAGCTTTGAGAAGTAACCGATTTGATAAATTAAAAAAAATACTAAATCAATTAAAAAAAAATTTAAAATTATATGCGGCACTAGATAAGAGAATCTTCTTCAAGAATATATAATTTATTTGGATTTTGGAATAATTTTGATAGGTTAAAAGTGGCGGTAGACAAAAACTATTGATTTCGTGTAAGTTGTACTTTGAATACTTATAACGGGAAAATTATAGATCGAAAACACTTCTTTCCTTTTTCTTGCATTAGGTATACATGTCATCTAAAACATATTTTGAAATTGGAGGAAAAAACAATGTTTTACTTATAATTATTTGACAGGAGTTAAACCCCCTGATTTGTTGTATTTTTCAGGACATGAAAAATAGACCTTAAAAATTAAAAAAATATATTAATTTATGTCCAAAATAATTTAAAAAAACTATAGGCATAAAAGTCATCCTATTTCACACATTTCATCAGTTTACATCATCTTCAAATTCTAAATAGAAATGTGACTTTTATGCCCTTGAAGTTTTTTAGTTTTGGTGTTGTTAGCGTCTTCCTTTGTAAAAGGGTGACAGCTTATTGTGCTTTTACCTAGATGTTTATTGAGCAATACAAGTAGGCTAAGGATACATTGAAGATGTTACTAGTTCAGAGAACAAACTTGGCTATTCTAGAAAATGAGACTAATTACCATGAAGAACAGATTGATGAGTTATTTGACAACATTGGATCTACTTCAGGTAGTATTTCTGATGCTTCTGAAAGTGCAATTTCTAAATTTTCTTAGAAAAATCTATATTTGACTGAACAAGTGAAAGCCTTGAAGATCGATTAGGAGACTTAGATGGTGAGAATGATTGATGTGATAAACAATGCTAGACAAGATGAACAAGAAGAAATCTGGCAATTGAAGACCGAAGATAGATGAGTAAACAACTTCAAGCAAAAGAAGCTGAGATACTAAGACTTACCGAGCATCACTTCGAAATATCCAATCAGATGATTATTGTAAACTAGGAGATCAACTAAGTAAATGGTGAGTTGTCAAGAAAACTTGAAGACATTGGAGTACTCAGGGAAGAAAATGAAAAATTGAGAAATGAAGTGAGGATCCAGCAACAACATAATGAGATTATGCAAAAGGTTGAAGACAGTTCTAAGAAGATTGATGATTTTCTAATTAATCATAGAAGATTTGGAAGAAAAGCTGGATTGGGCTTCACTGAGCAAGGAGAATCATCCAAGAAAACCAAACAGGTGAATAACAATCAGAATCATAGACCTAAGACACTAACATGCTATCACTATGGCAAATTGAGATGTATACTTCAAATGTTTGCAGGAGTAAAGCACAAGGTAAATCGAAAACCACTCCTAAATTTAATAGTCATTGTTATAATTGCAACAAGTTTGGACATCAAGCATATGAATGTAGATCTAAGTTGAATAAGACTCCTAACAAACCTCATATGGAGAAAATTTGTTATACTTGCAACAAGCATGGACACACCTCATAGGAATGCAGAACAAAGATGAAGCAAGTCTGGACACCAAAAGGACATAACAAATCCTATCAACCAAGAAGAAAAAATAATGCTTATACTTGGGATTAATACACATGGGTTAACTACACAGCATGTGGAAGATATGGACATATTGTAGCTAACTACATGAGAAAGACAATCTCGAAGCTGGACAAGAACTGGTATGGCATGTTTGCACTGTCACAAAGTCGGTCACCTAAATAAGGATTGTAGAGACTGAGCATCAAAAGAACAAACATTTGAGAATGGAAATATAGTTACAGATATCATGAGGATAAGAAAAACTATGTGGTGAAAGGCATCAAATGAGAATGTTGATTCAAGCAATGCTGTCAGTGAAACCTCGTCCACTAGATTGGGTGACATCAGCACCTCCACCTAAGATAAAAAAGGTATGTTTGGAACTGATATTTCAGATTGATCATATTAATTTACATATAGTTCCTATACTTGAATGATCACATACCAAATCTACATGAATTAAGATGCATTATGGTTTATAAGTTTTGAGCTAACAAAGGCATACATTCAGTATATGCAAGATCGAGTAAAGAGTTACCCATCGATAACTATTATGTAAGGTTAACCAAGTATAAGTATCAACCGAGTGGAAATTTATGTGTTAAACGAGATGTTGTTATTTTTTGGTAATCACTAAGTTGACAGTTGTCACCATGCTGGAAGTAGGATGAGCATTTATGACAAGTACTTTTAAGCAGAAATTTGAAAAAGGTTATAAATAGATGGAGAACTTGGCTCATTTTTTACAAAGTGATTTCGAAGAGAAAAAATTTCCAGAGAGAGAATTAAAGAAAAGAGTTTCAAGAGCATTCAAAGTTGTTTTAGATTCAACTGAGCGTGTTCTTCATCATTTTTGAGAAAGTACAAATACTACTGAGCTTATTCAAAGTATTTACCGAAACCCTAAGTTGAGAAAAATGGTATCTGCGTCCAAGACAAGCAAATCTAAACTTGTAGGGGAGGAAGTGAACTTGATTGTGTTAGCTAATTGTGATGAACCTTGATATAAAATTCATCTTGAAGTTGCATCCAAGATTGATTCAACGGAATCTTTTTCAAGCATACCCCTAGGGTTTTGTTAGTTGAAGATGTTAGATCATATATTCACTACAAGATAGGTGAAATTGGTGATTTCAAGATGTTTTCATCTTTCCAAAGGCTTTGCAGTGATGATGGAAATTGAAATTGGAATATAAACAACCTGAAATAATTGGTCTAACAAATGTCCTAAGCTTCCAGAAGATTTTTAAAAATGAATGGATTAGGGTTGTGCCGAGTCGATTTCATGATGGAATGTTTTGGTTGGATGAACTAGTTAAAGTCACAAAAAAAATGATTCACACAGTCACCGGGTATCCAACAACTGACAAGACCAAGGCTTTTTGCAGTGCTTCTAGGGTTGATATTGAAAAGAACATCGAAGCAATGTGGCATGGTTGAGCACTAAAGATTGGTTCAATCAATGCACCAGAGGTTAAATTTGCAGCTCATGTCATCGATTACAAGATTTATCAATCAAATAGACTAAGCAGTGTACCATGTGGATCCCTTAACATTGCATACAAAATGGTCAAGAAAAGTATCTAGTTAGACCTCGCCGAGGTACTGTTGGGGCAAATTGAAGAGAACATGAAGACTATCTAGTCAGGGAAGTCTAATACTTGTAAGTTTGGATCACTTTTAGTTTTCATATTATTCTATGTGCAACGATTTTTCCCTTTTGTTGGTAATGTAGAGTGGTCAACCAACAAGCCAGTCATAGTGCAGATAAAAGATATGATTAATGACTTGGGAAATAATATGAATAATGTTTTTGATAATTACTTTGAACAATTTAAGATTAGAATGAATTCTTAGAGTAGAATTCCCAATAAATTAGTTGAAGAATATGAGTAGGATATTTGTTTTCTTGTGGACACCTACCACACACTAATAAAGGTTGTGGAGCCTAGGATTAAATGGTTAGCCCCTATGGGTTATGAAATGGATATTGATTTTGCTTCAAAATTAATTAAGGCTCTGCTAGCTACACCAAAGGATAAGAATGCAGAAAGGTTTGGAACATATGAGGAGGCCAAGAAAAGAATAAAAATAGGTCTGGTTATCAGTAAGATAACAAAGAAATCTAGAAAGATGATGAAAACTCTAGTTGAGAAGTTTGGAGATGATACTGGATCATCCGACAGCTCACTGGTTGGAGTTGCAACCGAAGGTCAGTTACTGCTAACTAAAAAACCTCATGACAGTGAAGAAACTGAGTTAGATAAAGGTATAGACTCTACACCATTTTCCCCTTCACAAACTCCAAAGAAGAAGCAATCATCCAAATGATGATTTGATTCAAAAGAGTTCCTATTGAATTTTCCAAACATTTTCCTAAGGCATTAGAGGAAGAATCACACAAAAATAGACCTATGCCTTAGACATTGAGAAGAAAATGAGACAACAATCCCTAGTTTTGGAAATTCCAAACTTGTCTATTCTTGAAATTGAGGAATACATGACAACATATACCAAGAGATTTAGAGTAAAGAATCAGGCAATGAAGATACTAGATGAAAATCTAGTAGATATAGATGAGCATAGTCAATTCATCTAGACTTCAATAGTTACAGCTCGAGAAAAAGTAGAAAAGATGGCATTAGCCAAATCATCCTGGGTGACTTTCCTATTCCGATGGAAGTAGTTAAAATTGTTACTAAGGAACAACTCGAAGGCTCAAACCCTAAGAAACTGATGGATACATCAGGGGAACAAGGAGCTAGTACACCGGTAGAAACAAATGAGCCTAAGGTAAAAGAGGTAAAAGAGGCTGATACATAGGGCCAAGATGACCCTAAGGCAACTGAGGTAACTCCACCTTACACAACATCAGAAGCTCCATCTCATTGAATTGACACATAGGTTATCAAGGAGCAGAAAAAGGAGGAAAATGTGTCAACCAAGCATGACACGCTGAACATTGAGGAAAAAGAAATGTTTGCATTTGTGAAGAGCTCACCTCAAGAGCTAAAAGAAGAAGAAGAAGAAGAAGAAACATGGAAAAGGGCTAGTCACACTTGAAGAAGTCATTGTTATACCAAAATGTGTCCCAAAGACCCAAGACCTTGAAGAATTAAGAAAATATGGGGAGCTATGTACTAGAAAGGAAGCTCAGGAGAAGTTGAGGAAGGAATGCAAGAGCAAGGAGATATTAGAAAATATAAGAGACATCTTAAAATAGGTTGTACCTAAGGTACATATCGATGAAGACAAACCTATCATGGACCAATTTTCTACCCTTGCAAAAGAAATCAATGCCCTTGACATTGAAGTTGAGAAAAGAATTGAAGAAAGGGCAGAATCAAAGATACACCATAAACATGTAGAGAAAATCAGCCAAGAAGTGGCAATAAACAAGGTCAAATTATATGAGGTAATAACCAACATACAATCTATTACTTAGTTAATTATTTAGATGTTGATTAAGCTTTGCACCGTGGAGACCTTCACTGATGAGATTAGTGAGAAAATTAAATAGTTGGATACCAAAATCGGCCAACCTAGTACACAAGTAGCCTTAACTGAGCCAGATGCTTTTGCTAAGCATATATTGAAAGTTCAAGAACTCAAGCAGTTATAAGTAGATCTGAGGAAGCAGGAAGAAAGGATAAGTGACCAAGTCACTGAGCTTCAAACATAGTTTCTTCCCTATCTTAAGATTTTTGAGAAACACATTGTCAAAGCACAAGCTTTAGTTTCAACACCAAAAATCTCTATGTTGGACAATATATTTGACATGCATGCACAAGTCGGTCTTAAGCACATTTCTCTAACCAACTTGAAAGAGGAATGGGTGACCCTCTTAGATTCTTTGAAGAAAACCCATCAACACATTTTTGATAAACTATAAGTACACAATTTTGAGTTTGGCATTATTATCAAAAAGGGGGAAAACTAATGTATATGCCAAATTGTGTTGTAATTATATGTTAAGTGTACTACATACATATCGGGAGCATGCACTGAGGGGGAGAAAAATTTGATAGAAAAGTTATCTATGTATATATAGATAAGATAGAACATTTTTGAGATATCAGGTCATATATACACTCAAGGTTTTGATACTAATGCCAAAGGGGGAGATTGTTATCTCTATTTGAGCATTAAGGATTTTCATTAGTATCAAATTTGAGCAGTCGGTTACCTATGCTATTCAAACGGTAAAAGTAAGAACTACAAGCTACATATGCTAGTTGATTAACTACTTAAGCCTTCATACTGAGTAGTCACAAGGCAGTACCAAGAACTAAAAGGGAAACAATTTTAACCAAGCACTAGAGCAATATTACCGAGCATCAGTGTATACCAATACCTAGCATCAATAAGCACTGAGCAGACTAGACACTGAGCACTAGTGTATTTACCAAGCAGTATTGATAGTGTTTACTAGGAAATCCATGAAACAACATACTAATTAGTTTTGGCAAATTTATCTATGTAGACAGTTACAATAGAATCAAAAAAAGTTTTACCAAGACCGAGGATCATGTATTGTAGATGTAATCATTAATTTTGATGATGATCTCTATGTAATTGTTAGATCTAGGTTATTTTGTATACCATAGATCTTAGGGTTTTTCCCAAGATGATGTAACCTAATTAGGTCATGAAAGTTAAGCGGCATTAGGAAATGAAAGAATTTTTCTATATAATTGTACTTCATGATATTTTTATGGAGTGCATAATGAAAATGAGAAGAAGATCCTAAAGCAATAGCCACCTTCAAGACATCATTTTTCAGACAAGGTTGAGCAGTAATCAGCCATAGTTAGTTGTTCAAAATTAGACAAGGCTACCGAGCAGTACAGAGGATAGATATCTACACATTGAGGTGATATACATTTGATATTTCATAGATCTAATTTAGACAAGCATAAGTTGTCATTTACATATACCCTACTGTTATTCTCTAATCATTGTAATAGATATTTGGCAAAATCTCTTAACAGAGTAGACCAAATAGTCTTATTGTAAATCTCTTTACCAAGTACACACTTGAGTAGTGTTGTCAAAATCCTTTAACAAGGTAGATCTAGCTGATCTTTTGTTACTCCTAATAGGGTAAGATCACCAGAAGTGATCATAACTTGTAGCCCTAACATGCATACTTTATTATCTATAGTAGTGAAGAATTTATGTGTGTCATCCCCACCGCATTTTTTACCTTCTCATAAGGGTTTTTGCATAACCAAAATACTTGTGTTATGTGACTGAACTGTTGTTTTCTTTTCATGCAATTTACATTTTCAAGTTAATTGAATGAATGATGCATACTATGGATTCAGTTAGATAGACTAGTTTACTACTGTTTGTTGATTAAGTTTGATGTTAAAAGTTTTAGAGGGCACTGATTCACCCCTCCCCTCTTAGTACCCTATCTCTCCATTCCAATAGAAGTCTAATATAGAGATCAGTGATGGTTTAAGGTTTGAGTAACTAGATAAAAAACTATCTAAGCATCAACAATTTGAACATAACATGTTCAAGAAAGAGGTCTTCATACACTACTACTTTTGTCCTCATTCTTAGGAGCCTTAACCTTGGGATCATCACCCTTTTTATTATACTGTTTGACAAGTTTCGAGGAGCCCCTACAAAAAGGGTTTCTCTTATTCTTGTTATTTTCCCAAGTCTAACCAAAAAGGATTTTTTTATGGAATAAGCTGACCAAATTATATTAATATCAAGTTAAAAAGTACACAAAAATAAATGGAAAGAAAAAATAGTAAAAAGTATCTCCCCAAAATAAACAAGAGCTAGCACAAATTCAGCGCCTATACACAAGTAACCAAAGCTAAAATAGATTCATATGGGCCAAGCCTAGGAACAAGAGTAGAAAAAGAAAATCCCAAAAATAAACACCCTTAAGCCACAAGAGCAGTGGCAAAAGAAGGAAAAGGGTCTGGTTCATCCTTCTTTCCCAAACCTTTTTTCTGTGTTGGTTTGGGGTCTGACAGTGTCCACCTGTCAGCACTATCATCTTCCTCCTTTTCTTCTCGCAAGGGGAGATCACTAGTTCCATCCTTGGGAGACCTTTGGAAGTAGGCTATCCTGAATTATCATTGCCAGCCAACCATTTGGTAGTTTCTAGTGAAATAGGAAGTGTTAGCGTAGCCTAGCTTGAGGGGGATCCTCAAAGGTGTGGAGGCACATCCAAACCTTATGGTTAAAAATGGTGAGAAGGAGAGAAGCAACACAAAGAATGAGTTTGAGAATCTCCTCGTCTATTAGAACTAGTCCTACCACTACGTCGACCATGGGAGGTGGAATAGGAACCAAAATTAGAGGGACCAGGAGGAACTCAAGCCATGGTGCAAGGAGCATTTCCACAATGTTGGAGAAGCTCCTATAAATGATAAACCTTGAGGGAAACTTTATCTGTCTGAACTTGTATTTATAACATAATATTATTGCATATATAAGCTTTAGAAAAAAAAGATACAATAGTATATATTAAGTTGTTTGAAAAATCATTGAATTTCCTTCTTTCCAAAGAGAGAATAAAATATCCATTCTGAAAGTGTGCTAAATTTTTAGGAATGCAAAAGGGAAACTAGGGCTATCACCTAGAAGGACCATTTCCCAAGAAGACATGGTGGGATGAAAAAGGAACAAGAAATCATGGATCCAGACCTGGTAATTTTGAGCTCTTCAAAAAAACTAGAAGAGGTGAAGGAAAGGTTCTGGATAACAACAAAAGGGGCACCAAGGATTCAAAATACCTAGATGTTTAAGGTGAGAACCCAAAGGTAAACCTTGAAATAAAATACACTAGATTAAATGTGTAATTTTGGGTTCTGTAATGCTTGAACAAATAGTAATAAAATACAATCTCCATGTAGAATGAGAGGATTGCAAATTCCATCATTGATTCAAAATATCCACCATAGGAAGGTGGTGAGACAACCATTGATAACCTTAGTGTGGTCTGTATCACTGGAAAGTAGTATCTAGGTATGATCTCCAGTCCTTCCACCATTTTGTGAGACTTGTTATTCATATCTTATGCAAAATATCTAGAGGCAAGAGGGAAACACACATCTCAAATGTGTCTCTATCCTGATGAGTCAGTCTGAATTGAATCTGAGCATCCTCCCAAGTGCGGGGAGACATTTTAGATCTATAGAAAAGATCTCTCAAAGTTCGAAGACCATGCTTGTGGAAATAGAGTGCATGAATACTTGGAAATCATGCAAGAGGAAGACCTTGCATCTGAATTAGGGTTGTTCATTAGATATTATGTTATTTAAAAGAAAGCCCATCTCTAAAACCATATCCATGCCACCTTAGCCAAGGCTTGGAAGCTTCTCATGCACACCAAATGCTCTTAGCAACAAAAGAGTCATGGATTTGAATAGGCTTCATCATAAAAAGTAGAGTAGGAAATCCAATATCTCTCTAGGTCAGGCGATGAAGAGGATAATCAAAAGAAATGAAATACTACAAGAGAAATTTCTAGGCCTCATTTCCTGAAACTCAATGAACCACCCATTTAACACAAATTACTTATCCATTCCTATATGTGGAAATGAATCGAAGGCCACTAGAATGGCAAGGGAGGCACCAATTTTCCTAAGAAACATGGTGGAAACCATACCTTTGAGTATCTGATGCCCTGATGTAGGAGTATCTCGGGTCCTTGGAAATCCTGTGTCACCAAAAAGATGTTTGAAGTTTTTAGTGTTGCTCAGTTCCTACTTTGACTGAGTTGCTTTGGTGATGATCAGTTTCATTTGTTCACTAGTGTTGTTCAGTTATCTCTTTGGCACTTGATGAATTCCACTGGCACTCGGTGATGCTTGTCAGATGCTCGGTTTACTTTCTTACCGAGTTGTTTGTTTTGGATTTCTATTGAGGTGGACTCTTGCATTTATTCTTGATCATGGATTTAATGTTGGTATCTATCATTGGGAAGCATGTGGACCTAGATCTAGTCATTCCTTCTATTGACGATGGATCTAAAGGCCGACTTGGTTCGGTAGCATCTTGTATAAATGTATTTATTTGGTTAGAGTTTAGGATAGAGGAATTACGACATCAGAGATAGAAGATAGAAGATTAGAGATTGTTGGTAGATCCTCGCATGTTTGAGGACTTCTATACTTGATTGTAATAGCTAGCCTAAACTGGGAAGGCCTTACATCCCGACATGTATGAATCAATTTGAATATAATATATATGAAAGTATCTGCATTCTCTCTCTCACTTATTTTGTCGTTGCTTCTGTGTGTGATCTTTGTAAGGGTGGATCTAGTTAGGGTATGTCATTGGCCCCTCTCCCCATTCTTCCTTGTGTTAGGTGGTATCAGAGTGAGGTGAGATCTGGATCTAGGTTTGAGGGTTCCTTCTTGTCAAATCCTAGTTGAATTGTTGTGGGGTAGTAGATCGAAGATGTTAGTGATGATGAAATTGAAGAGGAACAAGGTGATGTAGAACCTGTACCTATAATGGATTAGGGTGAGGAAATATTTTTGAAGGCTTTGAGAAATCTAAAGTCTACACCACACTTTAATCCTCTTGAATATAGTGGAAAATTAGATTTTAATGAGTTGGTGGACTGGATTATCAAGATGGAGAAGTACTTTGAGTATGAAACTGTACCTGAGGAAAAGAAGGTGAAAATTGCAAGCACAAAGTTTAAAAGTCATGCATCCTTGTGGTGGGAACATCTACAGTTGGACAAAAAGAGGAAAGGCAAAGACAAAATCAAGGTATGGAATAAGATGGTGAATAAATTGAAAGGACAGTTCTTACCTTGTGATTATCAGATTAACCTAGTTAGGCAAATGCAAAGTTTGAGGCAGATAGATAGCTCATTAAAAGAATATGCTGAGGAATTCTATAGATTAGATATTAGATCTGGACATGATGAAGATGATGTGGAAAGAATTATTAGATACCTGAATGGTTTGAGAGTTTCCATCCAAGAAGAAATCAGTTTGGTCAAATTGGAGAACATTGAAGAGGCTTATCAATTTGCATTGAAAGATGAGGAGAAATTGAACAAGAGACATGAGAAAAGACAAAGAGGTAGAGGTGGTAGATTCCATAGAGGAAGAGATAGATCTCATGGTGAAAATAGTGGATCTGAACTTGAAAAGATAACTCTGGATAAAGGCAAGATCGAGTGGAAAGGTGAAAGTTCATCTAGAGGCAAAGGCAATAACTACCGAGGTGGTTATAATAGAGGTGGTTTCAGAGGAACCTATTACAATTATGGAGAAGAAGGACATAGATCATTTGAGTGTACACATGCAAGTAAGAAGGTTTGTAGTAGTAGAAATTCTTTGGTGCAAGAAGAGTCACCGAATGAACATGAGAAGGAAAATAACTTGATGGTAAGGAGAGAACTTTGGAGTGAAAGTAATAAGGAAGATTCGGTAAGGAAAAGTTTGTTCAAGACCAAATGTAGAGTTTCTAATAAAGTTGCGAAAGTAATCATTAATAGTGGTAGCTCAAAGAATCTGGCATCTGAGGAAATGGTCACAAAGTTGCAGTTGAAAAGGTTGGAACATCCGAAGCCCTATCAAATTTCATGGATCAAGGATGAGCATACACTCTTGGTAAGTGAACAATGTTATGTGAATTTGCAAATTGGGAAGTATGATAAGGTGTTATGTGATATCATGCCTATGGATTGTTGTCATATTTTATTGGGTAGACCTTGGCAATATGATAGACATGCTATATATGATGGGAGATTGCATAAATATACTATTTGGGCTAATAGAAGAAGACAAATCTTGTTACCTTTGATTGAAGAACCTATTAGTAATGTTTTCACATCTTTGAAAGTTTTCTTAATGGAAGAAAGAAAGTTTGTTAAGGATTTGAAAAAGAATTATGTATATTTTGTTGTGATTCCTAACAAACCAAGTAAGAAAATAGAGGATAGTGTCCCTGAGGAGATTGATAAGCTACTAACCAAGTATAGTGAGATCATTTTTGATAATGTACCTAATGGTTTACCACTGAAGAGAAGTATTAATCATTGCATGGATCTAATTTCTAGAGCTAGTTTACCGAATAAGGCACCACATCAGTTGAGACCTACTGAGAATCAAGAATTGAACCGACAGATTCAAGAATTGTTGTAGAAAGGTTTGATCAGAGAAAGTTTGAGTCCTTGTGAAGTACCTATTGTATTGGCACCTAAGAAGAATGGAGAATGGTGAATGTGTATGAATTCCAGAGCAATCAACAAGATAACAGTGAAATATAGGTTTCCTATATCGAGAATGGATGACATAATGGATAGTTTGATTGGAGAAAAGCATTTTACCAAAATTGATTTGAAAAGTGGGTATCATAAAATCAGAATTAGAGAAGGTGATGAGTGGAAGACTGTGTTCAAGACAAAAGAAGGTTTGTATGAATGGTTTCTTATGCCTTTTGGTTTAACTAATGCACCGAGTACTTTTATGAGATTGATGAATGAAGTTTTGAAGAAATTATTGGGTAAGTTTGTGATTGTATACCTAGATGATATTCTGATATTCAGTAAGACCAAAGAAGAATATGTTTTGCATGTTAAAAAAGTATTCCAAAGGTTAAAAGAAGAAAAGTTACTGATAAATTTGAAAAAGTGTTCATTCATGAAAGAGGAGATTGTGTATTTGGGATTTATGATTTCAGCTGATGGTTTGAAAATGGATCCTAAAAAGGTTGAAGCTATTTTGAATTGTCCTATACCTAAGAATGCTAGTGAGGTAAGATCATTTCATGGTTTGGCAAGTTTTTACCGAAAGTTCATTAAGAATTTTAGTTCAATTTGTAATGCTATGACTGAGACTATGAGAGGAGATAAAAAAGAATTCAAGTGGACACATGGAGCTGATAAAAGTTTTAAGACTTTGAAGCAAAAGGTTGTTGAATTGCCTATTTTGGCATTGCCTGATTTCAATAAAGTATTTCAAGTGGAATGTGATGAAAGTGGAAGGGAAATAGGAGCTGTATTGAGTCAAGAAGGTAAACTTGTTACTTTCTTTAGTGAAAAGTTGAATGATGCAAGAAGAAAATATTTTGTGTATGATCAAGAATTCTATGCTATTTTTCAAGTACTAAAGAAATGGAGATATTATTTGATACTGAGTGAATTTGTGTTGTATACCGATCATAAGGCTTTATAGTATTTGGGTAGTCAAAATAAGATGAATTAGAGACATATGAAATGGGTTGAGTATTTGCAGAGTTATACATTTATGATAAAGCATAAGAGTGGACTCACTAACTGAGTTGTTGATGCACTGAGTAGAAGAAGATCTTTGATGACTAAGATGAAAATTGAAGTTCTTGGTTTTGATGACATGAGAGATTTTTATGAAATTGATCCTAATTTTTCTAAGCTATGGAGAAAGTGTAGAGCACCTATTCAAGATCAACTGAGTACAAAATGGGAAGAATATTTTATTCAAGAAGGTATGCTGTTCAAAGGTATTCAGTTGTGTATACCGAGAGGAGCAATGAGAATTAATTTGATAAAGGAGAAACATAGTAGTGGTTTGGCTGGACATTTTGGTATTGATAAAACATTGAATTTGCTTAAGGAGAAATACTTTTGGCCATAGTTGTATAAAGATGTTCATAAATTTGTGAAAAGTTGTGGAATTTATCAAGTTACAAAAGGAGTAAGTCAAAATAATGGATTTTATACATCGATTTCTGTTCCTGATAAACCTTGGATTGACATCAATATGGATTTTGTTCTTGGCTTACCAAAGATAGTAAGAGGTAATGATTCTATATTTGTTGTTGTGTATAGATTTTCTAAAATGGCACATTTTATAGCTTGTAGAAAGACATCAGATGTAGTACATATAGTAGATCTTTTCTTTAAGGAAATTGTCAAATTGCATGGATTACTGAGGAGTATTATCTCTGATTGAGATGGTAAATTTGTTGGATACTTTTGGAAGACCCTTTGGAGAAATTTTGGCACTGAGTTGAAATATACTCTATATTTTCACCCACAGACTAATGGATAGACATAAGTTGTGAATAGAAGTTTGGGAAATATTTTGAGATGTTTAGTTGGAGACACCAAATAATTGGGATTCTATGTTGGTACAAGTAGAGTTTGCATACAATAATTTAGTGAATAGGAGTACTGGAAAAATAGCTTTTGAGATTGTAAATGGCATACAACTGAGAGGTATATAATATTTGAGGGATATTGTTGATGAAAGAAATAGAAGTGCCGAAGGAGTAAAGTTTGATGAGTACATGAAGATATTTCATGAATATGTGAAATATAAGTTGGAGAAAAGTAATCAGAAATAAAAAGACAGAGCTGATAGATCAAGAAGACGTAATACTTTTGTAGTTGGTGATGAAGCAATGGTTCATTTGAAGAAAGGTAGATTTCCTGTTGGAACATATGAGAAGATGAAAATGAAGAAGTTTGGCGCTTGCAAGATTTTGAAGAAATTTGATAGTGGAAATGCATATGAGATTGAGTTACCTAAATTAATAATTTGTATGAGTATCATGAGTCGAATGAAGAAATAACAGTACCTGTTGGAGATTTGCCAGTAGGCCAGTACTGACTGTATGTTTGTCATTGATGACAACTTATGGAAAGTAGCATGTGTGGAAGTCTTATATAGTAAGATTTCTTTATATGTTGTATGGACATGATATTAGCATGATATCATGGATGCAAAGGTTGAATGTGAGTACAGACAGTTATATAGCAGCTTATGTCAATAGTCTTCCTGACTGAGTTACAGGCAGTGTTATATGTATGGTTGTCTGTATAGTTGTCCTATGGGCATGCGCCCTTGGATATATGTTGTAGACATGTTAGTGATGTTAATTTCATGGATGCATGGTCTAATGATGAATGCAAGTGAAGTTGTGCAGTCGCTATTTGCCAGTAGCAGTTTCCTGTGTTTGTTTAGCAAAGCTCATAGAGATTTTATTGGTTCTTGAGTTGCGCCTATCTTCATGGTATGTTCCCTTGGAGTTAAGCTTAGAGATGAGTTGTTGATGTTTGGTTAAGAGTGCATGAGTTAATTCATCTTGTAGAGAAAGTTATAGTTGTTTTGGTAGAGCCAACAATGTGTAGCGTACGTCTACAATTATCTTATTTGGATAGGTCCCGAATATGTTGCATGCATAATAGAGTCGACGAATGTTGTTGGAGTTTGTTATGGTTTCTCTTTTATGATTTCAAGGTGGTTCTAGTAGGCTGACTTGATTATATCATTTGGAGGAAAGATATTAATAGGTAGTCATTTGTGATTGTTAGAGTGTGGTTCACAAATGATTAAGCAGAGCAGAGCAGAGTGTGCAAAGTGTTGAGCCATCAGAAGAAGGTCTATGTGACCAAGTAGAGTATGTGTGCTATTCATTGGAACTGATCTAGATAATAGGTCAAAGCATAATTCACCAAGATCAAGATATAGTGTGTATCTATTATTCAGAAGGTTGTAGCCTTTTCCCCTTTGAGCAGTGAGCTCTCAGACAATGCATCCTATCCCCTAACATGGACAATTGTAAAAGACTCCTAATAGGGTCTGACCCTTAACTAGGTCTACTATACTTCATATATTGTAAAGCTACTCCTAATAGGGTAAATGATCTACTAACAAGGATCATTATACATTAGTACAAAATATTAGTGGGTATCAAGTCCCATCGGGGTTTTTACCTATATGGATTTCCCCGTAACAAAAATTTTGGTGTTGTGTTCATGTGTTCTTTCATTGTGTTTATGCTTTATGTTTAAATATACGTAATTGGATAAAGAATTGAATCTTGTAGATAACTGATTCACCCCCCCCCCTCTCAGTTATCTCTTGGGACTATTCCTAACAATTGGTATCAGAGCCAAGTGCCTCGGAGAGAAGTTTAATAGCTTGAGGTTGATCAGATGGCATACTTTAGGAAAGAGAGTCCTAAGTTTGATGGAGAGAATTATCTTGATTGGAAGAAAAAGATGATGACCCATTTGCAGTGTATTGCTTTTGAAGTTTTTAATGTAACTATCAAAGAAGCTAAGATTCCTACTTTAGAAGACCTTGGAAAGGATGATGCTACTGACACACAAAAGGAATTGTTTCATCAGAATGCTATAGCTAAAGAAGCCCTCATCAACGCACTATCAGATAGTGAGCTTTTAGGGATAAAAAAGGTAGACACCACCCACAAGATATGGAAGTACCTTGTAGACATATTTGAAGGAGACAAGCAAGCAAAGGATGCGTGCAAAAAGACATGGAAGAAAAGATTCAATGCATTAGAGATGTTGCCTGAAGAAAACATCAGAGCTTATAATTAAAGGATCAATGAAGCAGTTGCTAGAATTAGGAACAATGGTGGAGAGATCTCAAAAGAAGATATTATGGACAAGTTGATGACTACTCTCACTCTAGAATATGAAATAAAGATCAATATCCTTGATGAGACCATGCACAGCTTACATCTAATTTAAAGAGAGAGACCTTGATCAAAAAAATCTCAGCTTTTGAGATTTCAAGATTGAAGACAAAACCTAAAAGTGAGACAACCTTCAAAGCAACAATTCATGGTAAGAAATCTGCAAACACTTTTGCTAGTTTTGATGATGATGATGAAGAGAAAACTTTAGATGAATTTATTGCTATGATTGCTAAAAGAGAAAAGAAAGGAAAAGGAAAATATGAAGATCAATTTCCTTTTAAATGCTTTTCATGTAATAAGATAGGTCACTTTGCATCTAAGTGTCCTACTAGAGCTAGAAAGTTCAAGAAGGATTACAAGCCTAAGTACTCTAAGGAATGTTACAATGCTGGAGATGGAGTTTCAGATGATGAATCAAGTGAAGAAAAAATTGGATTCATTTCTATTGTAGAAAAAATGAATAGTAAGTCAGTTCCTAAAGATGAGAAAGTAAATGAAGAGCTAGCATTGATTTTCCAAGCAGACATAAGGACAGACTGGATTATAGATAGTGGTTGTTCACATCACATGACAGGTGATAAAGATAGATTTGTTCATTTGGAAAAATACAATGGTGGTATGGTTAGATTTGGATATAACACTCCTAAACCAATAGTTGGTAGAGGATCCATCAGTTTGGATGGAAAGAACAGTACTAATGATGTTCTCTATGTTGATGGTTTGAAACATAACCTTCTTAGTGTTGGATAGTTACTTGGAAAAGGATATCAATTGGAGTTCAAAGATGACAAATGCATCATTAACAACAAGGATGGTGTTATGATTGCATCAGGCTCAAAGAAAAGAGGTAATGTTTTTCAACTCAATTCAGAAGCAAGTTGTTTTGTTGGTAAAGTTGATGACAGTTGGATGTGGCACAAAAGACTATGTCATATCAATTTTGATAACATAGTGAAGATAAAAAATGTTAAGGTAGTAAGAGATCTACCTAGCATAGAAAAGCTAGTTGATACTATATGCAGGGAATGTGTGATGGGAAAGCATGTGAGGAATTCATTCAGGAGAAAGCACAATTCAACAGAAAACAAGTTGGATCTGATTCATACAGACCTATGTGGACCAACTCAAACAAGATCATACTATGGTGAAAGGTATTTAATTTTATTTTTTGATGATTATACTAGGATGATGTGGGTTGCATTCTTGAAAGATAAGTCAGAAGCTTTTGATAAGTTCAAAATATTCAAAGATAAGGTTGAGAATGAATCTAGATTAAAGATAAAATGTTTTAGATTAGATAGAGGAGGAGAATCCACCTCTGAAAGATTTTATGAGTACTGCGAAGAACATGGCATAAAGAGATAGTTAAGTGCACCTAGAACACCTCAGCAAAATGGGATTGCAAAGAGAAGGAATAGGATCATTCTTGATATAGTGTGCACCATCATGATTGAAGGAAAAGGTGCCCACACCTATTGGAGAGATGCAGTCAATACAATAGTCTACACAATCAATAGAATTTAGCTAAGGCCTGGCACTGACAAAACACCTTATGAGCTATGGTTTGGTAATATTCCCATAGTAAAATACTTCAGAATCCTTGGAAGAAAGTGCTACATCAAGAGGGATGAAGCAATAGGCAAGTTTGATGCAAGAAGTGATGAAGGTATTTTCCTTGGTTACTCTACTAAAAGTAAAGCTTATAGATGTTTCAATTTCAGATTGAAAAAGATAATCGAAAGTGCTCATGTTAAGATTGATGAAAAGTTTATGATTCAAGAAAGATATCATGATTACTCACCCATGATTGAAGAAGAACCCAGACCCTCTTCTAGTGAGACAATTATTAAAGAAGTGTTTGATAACATTGATGTGTTGTTCAATGACCCCGAGATAAGTGAGGAATAGACTCCTAAGGCTGATGAGTTAGCAATAGCTAAGGTTCCAAAGTTTACATATAGAAATCATTCCAAGAAGGACATCATTGGAGATCAGAGTGGAAAAGTCTTGACAAGATCACAAGCAAAGAACTTAGCTAGCAATGATGCGATATGTTTACTATCTCAGATTGAACCCTTAAGTGTTGAAGATGCATGTAAAGATTCAGATTGGCATGATGCTATGAAAGAAGAATTTGATCAGATTATTAAGAATGACACTTGGGAATTGGTTCCAAGACCCAGTGATAAGAATGTGATTGGTACAAAGTGGATATTCTTGATCATAGATTTAATGTTGGTACCTATCATTGGGAAGTGTGTGGACCTAGATCTGGTCATTCCTTCCATTGATGGTGGATCTGAAGGCCGACTTGGTTCAGTAGCATCTTGTATAAATGTAGTTGTTTGGTTAGAGTTTAGGATAGAGGAATTAGGACATTAGTGATATAAGATAGAAGATAGAAGATTATAGATTATTGGCAAATCCTCGCATGTTAGAGGACTTATGTACTTGATTGTAATATTTGGCCTAAACCAGGAAGGCCTTACAACCCGACATGTATGAATCAATTTGAATATAATATATGAAAGTATATGCATTCTCTCTCTCATTTGTTGTGTCGTTGCTTCCGTGTGTGATCTCTGCAAGGGTGGATATGGTTAGGGTGTGCCATTGACCCCTCTCCCCATCCTTCCATGCATCATGCCCATAGAAAATCAAACAATAAATGCTCTAACTTATCATAATATTATTTAGAAGGAGACCAATAGGAAGAGTAATAAACATGGGTGATAACAAGGATCTTAGAAAAAATTTGAAGTTTCCTATTCAAAGAAAGAGGCTTGGTTATCTAGAAAGTCATCTTGGACTCAATTTTGGATAGAATTGCATTCCAAAGCTTTGTAGCTGATCCATGAAAGGAAAAAGGAATTCCCAAGAAGAAAAATACCTATCCATGATGAATCCACTTCTAATCATACTATAATAGTCATTGAGGTGTGGGTAGGAAAGATTGATGGTAACAGAGTCTTATGCCATTGAATAGCTGAACCAGAAGCTAAGCAAAAAGTATCAAGATGTTTGAGCACTTACTAAACATCTGCCTCATCTTCTATAAGAGTTAAAAAAGAATCATCAGCAAAATGACCATTGACTAGTTGAAAAGTGGAATTAGGCAAGGAAATGCCACAAACACTGCTAGTAGAAGCAAGCAAATAACCAAATGCTTTAGCATCTAGAGGATACAAAGTTGGGGCTTAAGCCTTGACAAATGGATCTATGCAATTTAAATGTGGTAGATCAAGAGCCATTAATGGTAATATAGGCATTGTCATCAGCAAAAAGAAATTTAATAGAAGCCACAAATCGAGGACCAAAGCCAAGTATAGATAGCATTGCAAGAATAAAAGGCCATTCAATTTGGTCATATGCTTTAGAAAAATCAAATCAATCTTTGCATCAACTCAATCTCAAAATCCAAACTCTTCATTGTACTGAATACCAACAACATTGAACAAAAAACTCTGTCACACTAAAACGATAACTTGTTGAACTCTGAATCATTAAAAATACCATTTGAGGAAACCAAAATAAATCCCAACATTACCACTAGCTTTGCATCAACTGAATCAACCATACCGATCCTCACCGAAGAAAAAACTCAACCTCAAAACACATGAATACTGAAATGCATTCAACTGATAAATCAATCACAACTCACTCAAAGTATCATGCAATCCTCTTTAAGTTGACTAGAATCAACTATAGACATATCTAAAATACCAACCAGAATAGCAGTAAAAGATCTTCAACAAATCACCTGAACAACTAAAATCATCTTCTCTGAACAAACTAAGGACACTATATGCAACAACAATAGTGTTGAGCGTCATTTTTACACAAAGACAACGACTATGAATTTACACAAGAAAATTACCCTCTTGGAAGACTGATGGAATCAATCTCAAGGTTCCTTCTAGCTAGGTCTCAACCACTTGGATAGCTCAATGGAAGACAAATATGAATATTTTAACGAGGAGGCCTTTTCTGGTTCTTCTCTCAAGAAAAATTGTAAAACAAACTTAGGAAACCAAGATATCTCTCTTTTTTTGTACAATTTTCAGATTTAGGAATGAAAGCAATGATGATTGAATTAATCTATTGAAAAATAACTTGCAAGGAGGGTTAGGAAAGATAGGTAACAAGAGATTGAATGAAATTTCTGAAAGAAACCTAATGGACATATGCTAGCATCACACCACCATGTGAACTAAATAACCAAGAAGATGAAGAAACCCACAAAACAAAGATTAGATCATGTCACAATCTTCAGTAAATAGATGCAATCATCAGTGGAATCAAACAAATGCAGACATATGATAAGCCAAAACTCATCAGATCACGAAGCCACCCCAGATGTGCGCACACGTGAGACAAGTTAATCTTCAAGCACCAAAGAATATTCTTCTCATAAATTTGACACAACACAACAATGCAATACCAGCAAACATTGAACTAAAAGATCACAGACTTAAAATCATTAAACAATCAATTGGCTATTTGAAATAAAAGAATGAGCAATTCACACATTCATAAATTTTGCATAGATAGCAGAAAAAATCACACCATGAATGAAGCACCAACTGTATGTATTGTATTAATGATCAAATTGACCCTCATTACATCATTTTATTACAATTTATAGAGCCATGCTCTTATTTTCGTAGTTAGGGTTTGGCTGCAACTAAAACTTGAAAGTAAATCTAAACTAGAGATTGCATTAAAGAAACTACTACTAAAACTCAACTAAACTACCCTAGCATGGAATAAAACCTTGTACATTACAAATCTTTTGAATAAATTATGCATTAGATAACTCAAAATGAAGCTAGAAAGCATGCATGCACTTGATAATCTTCATGTTTCTACCCTTGATCTTTGGCTCTGGCTTCTTTGCGTGGACCCAACTAGAAGAGATCCTAAAATCATGCACAAACAACCTGAAAAAAGAAGCCCAGTTGATTGGAAAATGATTTCTGAGATAACTGGAGTTAACTTTCGAATGTGAGAAAAAATGCTCAAATCTCGACAGTTGGTTTGAAAAACTCAAGCTCCAAAATTGACTAAGTGTCAGGTCTCCTTCTCCAAATTTTTTGGACTTCAGACTTGTCAGTGGCCGAAAAATCTCTATGGCCGAAATGCCAAAAATCAGGCTTTGCAAAAATGGCTAAGTGTCAAAATTACATTTCCTATACACAAAATTTGGTTAGACTTGGACTAGATGCTCATTGGTTGGGGGGCACTTCTGGATGTGCTTTCTTGAATCTATCTACAATCTCCAACACTTTATCAAAGTCAGACATCTTAATCCCTTGAAGGACTTCTTGTTGCCTATCTCGGAAGGTGATCAACTCTTCTGCAAAAGTCTTTATTTCTTCTTCTCGAGATAACATTTTAAGAATCTCCTCCTTCTGATTGAACATTTGTTGGAGGTCCTCCTTGGTTTTAACTCCCCAGAATATCCCCAGGTACTGGTTGACGATGACATTTACTAAATATATCATTTTCTCATCCTCTTCATCATACAAATCCAGGTCCAGACCCTCAAAAAACTTATGCAACTCTTTCACAAAATTTTTTTTATTATCCCTCATCTTATCTAACCTCTTATCCAACCTTTTCAAATACAGCTAATGCCGTTGTTATCTCCTAGATCCACTGGTCAAAACTGTCTAACTCCAAGCCCTCATATATTTTTACCAAAACCTAGAAGTGTTGCTTCCTTATTACTATCAGCTCATCTAGTACCTTTTGTTAGTTTAGGATTGTCTCTTCCACACCATTTTCCTTGCTCATGATCTTAGCTAGGGAGGTTATTCCCACCAAAATTCCATGAAGGGGCCTTAGAATCTTCCTGAGGGATAAACTAGGTAACTATTCAAAATCTTCCCTCCAATTAGCACATGCCTGTAAAAAAGAAAGTGGTATATTTGTATTAATCTCTCCTTTATTCTCCAAAATTGCCTATAATGAGGCCTTGAGGTTACTATGGTCAATGGGACCCACTGTCTTCAAAATAAATCTTTTCATAGATTCATTTTGCTCTATAAGAGCCTTTATTCTTTCCTCATCCTTATCCATGAAGCTGAGAGCATGCTTCAATCTAAGGGTAGCCAAGGTCTTGCTACCTTCTCTGGTTGGCTTCCCTAAGTCTACTTCCTCCAACACATAATCATTTGGAGTGATCTCACTTATACTGACATCCATCGTGGGAACAACCACGTATGCCTTCCACCTACCCACTTGATCTTGTATCACATAAGATAATGTTCTTGCTCGAGTAATTGATACCATCTAGTGGAAGGCTTTCCCTAATGTAGCCATATCAGTCTCATCATTTGTGTATACTCTAACCCTTGACTGTATTTCCTTTATGAACCAGGTGGGTTTTGAAAAGAAAGTAAAAGCCTCATATGGAGTAGCCAGTGCAGAAGAAGTTGTCGGGTGCTCTATCTCCATTTCTTCATAACTTTCTTCCTCCTTAGTTTCTTGTTCACCCACTGCCTGCTCTCCTTCATCCTAGGTTTTCTCTTTATCATCAGCTGTCTATTGTTCATTAGCTATTTGTTCCTCTATATCAGTTTGTTTTTTCTCCTCCTTAGTGTGTGGCTCTTCCTTAGCCTATGATTCTCCTTGATCAGTGGGCTCCTCTGATCCCACATGCTCTTCTTCTACTTTCTCCTCATCAGCTGCCTTTGTATCCTTATCAGGCTCTTGCGAGCTTTGAGGTGTTGACTCATCTTGATCAAGAGGTGGAGTGGGAGTGACAAAGGGAATGGATGAAGGTATTTGAGGTAGAGTTGGCAAAGGAACATGAGATGATGAAGGTTATCAAGGCAACGGGGTGGTTTGTACTGGAAGGGGAAGTGGAGTGGTAGGTGGTGTTTGATGTGGAAAAGGAGGTGGAGTTGGATGCATAGGTGGAGGTGGAGGTGGAATGGATAAAACCAAAGGGACCTGTGTAGTTGAGTCTTCCTCAAAGGTGACCTCAATAGAAGATTCTTTATCTGGCTCTGCAGTCCCCTTTTGGACCTCGGCCATCTCGACATCAACTTGCTCTTGAGGCTTTTGTTGGACATCCTCTCTTATGCCACCAAGAGGGCTTGTGAACTGAATAGGGACTTGTTGTTCAGACTCCTTGAAGCCATGCAATCCTATGAAATCTGTGATGTTAAACTCATCATCACCAAGGGCATCCAAATTTACCGATTCTTCTTGAGTAGCCCCCCTAGCATCCTCTACATCATCATCCACTACTGTCCTCCTTTTTATTGACCCTATGGACCTTGTCCTTCTACTGAGAGGGATGTCATCCAACTCATCCTCATCTTCTTCTAGTAGGGTATCCATCTGTGTAGGCGTTGAGCATTTATTTCTCTTGTAGACATTCCCCTTGATCACTTAAGACGGGTTGGGTCCTATGATTTTGAACTTTGTTTTCTTTGTCGTACTTGGAGAATCATCACCACTGGATGAAGGCATATCTGGTGGTGCAATGCTCCCACTCATCCTAGTCTTGACCTTCTTTAAGTGAGTGGCTGGACCATATACAGTGGGGCGCTCATACCGATATACAGTTTCTGGCTTTAGAGGAGAAGCCTCTTTGAACTGTGGCTTCAATATCTTTTCTCCCTTCTTCTTTTCTTTAGAGGGCTACTCTAGGAGTTGTTTTATTGGGACCAGTTTCATTAGGAAAGGATGGGCAATCCATGATTTGGTCACCTTGACCACATGTCAAGCTCCGAACTCAATATTATCATTTTCATCTTGATCTACCTCTGCATTCAGGATAGCCCTTGCATACACCTTGTCTGTGTTGTAAATAGAATCCAAGATGTCCTTGGAATGAGCCTCTTTCGCTCTTTGAGGGATTCTTAAAGAAAGAGTGGTCTGTGCTAGCTCCAAACTCATTTGGCAATAGTCACAAACCCTCACCTCATAGTCATCCACATAGTTTGCCCGATGATCTTCAATATGAGGCTCATAGATGTAGTGCCTCCCCATTATATGGCTAAATGTACCAATGGGATCAAAATGAGGCCTTACCAAATTGTAGGTTGGCAGTGGGAATTCATCCCATTCCTAGGTCAGAGACTTGCAGACCTTCATGTCTAGCACGCAGTGGGGGCCGATGGAAATCGGAAAGTCCCATCAATGCTTCTTCTTATGCTTGATATGTTCATGGGCATCTAATAACTACCTCCCTATTTCAAGAAGAACTACCCTGTTAGAAGGGTACCTTGATAGCTTCTTGGGTGCCAAGGTGCTTCCCACCACCCGAATGTACATGAAGGTCTAGAATTGTATGTAGAATTGTTATGTGTGTAAAACTATTTCCTCACCAATTGAGGATACAATGTGAATGGCCAGGTGTTATGTTCTCCTATTGCCCCAACTTTGATCAATCCTAGATAAACTGCCCTGGTGGCTACCAGATACATGACATAAGATGTCATGTATAAATGAGGATATGATCTTAACTTGGACCAACTGCTCATTAAGATTATCGCTCAGAATGGAGGCCCTATCAAACCTTGCTTGCCTTTCCCTTTTCTTCTAGATGAGTAGGATCATCCATGGTTCTAATTGAGAAGACCTTGTCAGCCCATACACCCTGCTGATCATTGTTATTGCAGCTTGGATGTCTTCTTGCATATACCCCCTCCTCATATCAATTCTGTCTAGTTTGTTTTTGGGCATGGGCTACATTAGATATTCAATTTTTACGATGTCGTGAGCCTTAGAGATATCCTTGTTGTAGAATTCCATCCCTTTATTAATGTGGAAGTTGAAAAACTTGTTGATCCCTTTGGGAAGGTGGAAGACATCCTCAATGTTGTCCAGCCTCAGGTCCAGGACTACTTCGCCAATACTATTTTTCACCATATGTTCATCAGGTACATAGTGGTTGGCCAGTGTGTTAATTAGTTCTGACGATAGGATAGGGACTATGTGAGTCGTTGCGTTCACCAAAGAGCAGTGTATCAAGGAAGTGCAGTCTTCTAATCATCCCACTGGTTGGGTACACTTTGTCAGTAATCATTCCAGCTTACGTTCCTGATGTTTATGTCTATTATGCCCATGTGCAAGTTGGTTACCTTAGAAGGTGGATGGTACCCCTTAAATTGATATTTCATGGCTGGTGATGCTACTACCTTCTCAGCCATTCCTGCAAAGAAGACAAGACATGGATCAGTAATGTGATAGGAAGAAACTCAGAAAACAAAATACACTAACAAAATTAAGCTAAGAAAAGCTACATAAGGCTTTTTTGGCCTTTTGGACCTTCAGGGGTGTGAGACCCCCGAAAGGCCGAAAAGGTCGAGAATGAGAAAAGAGGCTCATGAAAAGCTTTGAAAAAACCTCCTTTTGGTGAATTAGAGGTGCGAAACCTTCGCATGCCAAAAACTCTAAATCGCTGGAGCGATGCCTTGGTGGTCGTGTTTGCTAGTTTGATACTATGAAGTGTTTTGGTGAGTCAGGGAAGATAAACCTTCGGCATGCGAAAGGTCAAAAAGGCTGAAACTCGCAATTAGGCATTTGGGCAAAAGGTCGGGTCCTCTAGTTTCGGTGTCTCGGAGGATAAGATATTTTGGTGTGCACCAACATTGAAACACTGATAGATACAGAGGACTTGGGCAAAATTCAAGGTTTCAAACTCTGCGAGCTTAGAAGTTTCAGACCTTGAAGGTCTGAAACTAGGGTTTGACAGTTGGACTCAAAAATGAGTCCGACGGTGAGTTTGACCACAAACTCACCAAGGGGATGTAAGGCGACTACCTTATGATCCCTGAAGCTAAAAAAGGCCAACCAAAATAACCTAAACTTAAGGGACAGACCGAAAAGGCCCCGAAAAAACATAAAAACCCTAACTCACGGCCAAAAGCTAACAAAGAAACACCAAAAAGAGAGGAGGAAAGACAACCAACCTCAAATAAACAATGAAGACTCGAAGACGACCAGCTAGAACAAAACAATGAGCAAGAGGTGAGGGTGCGCAAAGAAGCTCCTAAAAAATGAAAGAGAGAGAGTGCGTAAAAAGTAAGTTCCAAAAAACCCACCATGCCTTATATAGACGATTTTAGTGGCTGACGTCAACAGCCCACTGATCGACCTTTCGGGGTTGTCGGACCTTCGAAAGGTTGAAAGGTGGACTCCCTTTTGGGGAGTCATTCCTCTGAAACCCTGAACCTCTAACAAGTTCGAAAAAATGTCAGGACCCAAAATGCCTAAGGCAGAAATGACTTGTTCCAACTCTTCACTTTTCGGACTTTCGCACTTTCAGACATCCAAAAGTACGAAAGTGCGACAAGATCAAAAACACCAAAAACTAACTAACAAGCAAAAGCAAAGGACAACAAGCTAGAAACCAAAGACAAGCAAAAAGGAAAAGGGCGGCCCCTAAAGCCAACGGGCTGAAAAAGGGGAGGGTGGTTGTGGGACCACAACAAATAGTATGTTGACACTTGACATCAATGACAAAATACTAATGTTAGCACACATAACCAAGGTCTAATCAACAATATCTTACATTCTTAACAATCTCCTAACACTCCTCACTAGGTTTCTCAAAGAACCTAAACACAAGTTCCCATAACCATGGTTTCATTGTTGTTTTCCCTTAAAAATAACACCAAATTGTAGTTCATCAACCCATTCTATATTAATCCCTTCAAAATTATCAAGATCTTCAATCATACTTCCCACCTCATTATTCATTAACGAACTTGAATGATGGAAGATCTATCTTATCCACCTAGGGGCTAGACTTAATACTCAACATCAAGTTCCCTTAGTTCACACAAATAAATTAGGACAAACAAAGAGTTAAACTAGTTCCTTACAACCCATAGGCAAATAATTCAATTGGAAATTCATACAATATGTTCAATAGGGAGGTCTTATACATAAGGGGTCAATGAGTATCTTGTAGTTATATAAAATCCTTTACTCAAAACATATGATAAATCTTGTTGTTGCATTAAGACAAGGATAAAATGGCATTAAATGCACATATTACCCCTATTGACTACAATAGAATTTTCAAAATGTCAATGACTATACACATCTCAATATCGTCATAGTATAACATTATGTCCAACATTTCTAATATCACAAGCATTTAAAACCTTATATGCGTTACAACATAGGTGTTTCCTTGCCTTAGCCACAATTCTTACACAACGTACAATCATCCAACACAACCATGGTACCCTTCCTTTCTTCTCATGGTAATTTCTTAACGAGTTTATGGTAATCATGAGGTTAATTTAATATCATAAAATCATAATACCAAAATGATGCCAAAATAAAACAAGGGTCTCAATAAGGAAACTAGTTGGGTTCTACTTCAATACAATTCAATAATATTGTGTATCATAATATTATATGACATCATCCTAATCTAAAGACTAAAACCATTGTGGACCTCAAAAGTCATCAATCAATGTTTACAAACTTGCATTAATCACAATGCATATTTGAACCCTGCAATCTAAGGATAATTGGCAATGATATGCTTGTTATTCCATAATATCTTAATTCCTTCATTTTAGAATAGTCTAATTTTCACTTAGATTTGTACTACAACTAAGTGTGTAGAATTAAGACCTTGACTAAATAAAAATTACATAGCATAACCCTCGCCTATATAAACCCTAAGTATATATAGACACAATGAAATATCAACATAAACATGCAAAGTAATGTAATGAATAATCTTCTCTTCAAATATCTATATAAAAATTAACCCAAAACAACTCTAAAATAAATCTACCCTTAAGATTGCAAATTAAATGTTTCTCTTTCTAATCCTTGTAGGAATATAGTTATTGGTTAATTTCTATGTTCAATTCTTATTTGCTTCATTTCATCTCTATGGTTTCCAGGTTTCCATTTATTGTAGTTTTAATTAATAGACCAATACTTATTATGCTAATTTTCCATAAAAAGAATACGCATATCTCCATTGGGCAAAGCCTGGGAAAAATACATCCCTGCCTTATGAAAATTGTTCCTATTCCTACCTCTCTCGAATCCCTCAATTCGGAGTTGTGAATGACATAGGTGAAGTTTTCTCCCATTCTCATTCATCTTTCTCTCTTGAATTATGGCAAGCATCAAGACACTCCCTCCAAATCAAGCATCAAGTCACTCCCTCCAAATCATACACCCCTTCCACTTTATGAGGTCCAGTGTCCTCCCTCCCCTGTCTGTGCTGAAACAGGATCTTTGTAACAGGGCATGGACAACCATCTACCATAATCCAAAAGAGAATTTCGTTCCTGTTGTGAACAGGCAGAGCAACAAATAAGGACACCATCCAAATTCCCAAACCCATTTTTATTGCCTTGCAAGAACAGAAAAAGCAATATGAGTATGGCAAAACAGAACGAGTAGCTCACTTTGCAAATCTCAAAGGCTTGTCTTCCTTGCGAATGAAAAGGGATTAGAAGGTGAGGCAGATTTATAGCCCATTCAAATTGCAAACATGTGGAAAAATTCATCGACGGGACAGAAGATTTGAAGAAAACGTTACGCTGCTGCCTTGAAAGATCTTTGTAACAACCATCTAGCAAAATGCTGTGGAAAATGTGGAAGCAGCAAACAAGGTGCGTGAACTGTTTGACAGAGTGCCTACGCAAAATGTAGAGCATAGACAAGGCACGCACAAAATGGATCTTTGAAAAGGCTTTACAAACTTTCAAGAAAATGCAACTGGCAAAGGGCCATGATAGTTAAAAATGCTTTAGATAGTTTCCAGCAAATGCAGTTGTAAGTGCATCGCCTAACTCCTATTGCAGGATGTGAACAAAAGATGGATTTTTAAAAAATGCTGCTAACACAGATTGGCGAGTGAAACGCCAAATTCTTTACATACTTCATCCCAGCGTAAATCATTTGACGGGATGTCTCAAACAGAGGTTGTATCAGGAAATGCAATGATTTTAAGATTTGCAGAATATGACATTTAAATGTACACTTATTTGCTGGGCACACCAATCTTCCATACCCTTTTCAAAATAAATTAATGTGAAAACTTTTCCCAAAAATCACAAAAATCACATTGTTGTTAAAATAAAACAATAGAATTTTTAGATTATAATATATTGTACATTTCAAAAGATTTACATTGATTTCAAAGGAAACTATTAAAACTTATAATAACATTACTATATGTAAAATTTCATAGTCAATTATTTTTTATAACAATTACCACATCAATAATATAAACACAAAGGGGGTGTCTCGTAAATGAGATGCATGTTCCATTTTATCATGATAAAATATATTATAAAAACATAGTCTATTTGGACCACAAACTTAAAAATTTGAGCTTACATTGTAGAATACAAATTCTCTTTGAATGTATCAAATAAAGAGATAATAATGGCATCCATAACTTTGAAGCATGAGATACTCCATGTTTTGTTGAGCCACAACATTCCCATTACAATTGAAAAGCCAACTACACACCCTGTTGCCATTCCCATATCCCACCATATATCATCCTCAGATTCTTCATTATTTTCTTCATATATCTTTGGAGAACTAGGAGGGCTACTTGAGCATGACACATAGATTTGTAAACCACATAGACCTGAATTGTTGGAGAAGTATTTTGAATCAAATGTCATCATTTGTCCTCCTTGTGGTATCATCCCTGATAGACTGTTATAAGACACATCAAAGTAACTTAAGTATGTAAGAGTTTGTAGCTCTGTGGGAATTGTCCCAGATAGTTTATTTTGAGAAAGATCAAGTGATTGCAGCAATATCATGTCTCTGATAGATTTAGGAATCTCACCACTGAAATGGTTTCTTGAAATGTTGAGAATAATCAAACCTTTGAGGGATCCAATATTCCAAGGAATGTTACCTGACAAATTATTGTTGGAGAGGTCAAGACATTTTACTAGTCTCAATATGCTTATATACTCCATATCTTGACCTTTATTTGTAATTGTTATTTCATCTATGTAATAAATTTCTTTATCAGATTCAAAAATTGTATTACCAGTCATTTGCTCAAAGATATTTGGGTTTTCTAATTGATTTGCCATTGTAGTCAACTTTACAAGGTCATTTGGAATGATTCCTGAAAAATTGTTGGTTGACAAATCCAAAACTTGAAGGTTTTGCAATTTTGTTAATTGTAATGGGATTGAACCATTAAATTTATTATTTCTCAATATTAAAATTTGGAGACTATATAAACTTCTAATCTAGTTCACAATATTTCCTCCTAAATTATTGTCTCTCAAATCAAGAATTGTGAGATCTCTACATTTTCCAAGTGATGATGGAATATGTCTTTCAAGTGCATTATCTCCTAATTTCAATGTCTCTAGAGAATTCATTCCCATACAAATATTTGGTATCATTCCCTTTAAATTATTGGCCTCTAAATTTAAGGCTGACAACATAGAGCAATTCTTTAGACATTGGGGAATCCTACCACTCAACTTATTATATGACAAGTCTATAATCTTCAAATTCTTAAATTTGAAAATAGAATTTGGAATAAGGCCACTAAGATTATTTTTAGCCAATGAAAGAAAGTTAAGAGTTTGTGCATATTTACTTGCTCTTTTTGAAATTGATCCATCAAATAAATTATTTGACAAATCTAAGTGAAAAAGAAATTTTAGTTCCCAAAGCCAATTTGGAACAGAGCCGCTAAGAGAATTGTTTGATAAATCTAAATATTGGATGGAATATTGAGTTGAAATAAATGGAGGAAAATTTCCTCCAATATTACACTCACGTAAAGCTAAGTACGCAAGCTGAAATTTGGGAATGACTGAGGCACTCACTTTTACAGTCAACGCATTACTTGAAAGATCCAAAATATAAAGTTCACGGCAATTGTTCAAAATGAAAAATGAAAAAGTTCCATTTAATCTATTGTTGGCTAAATCAAGAAACCCTAACTTAGATAGCTTAGCAAAGGAAGTTGGGATTGGACCACTTAAGGAGTTATCCTGTAATTCAAGACCATTCAGGGCTGAGAGATTGCCTAGAGTAAGCGGAATGCTGCCATTCAATTTGTTTGAATTCAGACGAAGATAGCCTAGTTTGGAGAGATTGCCTAGAGTAGGCGGAATGCTGCCATTTAATTTGTTTGAACTGAGATCAAGATTCTCCAGATTGGAGAGGCCACTTAAAAAGGAGGGAATAAAACCTTCCAAATTGTTCAGAGAAAGATCAAGCCATGACAGAGGGAGAGCTCCAAGAAAGGCAGGAATCTTACCTCTGAATGAATTTCCCCCAAGTCCCAACTGTTGAAGGCGGGAGAGATTTGCAAAGAAGGGAGGAATTTCTCCTGAAAGCCCACAATCATACATGAAAAGTGCGGTGAGATTGGCGAGAGAAGCCAACCAAGTATCTCCTGCCACAGAGAGGTTCATGCTGCTCAGTTCAAGATGCTCCAACCCTCTCAAATGTGTAATCCACTCACCCAACTTGTTGCTCTGCAAACCATCATTCCAAGAGAGGTCAAGGAATTTCAAGGTGGAGATGTTACCCATCTCCCTTGGAATGGCGCCATGGAGATCATTGCCAGAGAGGTCCAAGTGCTCCAATTGCTGCAGCTTAGTCAACTCCCTTGGAATTCGGCCAGTAAATCCACATTCAGATAAGCGGAGATACTTCAATCTCCTGAGCTCTCCAATTTGTGGAGGGATGGAAAGAGGGTAGAAGTAATTGTAAGAGAGGTCCAAGTGCTCCAAATGTAGGAGTTGGAATAGCCCTCCTCGTACTTCACTCCACTGAGTGTTGTAAGAGTGACTGAGATCGAGGGTGATGACGTGGGCAGTGTGGGGGTGGCAGGCCACTCCTTCCCAAGTGCAGCAGTTCAACCCTCTCCACGACTTCAACTGGTATTCTCTGGAATAAGTGAAGTTAATGCCTTGTTTGAAATCCAAGAGAGAATTTCGTTCATCTTGGAAACAGGCAGAGCAGCAAACAAGAGATGGGATCAGTAAGAACAGTATCCCCAAACCCATTTTTATTGCCTTCCAATTTAAATAGAGAAAAACAATACTCTATTAAAATTCTCGCTATGTATGACACAGCAGAATGAGTAGCTTTACTTTGCAAATCTCAGAGGCTTCTCTTATCTGCAGATGAAATGGGATTGCAAGGTGGGGCAGATTTATAGATCATTCAAAGTGCAAATATGTGGAAAAATCCATCCACAAGATGGAAAATTCAGAGAAAAAGCTGGGCTGTTGCATGGAAAGGGGAGGTTAACAAAATTTCCAAGTCAGACTCGTTTTTAAAGAAAATGGAAGGAAAAATCCATCCACGAGATTAGAAAATTTGAAGGAAAAGTGAAAGTGGAGAAAGCTACGCCTCTTACAAATCCCCTAGCTGTTTCAATCATATTTATTTTTGTAGGTCTTCTGTCAATTTCAATGGGCTCCCAAAAGTCATTTAAAGTTGCTACGAAATTTCTTATCTGAATTTTCGTCCACAAATATTTGGAAAATGTTTCGGTCAACACGGCATTGGAATATGACCACTCCAAATGTGGTGATTTAGAAAATATGGGTGAACATCAATTACTAAAAGATAATAAAAAGTGATTAATGTTTGATGACTTTCTAACATTTGAGAAGGGTTTGACTGTAATTTTACTTCATCTAAAATTATTTATTTATTAATTGTAATTCTTTTTCATTAATTAATAATAAATATTTATTTTTCTTCAATTTGAGGTGAATGATTGTTTCTCCCTAAATAAATGTAGAGTTTTAAATAGTCTTGGAAATAATTTTTTTGCCCATAATTATTATGATATAAATACTGAAATTAATTTTCTTAAATAGTAAATACATAAATCTATATAATATCTATTTTTAAAAAATAAAAGAATATGTTATATTGTATTGTAGTTTATTTTAATTGATTTTTTTATAAATTAATTATAATTTTTATATTATAATTATATTAATTTTCTTATTATATTTTTTAATAATTAAAATAATAGTTAATATCAAATTATATATTATTATTTTTTATTTTTATATTTTAATATCAAATATATAAATTTAAGTCAATTATATTACCTCTTTATTATTTAAAATATAATAAAGTATATATATATATATATATATATATATATATATATATATATATAAATTAGTTGTTGTCGATGAGTGTTGGCTGGATTTTTGAATTAGCGAGCTCTGCATTTTTTCGGCGGCTTCTGGCGAGCTTTTCCTTTTGCTTTTGTCTTTTCGGCGGCCTTGGGTTTCGCCAAAGTGGCGACCTCCGGCGACACCAATGCTAATGGCGGGAGACAGCAAAGCATTCTCGTGCAGTTCCTCGATCTGGGCACTTCTCTTCCTTCATCCAGCATTAAAAACATTAATATGTCTGAGGTGAGTAGTAATGGCAAGACCGCCGAGCAAGTACCAGGTAAGACATCTTCGACGGTGGTTAAATCTGCTCCAGGTAATGGCATTAGTAATCCAGTTTCCCATAACAGCGATCGACCTAGGTCTTTTTCTAAGGCCGTGGTTCGATCGTCGGTCATTAACGATAAGGCTAAGTTTGAATTTGCTAGTGCGGGTAACAATGAAGCTTCCGAAACCAGTAAGACCCCTTCGGGTTCTCTGTCTCCTCTTGCCATTGTTCCTAATCCTGAAATGTTAGAAGAAATTGTTAAGGAAAAAGATAGATTAAGAAGTACTACAATTTTTTTCTTGGCTATTGAAACTGATAAATGTCCACCTAGGAAGTTTATGGATGACTGGTTCCATAATTACTGGAATATCAAACTTGGGTTGCATATTTCGTTCTGTAGGCAAATATAGAAGGGTTTATATGTGATTTTCTTTACGAATCATGATGCTCAAACAGAGGTTCTTAAAAAATAATACTGGAATGTGGGTGCTACATCTTTTAGGGCTATTGCTTGGTCGCCAGAGGCCGTCCATGAGGAGGTTCTCGCACTTTCTACTCCAAGATGGATACTGGTCAAAAGCATTTCCCCTTTTTTGTGGCATTTTTTGCCGCAGTTGTTTGAGCCTATTAGTAAGATTATTCGAATGGATGAAATTGTGAGACTCGTCCCGCATATGGACACTAGAATTCTTGTCTCTCTCTTGCCTGGTAAGGACATTCCTGCTGATATTTCAATTAACATCCTTAATGACGCTTATATCTGTCCTATAGAAATTTTGGGGGGATTGAACGCCTGTTTTCTCTTCTGCAAAGAAGGTCACCTCCGTAAGGATTGTCCTATAATTAGAAAAAAACCTTTTCCCTCCAATGGTTCAACTAAAAGTATGGTTAATCCTCCCGTCACCAGTAATCCTCCCCTAGAGAATGCTTTCTGTTCTACAACCCCTGCTTCTTCTTCCTCCCCGTCGCCTCCCTCTGAAACCCCTAATCCCACTAATGTTTCAACTAAAATTGTTCCTAACCCTCTCTCTACTATTATTATTCAGCCTGAGAATGTTTCACCTAAAATTGTGCCTAACCCTCTCTCTGCTTGTACTATTCAGCCTGAAAACATTTTGTGTAACACTACTCCTACATCTGGAGGTCTTCTGACACTCCCCAATCTTGATTTAGATATTGCTCTTAATACGGATGATGGTTTTACGGTTGCTCAGGATAAGAAGAAAAGGAAAAAGGGAAATAGTAACTCTGTGCCTAAAAATTTTCGCCCTAACACCAATAATAATCATCATATTAAATTGTTAACTAGTCCTAATTTGACTAATGTGAATACTATCAGTCATAATGCTGATATCACTTGTAAACCCCAAACCAAAGAGTCCTCTCAGAAATTCCCCCAGAAAGTTTTCCAAGAGATTGGGGAGGATTTTGAATTTGAAATTATTCCGGCTGCCCCTGTTCTCAGGAATTCTAATAATGGGTAATCCATGGATGTGGATTCTCTAGCAGGAATCAAAGAAGATGTTAACACCGACTCTTCTGCTGCCAAGCGTAGAGGAAGACCACCTGGCTCAAAAAACAAGCCATCTGTGCCTAAACTAGGGGAGTCATCAAATAGATTTTTAGCCCTTGCTGATCAAGAGGGTAATGCGTGCTCCACCTCTAACATTGTGTCTCAATGAATTGCTTATCTTGGAACATGAGGGGTTTAGAGTCCCCTGATAGGAAATTTGTTATCAAGCGTTTGTTAAATTCTCTGCATTCTTTAGACTTTTTTATGATGCAGGAAGTTAAGGCTGTGGGATTCATTTTGGATTCCAATCTCAATTTTATTTGGAAAGATGCTATTAAGTTTTGCACTAACCATGAGAGAGGTAGAGGTGGAATTGCCCTGCTTATTAGTAATAAATGGGAAAAACATATCACTGGTAATGGTTGTTCTCCTTGTCAGAGAGTAGTGTGGGTTTATTTGCAATATGATGACAAGACCTTCGGGGTATGTTCTATTTATGCTTCAAACAACCCTAAGGAAAGAATTGAGCTCTGGAAATGGTTTATAGACCTCCCAGATATGCCTTGGCTTTTCGGTGGAGATTTTAACATGGTTGAATCTCAGGATGACAAGTCGGGGGGCATTCCTTTTCATTGGAAGGATAATGAAAAAAAAATTTGGAACATATTTTTAAATTCTAACTATCTTTTTGATCCTGTTGCTGGTAACTTGAATACCAACCCTGGAATATGGCACACTTGGTCCAACTTTCAGCAGGGCAAGGCTATAATTTATTCCAGGCTTGACAGATTTTATGCTAATAAGTATTTTTTCTCTTTCCCTCCTGATAACTCTGGTAATATTGTTCGTGTTATTGCCACCACTTTGTCTAATCATCACCCTATTTTGACTAAGGTTAATTTTAATTGTAGTCCCCTTCATCACAAGTCTAGAAGCACTAAATTCATCTTAAACACCAGTCTCCTCATGGATGAGGATGTTCTTGCTGCTGTTCAGATTATTAGAGGTATCAATATAGTTAATCTTCAGCACCTGTCCCATATAGATAGATGGAATACTAACCTTTCTTCATGGAGGATTTTTCTTCAAACTATTGGTCAAAAGAAGGCTAAGGATTATAGGTATGTTGAAAAACATTTATCTTCTGATTTGCAAATACTTGAGAACAACATTCAAAGAGATTCCTCCGATATGGATCTTCTCTCCCGGGTTATGGCTGCCAAAGATGCTCTTAGGAAGCATCAAAAGGTTAGGATTCATGGAGCCAGGATTAGATCTAGAGCCCACTGGCTCCAGCATGGGGACAGAGGCTCAAAGTTTTTCTTCAATCTTCTTAAACATAAACATATTAAAGATTCCATTGATAGAATCACGATTGATAATCAAGACATTTCAGACCCTGAGACTATTATTCAGGCCTTTGTTGACTATTACAAGATCCTTTTTAAATCAAAGGACTCCTCTAAGGCTGAGTTTATAAGAACTAAATGCAAAGATCTTATTCCTAAAAGGTTGGACTCGGAGGATATTGTTGCGCTTGCTAAAGATATCTCTATCGAGGAGATTGAGGGAGCTATTAAGGCTCTCAATAATGATAAGGCCCCGGGCCCTGATGGTTTTCTTGTGGAGTTCTATAAATCCAATATCAATTGGATATGTAAGGATCTCCATGGCTTATATTTTGAAGCTTTGTCTGTTGGTTCCTTAGGACAAGATATTAATAGAGGGATCATTAAACTCCTCCCCAAGGAGGGAGATAAGACTCTCATTAGGAATTGGAGGCCGATTACCCTTCTTAATGTGTCTTATAAGATTTTGGCTAAAATTATGGCTCTTAGGTTAGTTAATATTCTTCCTAAATTTGTTAACTCTACTCAAACTGGTTTCATCAAGGGTAGATATATTCTTGAAAATCTCATAACTAGTTGGGAAGCTATGGAATGGTCTAAATGCTCACACCAAAACTTGGCCATGCTTCTTCTGGATTTTGAGAAGGCTTATGATAGGGTTGAATGGAGGTTTATTCTTATGATGCTAGAGGCCTTCGGTTTCCCTCCCTCCTTTTGTAATACTGTGTAGGTGCTTCTTAATGATGCTTCTGCTCAGGTTGAAGTTAACAGTGCTCTCTCTGCCCCCTTTTCTCTCGGGAGATCCATTAGACAAGGGTGCCCTCTGGCACCTTCTCTTTTTGTGATTGCTTCAGAGGCCCTTTACTATATTCTCAGAGATAATTCCTTATCTTCTAAGGTTAGAGGTATATATTTGCCTAATAATGAAGAGCTCATCAATTGCTAGTTTGCGGATGACACCGCATTGTTCTTTGAACTTTCAGAAAGTAATTTTAAGGCTTTGCAGGATAAACTCAGCTTTTTATGTTATATATCTGGGGCTAAAATATCTCAAGCCAAATCGGTTTGTTTGGGGTGGGATGTGCAGCCACCGGATTGGTTTGCTCAATACAACTTTCAATGGGGCAGCCCCAATAAGATCACTAGATATCTTGGTATCCCTTTCTCGGTTGAACCTACCCTTAAAGACATGTGGTCATGGGTTAAAGATAAGATTGATAAGAAGCTTAACAAATGGCATAATAGGGCGTTATCTCTGGCAGGCAGAGTTCAGGTTTTCTAGAAGATGTTGTCCTCTTACACCATTTATTACTCTTCTGCTTGGTTTTTTAACAACTATCAGATTGCTGAAATTCAGAAGACCATCAGACACTTTCTTTGGTCTGATGGCAAAGGGAATAATAAAGTTCATTATGTTAAGTGGGCTTGGTGTCACATGGAGAAGGCCCTTGGGGGGCTTGGGCTGAAGGATTTAAGAATTCAGGGTATAGCCCTGTCTACCAAATGGATCTTTCAATCCATGGAGGGTGACTGTCCTTGGAAAGTGTTGGTTAGAAACAACATTGAGAGGGGTGTGCCTAAAAAAGCCAAATCTTGGACTAATCTCCCCTTTTGCGACCTCATTTTTGGCAATTTTCCTGTCATGGTCCAAGTTTCCGCGGTTTTCAGATCGATTTGGAAGGCTTGGGACCATGTTAGGAAATTCATCACTAACAAGGATTTTCATTGTAATAATCAACTCCATGGGGAAAAATCCATTTGGTGGAACCTTCACTTAAATGGTAAACCTTTGGCCCTTACCCAAGGCTGTTCTGCCAGACTGTGGGCTAAGAAAGGTATTAATCAGTTTATAGACCTCTTTGAGTAGAACCAAATCACTCCTTGGGATGAGCTTAAAATTAAGTATGATATTCCTGATTCCCATAAAAGAACTTATAACATGATTGTGCAAGCTGTTAATGATCTTCCCACTATTTGCCATGTTGATTCTCACAGGTACCTTAAATGTAAATGGCCTAGTGGAATTGTCACGAATCTGCTCAAGGCCAAGGATATTTACAAAATCCTTGATTGTAATACGGATATTATTGATCATGTCAATGTTGTTTGGTACTCTTCTTATGATGCTGATGGTTGGAAAAAATACTTTGATATCTTGTGGAAGAATTCTGTTGAACCTAAAATTAGGTGCTTCAGATGGTTAGTCATGCTGGACAGGCTGCCTATTAAGAAAGGTTTTTCTAATTCTGATATTTGTAATTTTTGTAGAGTTCCTGAAACTGGCAAACATATTCTTTTAGATTGTATTTTTGCTAAAGAAATATGGAGAATGTTTGGCATTGTTTATCCTATTGATGTCAATATTCTTGATATTATCACTGGTCATATTAATGGTCTTCCTAAAGATACCAATTTATTTTGGAATATAGTATCATCTAACATTCTTTGGCAGATCTAGAAGTGCAGAAACGAGGAAAGGTACCAAGGTAAGCCAAGGGATCTTACTGAGTTTTTTTGAAAACTCACATATTTTAAAATTTCTTTGCAGGTGCAGGTGACTTTGTTGATCGAGCAGGATAAGATGAGAAGGTTCCTTCATGATGGGTATGCTACCTTTTTCTACTATGAGTTGAAGCATGGATACCAATGGCGTAGAACCATGGATGATCTGCAAGCTTTTGAGCAAGCCTGCAATAGGCTGAACAGAGATATTAGAAAGAAAGTGAATGCTAGAAAAGAAGAATTATTCAGGTTGATGCAGATTCAAGATCATAAAAGTATCATTTGGATGGAGGGTCCCTTAGGCTGGACTACTTGGCTGGACAATTATTATGATGTTCTTAGTTAATTAGTCCTTCTTCTCCTCTTTTTTGTGTTGATGTACAACTGATACTGTTCTTCCGTAGTGAGGCTTGGCCTCCTTGTTGATTTTCGTGGTGCTACTGTGGTTGCTTTTTATTTTCTGAAACTCTTATATCTAATAGAAAAAAATTAGTTGTTGTCAATGCAAATCAATATATGTCATTCTATTTTAATCTAAATTAAATATTTTATTATTAGTTATAATATATTTATAATTTTAGTAAATTTATTTATATTTGAATTATATAGATATTTAATATTAAAATTACAATTATATCAAAACTAAAAAAGTCAAAAAAATTATTTTATAATTATTTAGTTTAATTTTTAAAAAATTATATGCTAATACAATTAAAACTACAACTCAAGGCAGGTACTAGCCACTACGTGGCACTTGTTAAATTCTAGATATTTGTAGTATACTTAAAAATATATTTGGATGATTGACGAGTTTTCATAATTCAACCCTTAAAAATACTTATGTAATAAAAAAATCTAAGAACAAAGTTAAAACGAACATCTTATAATTTTCAAATTGTTTCCCTTATATTTAGAGTGGTTGCTATGAATTTTTTTAGCTGCATTTTCCTTCACAAATATTTTGTGGGAACTAAGAAAATGTTCAATCAAAGCACCATATTGGAATATGGCCTCAAATATTAGCCACCCTACCCAAAGTAAAATATGTTTCGATTTTCCACCACAAATGTCTTTTTAGCCTACAAAATCTTTATGACAAATATAATTTTGTGATGTTTAATAAATTAAAATTTAATTCTTATGAAATTTCATAAAGGAAAATAATATTTTATGACTTTTCAACAATTTTTTTTAATTGAACAAAGTGAAAATAAAAATTTTACATATAAAGAACAACAATTTGAAAAGGAGCTGGAATAAGAGGTTTAAACCATTGTGAATATAAAACTACTATCAAAACCAACCTAAATGAGGCCAAAGAATCCTTACAAAAATAAAGCTAATGATCCCAACAAGACACAATAACAAAAAACTATTACAACTTAAACTTGAACAACTTTTGGAGTTGTTTGGCACATGGAATCTACAAGAAAGTCATCTTCTTTTAATTGAGAGCATTGAGACACAAACTATAACATGATGTCAAAATAAAGCTTTAGCATTTCAATTTTCTTAGGCAAAACATAATTAGAAAATGTAGCATAACATCTACTTTTCCATATATTAAATAAGATAGCATGTCTCCTTGTATCAACATGACATTATTATGAAACCCATGGCCCAATAAATTCTTTTTCCAGCCCAACGTATGATTAAATAATCTTAATGACCTTCCATTTTTTCCTTAATACAACACAATTCTAAAAAATGTGCTTTAGATTTTTTTTATTATGAAAAATGGAAATTTCGCTAGCATAATCATCAAACACTTCAATCTATCACCAACCAAGAGCTTAACATGAAGAAGATTTCAAGCTAACATTTAAGAAATGGCCTCTTCTTTAGATTTCAATATTTGAACACTTAGATTCTTCCATTTTTCTTTCTTTAAAATTATAGCTTTGTTTCGTATTAAGTCTTAGTTTTAGGTATATTTTCTTAAGGTGGAAACAAAAAAAGTTGTTATTTGTCTAGCCACCACTAATCTTTAAAGAAATTACATTTCAACATATAGACACCTAAATTCATCATTTTAATATTAATTAAATATAATTTAATTAATGACCCTTAATAACATTATAGTTAATTTTTAATTAATTACATTTGTTAAATTCATCTATTTATTTAATTAAATTTATTCACTAATTATAGTATTTGAATTAAATTTAAATACTACATTTCATAATGTATTAAATTATTTAATTTAATACATGTTCCTCCATATTTCCTTTTTAAATAAATTTTTAACTTATTTAATTCCCTCGCATTCTTTATCTCTACTAAGACATGATTAAATTAAATCTTATTTAATTTAATCCTAAATCCAATCTAGATGCTATCCTACACACATCACTTTCTATATAACAGACCTACTCACTAATTAACTAAGGTTGATTAGGCTAATTTTTGGATTCCTACATCCATTAGTCCTAAATATTTGCTCACACATGTGTGAGAAAATTTATAAAAATTGTCTTTTCAAAAATTGCTAAAATTTACATAAACAAGGCTTCTTACAATTTTGATGACACTTCTTACACCTTCTCAAATGGTGAAAATAGATTTTTTCTCTTACACATCTCTTACACACACTTACACATGTACTTGAAGTATGCATTAACCTCTCGTATCCTAAGTTGCTCACACATGTGTGAGCAAGTCTTGGACTTTGCATGGCTTATGTGTCTCCTTGGTGGCACCTATGTGCATTCCACATAGATGCCACCTCACCCCAGCCCTCCAAAATCCTATAAATAGGACCCTTGCCTCAAGAAAATCATCCTTCATTTGCATGTAGAATTATTATGTTATTTTATTTTCTTACATTTAGATTTTTTCACTAATCATTTGGTTGTTGCTAGATTTCTTTCGAGCTTATAGCTTTAGTTTGCTTCATACTTTAGCTTCATTTTGTTAGTTACATGCCATTAAGCTTGAGGGTTTCTTTTATAGCTTCTCCTTGAGCTTCTTTGGCTTCTTGCATTGAGTTCTTGAGAGCTGCTTCTATAGCTTCTTCTTGAGCATTTCAATCTTTTTTTTTACCTTGCATTCATAGTGGGATTAGTTTACTTGTGTTGGGAGAGGACACTCACACTTCTCTAAGAGCTGAAATCAAGCAAACCTTGGGTGCGTTTTCTTATTGCTCATCAGAGGTTGTGGAGAAAACTTTCATTTGTTTTTCATGCAAGCTTCTTTCAATGTTAAGATTTTACATTTGACTAACTCATTCCACTAACATTTGAATGGTTTAGCTTGCTTGTAATAGGTTAGTTTTCATCACATACACAACGATATACAAATTTTTCTAAAAAACTCAATAGGGACGAAGGCTTTAACAAAATTCACAAACCTCTTATATCTATTATTCAAAGAAAAATTATTTTGAGTATTTTTCCAGTCATCCCAATCAAGGGAATTAAAATTCCAATTATCACCAAAATCGTGGAAACCTTTTTTGAACAAACAATGGGCTTGTTTAGGAAGGATACCAACTAATGGTTGCCCTTGATATTGCACAAGTCTATTCCACTAGATGGAATAAGTTCCAAAGATGAAACCATGTTGTATAGAATACTTTTTCCAATTTAAAAATATGAAACCTTGTTGCCAAGCTTTACAAATAGATTATAGGAGAAATGAAGCTTTAAGATGGAAAAAGGAACCAACAAGATTTTATCAAGTTACCCCACACCCTGCTACTTATTGTTCATAGTAGCTTTGTTAATGCGATGATGAATCAATGTTTTCATTTCTCTTCTCCAGACACCACTCTCACCATCCATTTAGTTGCTAAACAAATTCATTGGGGATTTGGATCCAAAAGACCCAACCCACCTTTGTTCTTAGGCTAAATACAATGTAACCCAAAAAAAAATTGAATCCTTATTTACCTTCCTAATTTTCCCATATAATTGATGAATGATTTTATTTAAGTCCTCATAACCTTTTTTAGATGACATCCAACAAGAAGAGTAGTAAACATCAAAGGCTAAAAAATTATTGTCAACCACTTATATTTTTCCTACAAATGTTATAAATTTGTTTCCCTTATTAAACAATTTGTGTTTAGCTTAGTTAAAAACCAATTCCACATCTTGAATACAAGCTGACTTATAGACCAAAAGGAATGCCAAGGTACCATGTGATTTTCTCATGTTTAATTTGTTTCCATTCCTTAAAAATCCAAAGAAGAGCTAAATCAAATCTGTTCATAAAGAATTTGGTCTTATTGTGTGCTAATTTTGATCCCGAGATGGAACAATATGAATTTTAGGATCTCCAAAACATTGTTGATTTTAGATTCAAAATTTTGAATGAAAAGAATGCTATCATCAACAAAGTGAAAGTTAAAAACAACTCAATGATTTGGAGTGGATATTCTTTATGTCAAGTTCATCTGGTTATACTTGTTAGTTAGGTAGCTAGGAAAGTTGTTTCTCCATTTGTAATAATTAGAAAATTATTGTTCTTTGGTTGGGGTCAAAATAATATTTGTTAGTTAATTGATTTCTTTAGAAACCAATATTACAATGAATTACAGAAGTCCTCCAACATGTGAGGATCTGTCAAAATATCACTATCTTCTATCCCTAACTTCTTACTCCCTAAGAACAACCCCTAAACTACAACCCAAACAACTAAATTTATACAAGAGTCTACCAAACTGAGTTGGCCTTCAGATCCACAATTAATGGAAGGAATAGTCAGATCTAGGACCACACACTTCCCAATGATGGATTACAACATTAAATCTGTGACCCAAAATAAATACACAATTCAGCCTCAACAGAAACTTAAAATAAACCCATCGGTAAGCAAAGCCAATTGAGCACCAGGCAAGAATCACCAACACTAGTAGAATTTGGGAAATAAATGATCAGGTAACTAAAAATTTTAGTCATGTGTTTAAAAATTTTAGTCACGTGACTAAAACTGATCATGTTGTACCATTTTTTTAGTCACGTGAATAAAATTTTTAGTCATGTGACTAAACTGATCATGTTCTACAAATATAAATGACTAAATAAATGACCAATTTAGTCATCGGGTAAAATCACAACTAAAATGACTAAATAATTAGTTACCCTAATAAAAATGACTAAATGAATGATTAATACTCCTTTACACATTAACATCTGATAATATCATATACTTATATCTTAGAAGTTGCATTTCACCAATAATGTGTGTTCACCAATAGACTTATTGTGCAAACATTATTCTAGCCACTATTTTCCAATATCTCTAAATGGTAACTATATTTAAAACTCATCTAAGTGTTTTGCAATTAAAATTTATATAGATGAGGTGCATATATTTCATAGACATTATCAAGGTTTTTTAAAGTGTTATTTGTGGTAGTAGATTGGTTACTATACTGTGGTAGCTATCAAGAGGGGAAGCATTTAAATCTCTCCAAGGTACTTTAATTAACAACTTAAATTGTGTAGCATACATATGACATCTTATTTGTTGACATCTCACACCTTTTTTCCAAGGGGTCCAAAACAATCCAAAAAAGGTGATCTTTATGGTCGTGCAAAAGGGATACCCATACTAGTGTGCTCATGTGACATTATATGATTGATCTCTTTTTAGAAAGTTAAACAATACATCTCTTTCAATTATGAATAGTCATTATTAACAATAAAAACCACTATTACAATATGCTTAAATACTAAATCCTTAATCCTATATTTTTTTAATTTAAATAAGATTTCACATCACAAAATTCTTGCCCAACTTTAGCTCAATTTCAAATCAAATAATACCAAATGACTTCCATCTATAGAGAATAAAATAATCCAAGTAGATAAACCCTACAACTACCTCCCAACAAAAAATCATCCAACCAAAAAAGAAGCAGGAAAGATATCAAAGAAGTTGGAAAGAATGGAGGCATTTTTGAGATAGGTGATGCATGTTCTGACGAGATTGTCATGGGCCTTTGCGAGGGGTATTGAAGCCTATGCAGGAATAGACATTTTTAATGAATCACTTGGTGTGAAGCTACAAAGGGAAAGATCATGGGATGAGGGGGTTTCCTCTCAAGTTTTTACAACCCCACTCTTTGAACTCTTTTGGGTAAGTTTTTATGTTACTAATTCGTATTTAGGCATTTTCTATTCTTCTATTTCAAAAGATTAGAATATCATAGTTAATCAAATTTTGTATGTTTGTTCTTTTTTTATTTCACAAGGTAAGAGAGTGATGATATTAGGGCTTCTAGTAAGTGGTTTCCTTTCTTCATTTTCCTTTGTAATAAAAGGAATTAAATGTGTCTCATCAGTAGAAATGAGTGCCTAAAATGAATTTACATTTTGGTGTTTGTAGGGTCATGTTTGTGAAGATTGAGCATGGATCTTTGGTGGCTATTGTTGGCATTGTTGGATTTGGGAAATCCTCTTTATTGTCATCTGTTCTTGGGGAGATGCCAAAAATCTCTAGGAAGGTATGACAATCATGTACACTTTTGATACTTCCCACTTTTTCCTCTTCAGTGGGTATGATAATCATTTTCAAAGCTTGAATTACTACAGGAACAAATAGGGAGGAACTAGCATTATAAAATAGAAAATCTAGCTAGTTAGACATGGAAAACTAGAGAATGTATAATTGGCTATGATGTCATACATACCTAGATGGCATCAAGTTGTTAATGATGTCTGCTGAAAAGAGGCTGAAAGTAATCTTATTGCAAGTTGATTTTGACTTTGTAGTTTATTTTCTTTGCTTGCTTGTAATTACAGGTAAAGGTAAGTGGTACGATAGGATATGTGCTGCAAACATCATGGATACAAAATGGGACAATAGAAGAAAACATTTTATTTGGACTACCCATGAACATTTCTAAGTACCAGAATGTCATCTGGTGTGTGCATTGGAAAAGGATTTAGAAATGATGGAATTTGGAGACCAGACTGAAATTGGGGAGTGAGGGATTAATCTTAGTGGTGGGTAGAAACAACAGATTTAGTTGGCAAGAGCTATCTATCAAGACAGAGATATTTATCTTCTGGATGATGTTTTCAGTGCTGTGGATGCTCACATTGGCTCTGAAATTTACAAGGTACAAGAGTTCTATTTTCACTGATCTCTATTTCCTCATAATTCTCATTGATTTGTTATATTTGTGAGCAATAGGGAAACAACCGAGCGCTAGTCAAGCATTACTGAGCAACACCGGTGAACAAGGAAACTGAGCAACACCGAACCAACTCGATCAAAGAAAGAATTGAGCAATAAAGACAACTTCAAATCTATTTTTTGGTGAGACAGGATTGCCAAGGACCTGAGATGCTCCTGCATCAGACACCTAGGGTTATTTGAGAATGATTCTCCAAATCATGGGGCCAGTACAACCTAAGCTGAATCCAACTCAGATTGTGAAATCCATGATCTGTCTTCAATCGGTCTGTTCTTCCACTTTACTAGATATTCCATATACAATTTTCCTCTTGTACTCTTGCCATTTCTTTGCTCCAAAATATGCTCAATCTCTTCATTCCGCTTCTTAGGATAATCCGTCAGTACTGTCATTTCTTCATCAGATTCATGATACTCATACAAATCAATAATATTGAATATAGGTGATATATCCATGTCATTAGGTAACTCAATATCATATGCATTTCCACTGTCAAATTTCCTTAGAATCTTGCAAGGTCCAAACTTCTTCATTTTTAGCTTCCCATATGTTCCAATAAGAAATCTACCTTTCTTCAAATGAACCATCACTTCATCACCAACATCAAAAGTCTTATGTCTTCTTGATCTATCAGCTCTATCTTTGTATTTCTGATTACTCATTTCTAGCTTGTGTTTCACATCTTCATGTACTTAGCAAATTTCACTCCTTCAATACTTCTTTTTCTTTAATCAGCAATGTCTCTCAAATCAGATGTGCCTCTCAATTGTAGGCCATTTACAATCTCAAAAGGTGTTTTACCAGTACTCCTATTCACTGAATTATTATATGCAAACTCTGCTTGTGCCAACATAGAATCCCAATTACCTGGTGTGTCTCCAACTAAACATCTCAAAAGATTACCCAAACTTATGTTCACAACTTTGGTCTGTCCATTGGTTTGTGGGTGAAATGTAGAACTGTATTTCAACTCAATGCCAAACTTCTTCCAAAGGGTCTTCCAAAAGTATCCAATAAATTTACTATCTCGGTCAGAGATAATACTCCTCGGTAATCCATGCAATCTGACAAGTTCCTTAAAGAAAATATCTTCTATATGTACTGCATCTGATATCTTTCTACAAGGTATAAAATGTGCCATTTAAAAAAATATATCAACAAAAAAAAATATAGAAGCATTACCTCTTGTTGTCTTTGGTAAGCCAAGAACAAAATGCATACTAATGTCTATCCAAGGTTTCTCAGGTACAACAATTGGTGTATACAATCTAGTGTTCTAACTCACTCCTTTTGCAACTTGACAAACTCCACAACTTTTCACAAATTTCTAAACATCTTTATGCAATTAAGGCCAAAATTATTTCTCCTTAAGAAAATTCAATGTTTTATCGTGCCAAAATGTCCAGCCAAACCACTACTATGTTTCTCCTTTATAAAATTATTTCTCATTGATCCTCTCGGTATACACAACCGAATACCCTTAAAAAACATACCTTCTTGAATGAAATATTCATCCCATTTAGTACTCATTTGATCTTGAATAGCTTCTCTGCACTTTCTCCACAACTCAGAAAAATCAAGATCACTTTCATACAAATCTTTCATCTCATCAAGACCAAGAACCTCAATTTTCATCTCAATGCATCATCAACTCGGTTAGTGACTCCACTCTTATGCTTTATAACAAATGTATAGCTCTGCAAATAATCAACCCATTTCATATGTCTCTAATTCAACTTATTCTGACTACCCAAATACTGTATAGCCTTATGATTAGTGTTATACTTGTATTATGCTTTTCTCTCGTGGTCAATTATTTTGTCAAGTAAAAGTTTCCAATTGAACTTGAACTTGAACCTTCCCAGGTTCAAGGTCAAGTTCAAGATTTTGTCGGATGTTGTGAGAAGGTCACATTATTTATTTTGTCTATCTTTTAGTTGGTAATATGTCAAAGTTGAACTTGAACCCTGAACCTCACCAAGTTCAAGTTCAAGTTCAAGTTTAAGTGGAAGGTCTGACTAATGGAATATTCTGGTAAAATAACTAATTTTCTACACGTAAATTCTTTTAGATATTATCAGACCTGAGCTTTCGAAGAGGTTTAATGTGAAGTCCAAAACCATCATAGATGATGGGGCAGCACATACATTCCATGCCATGATGAAAGACAGATGGCAGCTCACAGTGCCTAGCTGGCAACTCATAGTGCCTGTCTGGCAGCTCAAAAGGAAATGGATTCCCAATTTAATGGTTATATTCATATACAAATATTCTCCACATATTATTTTCAGTGCAACATTAGAGCCAAAACATTTTATTTCCTTTCCTAGCTATATCAACCAGCTTGCATAGATTAAAATCTGATATGTTTAGAAAATTAGCAGGCTGAAAAAATGGGTCTCAGTGCGGGGGCCATAACTTTGTGCTCCACCATTGGATTTGGCCCATTTTTGGATATGTTGTAGGGAAACAAACATTGCAAAATTTGACTAGAGAGATTAGAATTATTTGATTGCACTCAAAAGTTACATGTGACTATGTAAAGGTATATCAAAGAGGCCAGCAACTTCTTGTTTTAACTGCAGAGGTTAAATCTGACAAGGTTTTAAAATTAAACTATACACCATGTGTCTAAAGATACATATTATGAATTAAGTAGGTGTATATATTATAACCCTTGCAAACATAATGTTTAAGAACATTATGCCCGATAAAGTAAAAGTGAGGGGATGAAAAGATTTTTATTGGAAACAAAGATTCAGTTATTAAAATTGAAAAATATCATCGGAAGGAAAGATTCAGTTATTAAAATTGAAAAATATCATCGGCTAGAAGAAAGATAAATGTGTGTGAGAAAGAGATACACAGGGTTCTTCTTTTTCCAGTATGCAAGTCTTGAGGCGGCTGCAGGGAAGAAGACATTGATGGTTGTAATAAAAAAAGGTTTCTTCTTTTTTTGGCTGGAGTTCTGTAGTTGCAGTGAGAAAGAGGGGGGGGTTCTTTTTTTGGGGAGTCAGTTGACTCTCTGGTTTTTGGGAACTATTTCCTAAAGACTGTACTTTAAGTTTTTAGAATACTGATATAGCAAAATATATAAAATATCCTATGGTGTTGCATGTATGTTTGAGCTCTTGACTTGATAAATATTGTTGTTTATCTTATATACTTATTTTCTTATGGAAATGAGTATATTAAATAGAGCTCAACTATGATATGAGTTAATCTTGTGCTTAGAGTAAAAGAGAATCAATACAGAAGTTTCAGGTTTTAAAGATTTAAAGTTTGAAGCAGTGATAGAAGTAAATGTTTTTCTCTGAAAATCTGCACATTCTTTTCCATGTTGATGGACTGAATGTTGACCTTATGTGTTTTCTAGTTAAAAACACACATGATTTTTCTTTTATGTGTTAAATAAGATTGTATTGAAAATCTTTTTCAGAAGGTAGCTGGACCTTAAAAGTTGCAGAGAGTTTTCTTTCAAAGGAACTCATTTGTTAGTATTGGGGTTTTCTTTTTTGTTTATACTTTATTGGGATCTAAAATCTATTTGAAGAAAGGGAAAAACTATTTACTAACAATTTTTGGTGACTCTACTGGGGACTCGGAAGCAAAGATCAGTACCTGACATTTGATTCCTATGTTTTTTATTTTGTCTCTATGTGTAAGAGACTGGCGACTCTATGCAATGACCATGCCTGATAGAAAGGTCTCAAGAAGGATGAGACCCAATCCTACCATTCTTGACATTATCCAAATAAATGACAAAGTGCTACAAGTTTTTTTGGAGCACTTCAAAGAAAGAATCTCTCATGCTGTAAAGATTAACCTGAGCATTGAAGATGATCACACATCTACCCTATTGTGGAGAATTTTATGTCATAGATTTCACAAGCTAAAAGATCGGGAAGAAACCAGAAAGAGGGTGCATCAGCTTGAAGAAGAACTACCAGTTGATGATGATGAAGCCTCGGTAGTTTCATCTAATTACATTTCTTGTATTTATTCAATTTTAAGTGAAGAATAAGTGCAACAAGAAACCTCTCAGCCTCATGAAAAGAAAGCTTGTATGGCCAAGAATGGCCAAGAAATTGGAATTTCAGCAAGTTTAAAAGAAAAAGATTTATTTAATTTTATTCCTCTCCCATAATTTCAAAGTTTTGGCTTTGAAGGTTTAGAGAATCATCTTGCTATAACAAGCATAGAAGATAAAGAATGTAGTAATCATATTCTAAAATCTTTTCATTTGCAAGATGAGGTTATTTCATGCCCTTCTAATGGATTTTGTGATGAAGGTGAAGTGGAATCATGCCTTGGGAAAGAGTCTAATAATTCTTAAAGTTTGCTTGAAAAGGTGGATTCCAGAACATACAAAGAGAAATATGATGATTCAGCTGAGATAGATGCAAAATTTAATGATGATGATATTGTCAAAGTACTGCAGCCCAAATCATCATTGGCCTACTTGGGTGGTGATTCTTTAAATGAGGCAGAGATTATTGAAAGGTTCTTATCAGCAATCAAGCAAGAAGATCTCAAAGATAAAGATTCAGGTATTAATTTTTTTGATGCATTTATCTTAGATAGAGTATTTTCAGATTTAGTGGCAGCAAGGCATGATGAAGTTATCCCAATCCATGTTGACCCTATGCTAGATGAAGTCCATTCTTATTTTGAAAGTGTTTTAATTGCTGAAAATTCTTTCAAAGATTGGGATCTTGTGAATATTGATCATGATAAAGGCATGCACCTCTTAAGAAAGTTTGAGCCTAATTTTTTTTTAGCCGTTAATGGGAGAGGGTCTTGAAAATTCCTTGCTAGAAATATAGGTCAAAGAAGTGATCTATGATGAGCTATGGTTGTTTGGATCTGGATATAAACTCATTAAGCTATTGCACATAATCAATTGGATTTACAGTGATAAAAAGTGTGCTATGTGGAGGTTGTACCAGGCTAACTCATTTGGATACAACCCTTTGTTCCAGAAAGGCTCATTCTTCTCACAGTCGGTGAATGGTTTTCTATAAGTCTTTCTTGGATTTGGTTTCTATGGTGAGTTCTTCTCACCTATATATATATTTGTAAATAACTCATCTATCCTTGAGTTTTTTTGTGCTTAGTTTAGTTGGCCTTGGTTTTAGCTTTAGTTGTTGGTCTGGTTTGGTTACTTCTTTGTTGTTGTTTAGTTTTAGTCTGCTAGTTGTTTTGGTGTTTTGGTGTGTTGTCCTCTCCAGAAGAAGTTCCCCATCCTCTATGATATAATGACTCTATGGCCCAATGGATAAGGCACTGGCCTCATACCAGAGATTGCTGGATTCTTTGTGTCCCTCACAGTCCACATCCCCAATCAAAGCCAATTGTTATACTTGTATTATGCTTTGCTCTTGCGGTCAATTATTTTGTCAGGTAAAAGTTTCCTGTTGAACTTGAACTTGAACCTTCCCAAGTTCAAGTTCAAGTTCAAGTTCAAGTTCAAGATTTTGTCAGATGTTGCGAGAAGGTCACAATATTTATTTTGTCTGTCTTTCATTCAGTAATATGTCAAAGTTGAACTTGAACCTTGAACCTCACCAAGTTCAAGTTCAAGTCGAAGGTCTGACTGATGGAATATTCTGGTCAAATAACTAATTCTTTGCAAGTAAATTCTTTTAAAGATTATCAGACCTGAGCTTTCGAAGAGGTTTTATGTGAAGTCCAAAACTGTCATAGATGATGGGGTAGCACATACATTCCATGCCATGATGAAAGACAGATGGCAGCTCACAGTGCCTAGCTGGCAACTCATAGTGCCTGTCTGGCAGCTCAAAAGGAAATGGATTCCCAATTTAACAGTTATATTCATATACAAATATTCTCCACATTATTTTCAGTGCAACATTGGAGCCAAAACATTTTATTTCCTTTCCTAGCTATATCAATCAGCTTGCATAGATTAAAATCTGATATGTTCAGAAAATTAGCAAGTTGAAAAAATGGGTCTCAGTGCGGGGGCCATAACTTTGTGCTCCATTGTTGGATTTGGCTGATTTTTGGATATGTTGTGGGGAAAAAATCTTGCAAAATCTGACTAGAGAGATTAGCATTATTTGATTGCATTCAAAAGTTACACGTGACTGTGTAAAGGTATATCAAAGAGGCCAGCAGCTTCTTGTTTTAACTACAGAGGTTAAATCTAACAAGGTTTTAAAATTAAACTATACACCATGTGTCTAAAGATACATGTTATTAATTATGTAGGTGTATATATTATAACCCTTGCAAACATAATGTTTAAGAACATTATGCCCGATAAAGTAAAAGTGAGGGGATGAAAAGATTTTTATTGGAAACAAAGATTCAGTTATTAAAACTAAAAAATATCATCGAAAGGAAAGATTCAGTTATTAAAATTGAAAAATATCATTGGCCAGAAGAAAGATAAATATGTGTGACAAAGAGATACACAGGGTTCTTCTTTTTCTAGTATGCAAGTCTTGAGGCGGCTGCAGGGAAGAAGACATTGTTGTTTGTAATAAAAAAAGGTTTCTTCTTTTTTTGGTTGGAGTTCTGTAGCTGCAGTGAGAAAGAGGGGGGGTTCTTTTTTTGGGGAGTTAGTCGACTCTCTGGTTTTTGGGAACTATTTTCTAAAGACTGTACTTTAAGTTTTCATGATACTGATATAACAAAATATATGAAATATCCTATGGTGTTGCATGTATGTTTGAGCTCTTGACTTGATAAATACTATTGTTTATCTTATATAGTTATTTTCTTATGGAAATGAGTATATTAAATAGAGCTCAACTATGATATGAGTTAATCTTGTGCTTAGAGTAAAAGAGAATCAATACAAAAGTTTCAGGTTTTGAAGATTTAAAGTTTGAAGCAGTGATAGAAGTAAATGTTTTTCTTTGAAAATCTGCACATTCTTTTCCATGTTGATGGACTGAGTGTTGACCTTATGTGTTTTCTAGTTAAAAACACACATGATTTTTCTTTTATGTGTTAAATAAGATTGTATTGAAAATCTTTTTCAGAAGGTAGTTGCACCTTAAAAGTTGCAGAGAGTTTGCTTTCAAAGGAACTCATTTGTTAGTATTGGGGTTTTCTTTTCTATTTATACTTTATTGGGATCTAAAATCTATTTGAAGAAAGGGAAAAACTATTTACTAACAATTAGTATACAACACAAATTCACTCAGTATCAAATAATGTCTCCATTTCTTTAGTGCTTGAACAATAGCATAGAATTCTTGATCATACACATAATATTTCCTTTTTGCATCATTCAACTTTTCACTAAAGAAAGAAACAGGTTTACCTTCTTGACTCAAAACAACTCCAATCACACTACCACTTGCAGCACATTCCACTTGAAATACTTTATTGAAATCAGGCAATGCCAAAATAGGTAATTTGGCAACCTTTTGCTTCAGGGTCTGAAAACTTCTATTAGCTCCATGTGTCAAATTGAATTCTCTTTTATCTCCTCTCATAGTCTCAGTCATAGCATTACAAATTGAGCTGAATTTCCTTATGAACTTTTGGTAAAAACTTTCCAAACCATGAAATGATCTTACCTCACTAGCACTCTTAGGTGTAGGCTAATTCAAAATAGCTTCAAACTTTTCAGGATCCATCTTCAAACCATCAGCTGAAATCACAAATCCCAAATATACAATCTCTTCTTTCATGAATGAACACTTTTTTAGATTTATCAAAAAAAATTCTTCTTTCAATCTCTACAAAACTTGTCTAACATGCAACAAATGTTCTTCTCTAGTCTTACTAAATATCATAATATCATCAAGGTATACAATCACAAACGTACCCAAGAATTTCTTCAAAACTTCATTCATAAACCTCTTAAAAGTACTTGGTGCATTAGTTAAACCAAAAGGCATAACCAACCACTCATACAAACCTTCTTTTTTCTTGAAAGTAATCTTCCACTCATCATCTTCTCTGATTCTGATATGATGATACCCACTTTTCAAATCAATTTTGGTAAAATACTTTGCTCCAGTCAAACTGTCCATGATGTCATCCATTCTCGATATAGAAAACCTATGTTTCACTGTTATCTTATTGATTTCTCTAGAATCAGTACACATTCGCCATTCTCCATTCTTCTTAGATGCCAATACAAAAAGTACTACACAAGGACTCATAATTTCTCTGATCAAAACTTTTTCCAACAACTCTTGAATCTGTCGGTTCAATTCCTAATTCTTGGTAGGTGTTAACTGATGAGGTGTCTTATTTGGTAAACTAGCTCCAGGGATTAGATCCATGCAATGATCAATGCTTCTCTTTAGTGGAAAACCATCAGGTACATTATTAGAAATGATGTCATTGTACTTGGTGAGTATCTTATCAATCTCCCTAGGGATATTATTCTCTATTTTCTTACTCAATTTGTTAGTAATCACAACAAACTATACATCATTCCTCTTTAAATCTTTAACAAACTATCTTCCTTCCATCAAGAAAACTTTCACAGATGTGAAAACATTACTAATAGGTTCTTCAATCAAAGGTAACAAGACTTGTCTTCTACCATTAGCCCAAATAGTATACTTATGCAATCTTCCATCATATATATCATGTTTATCATATTGCTAAGGTCTACCCAACAAAATATGACAACAATCCATACTCATGATATCACACAACACCTTATCATAGTACTTTCCAATTTTCAAATTCACATAACATTGTTCACTTACCAAGAGTGTGTGCTCATCTTTGATCCATGAAATCTGATAGGGTTTTGGATGTTCCAACCTTTTTAACAGTAACTTCATGACCATTTCCTCAGATGCCAGATTCTTCTAGCTACCACTATCAATGATTACCTTCCAAACTTGGTTAGAAACTCTACATCTGGTCTTGAACAAACCTTTCCTTACCAGATCTTCCTTTAAACTTTCATTCCATAGTGCTCTTCTTACCATCAAGTTATTTTCCTTCTCAGGCTCATTCGGTGACTCTTCTTGCACCAAAGAATTTATGTTGCTACCGACCTTATTACTTGCATGTGTACATTCAAATGATCTATGTCCTTCTTCTCCACAATTGTAACAAGTTCCTCAGAAACCACCTCTATTATAACCACCTTGCTAGTTACTGCCTCTGCTTCTAGATGAACTTTCACCTTTCCACTATGTCTTCCCTTTATCCAGATTTTTCTTTTCAAGTTTAGATCTACTGTTTTCTCCATAGAACCTACCTCTTCCTCTAGGGAATCTACCACCTCTACCTCTCTATCTCTGCTAATGTCTTTTGTTCAATTTCTCCTTAGCTTTCAATGCAAATTGATAAGCTTCTTCAATGTTCTCCAACTTGACCATGTTGATCTCCTCTTGGATGGAAACCCTCAAACCATTCAAGTATCTAGTAATTCTTTCTACATCATCTTCATCATGTCCATATCTGATATCTAATCTATAGAATTTTTTAGTATATTCTTTTACCGAGCTATCTTTCTGCCTCAAACTTTGCGTTTGCCAAACTAGGTTAATATGATAATCACAAGGTAATAAATTTCCTTTCAATTTATTCACCATTTTATTCAATACCTTGATTTTCCCTTTTCCTTTCCTCTTTCTATCGAACTGTAGATGTTCCCACGATAAGGATGCATGACTTTTCAACTTTGTGCTTGCAATCTTCACCTTCTTTTCCTCAGGTATGTTTTCATACTCAAAGTACTTTTCCATCTTTGTGATCCAATCCATCAATTCATCAAAATCCAATTTTCCACTATACTTAGGAGGATTGAAATGTGGTGTAGATTTCAAACTTGTCAAATCCTTCAAGAATCTTTCCTCACCTTGCTCCATCATAGGTGCAGGTTCCACATTCGCTTGTCCTTCCTCACCTTCATCATCACTAACATCTTCAAGATGTGTCTACCTCTTCTTTGGGATGTTTCAATAGCTTCTAACCTAGTAGCAAGTTGTCTCAACATGTCTGTAAATCCTGGATTTGCATCTTTCCTCCCATGAACCATCTTGAAAACCCTTTACAATTGCAGGTTAGATCACAATCTGCTACCCCACAACAAATCAACTAGGGCTTCACAATAAGGAACCCACAAACCTAGGTTTTTAAACCTAGATCAAGATCTAACCTCGCTCTGATATCACCTGACATAAGAAAGGACAAGAGGGGCCAAAATATGGCACACCGTACCCTAATCCACCTTGCTGAAACACATGTGAAAGCAAAAAACAACACAGTGAGAGGGAGAATAGCAGGATCATTTATATATTGATTTCAAAAGATTCATACATGTTAGGCTGTAAGGCCTTCCCAGTTACAGCTAGATATTATAATGAATTATAGAAGTCCTCCAACATGTGAGGATCTATCAAAATATCACTATCTTCTATCCCTAACTTCTTACTCCCCAAAAACAAGCCCTAAACTACAACCCAAACAACTACATTTATACAAGAGTCTACCCAACTGAGTCGGCCTTTAGATCCACAATTAATGGAAGGAACAGTTAGATCTAGGACCACACACTTCCTAATGATGGATTTTAACATCAAATTTGTGACCCAAAATAAATGCACAAGTTAGCCTCAATAGAAACTTAAAATAAACCCATCGGTAAGAAAAGCCAACCGAGCACCAATCAAGCATCACAAAGAAATAGGGAAACAACCGAGTGCCAGTCAAGCATTACCAAGCAACATCAGTGAACAAGGAAACAAAGAAACACTAAACCAACTCGGTCAAAGAAGGAATAAAGAAACATAGACAACTTCAAATCTCTTTTTTGGTGACACTGGATTGCCAAGGACCCGATATGCTCCTGCATCAGTTTGGGTAGATGTTTAGGAGTCATTGAGGAGGAAGGTAGAGATAGAAGATTAGATTTGGATCCTGTGAGATCTTGAAGATCAAATTGTTTATCTGATAGTCATAATAAAAGAGCTAGTGGTTTGCATGCTTGGAGACAAGGAGATTTCTTGGAGGCTTGCAAGCTCAAGTTTAGATCTGCCTTAGGGTTTCCATTAGTTTCTGATTTGTTTTATAGCTAAACTAGCTAAGATTTTTCAGAAATACTATGATTGTATTTGGTCCTAACTCAGAAGGCCTTACAACCGGACATGTTAATGAAAATTTAGTTGAAAACATTATCTTGTTGTGTTATTCCACATTGTCGAGTTAGAGTGGGCAAAGGGTGTTGGGTTGTCGAGTTGACAACTTTTGTTGTCAACTCGACAACTAATTCTAGTGTTTGTCATTAACAATCAGTCAGTTAGGGGACAGTTAGAAGTTATTTTGTAGGTTCCAGTCGGTCTTTTGGAATATTAGAGTCTATTTGGAAGGGATCCACATGAGTGGATAGGGTGAGAATGTTATTGATCTGAAATGGATCGAGTTTGTATTATCTTGAATCAATAAAATCAAAATTTCTCTAAACATTGGTATTCCAGTGGCCAATGGGTACAGTCAACAATAGTGAACTATTGTAGTTGATCAGAATGTGATCCTTGTTTAGTTTCATGTAGGAATGTTTATTTGATTTTTTTTTGACTTGGCTATAATATATTTTCATTACCTTCATCACTGACAACACCAGGGATTTAACTGGTGTATTGACAGTGACTGGTACAGGGGTACAGTCAACAACTAAGGGTTGAAATTCCCTAAAATGTAAAGACACTCCCACCCTTGTGTTACTTTTAGATTGGTGGGAGGTTCCTTGTAAATATTTCATGCCTTTCATATGACTTTAAGTGCAAGGAAGGAGAAAAGGTGGTGATAAGGAACAATGGTAGGCTTGGTGAACACATATAGCGAAGGGTGCATTTGATATTGAACTAGTCATGCCTGAAAGATGCCCGATGAAGGGACTGGGTAAGGGATGGTTTAAATGGTCTATGTGGATGTAGGGGAAGGTGTTAGAACCTTTAGTGTGGTTGTGAGTTGTAGGTAAGGGTAGTTTCCCTAAAACCCTAGGTTATTGACCCTAGAAACAAGGGTTTATTGATTTGGGAGTTTGATGAATGGTGGGAATTTAAGAGTTTGAAAATCTTATGTTTTGGAAGGTTTAGGAAGACTGTTTCAAGCCTTTGAGTCCTAGAGATAAGCGGGGATAAGAGTTTCTTCTTTGAGCAAGGGATAATTAGGCCTAGATGGAGAACTAGAGGGTGGAGAAAGTCTTCACCAGTCAAATGGTAGAAACGTGAGATTGTTAGGAGTTTAATAAATTTGAAAAGGGTATTTGAAAATTTAAATACCTTTCTAGGTTGTTTGGGGATTTTGTGAGTAAATTGCTGATTTCAAGGTGTGAAGGGCTACTAGACAGGCCTAGAAAGGCTATAGAAGAGAAATGGTTCAAGTTGAGTTGATGGGAGTGAATGGGAAGTTGGAACATGGTAAATAGACCATGGTAAGATGATTTATGATTTATGTATGATGATAATCACCAGAAAATGGACAAAAAAAAAATCAAAGCAAATCAAGTCAAATCAAAGAAAATCAAGGACAAAATTGAAACAATTGGATCACAATTCATAATTAGCCAATCAAAATTAAAATCAAGTATTAATTCAAGATCAATCAAAATTGAGAGTATTTTAATAAAATGCAATCAAAATCAAAGTGCAATTAAATCAATTAATTGTATAGTCTTGGATTAAATTAAATTCAACCCATTGAAGGGGCACATGGCTAAACAAATCAATTTAAATCAATTAATAAATCCTAATTTGCCTCAACAACCACAAAGGGAGGAAATTCAATCAACCAATAGGATTTGAGGAAAGACATTCACATGGATCAAGCCAAATTCAATCTCAATCACTCAAAGTGAAAAGGAATCTTGTTCATTGATCTTGTCTACTTGTCCCAAGCTTTGAGGACACAAAATTTGCATTGTCTTCAAAGGGTGGAACCAAAGACTCAACCAAGGCTTAATCATGATCAAATACAAATACACCCCCTACCATTGGAAAATCTATAAAAGGAAGACCAAATTCCTCATAATTTAGTACCACACATCTGAGAATTGTATTGAACCTCTTGCAATTTGAGTTTAGAAAAACATTTTAGAGCTTAATTAGCATTTGTTTTGATATCATTGTTAGCTTTAGCTTGTTTATCTTTATCATTCTCATTCTAGGACTGTCATTAATGAGAGCTTGCTGAGAGCTTTGCATTAACATTCTTAGTTAGAGAGCCATAGGATGCTCAATTGATCATTAATTTGCTAAATAGTTGCTCTATTGTGGTTTATTTAGTTACTACTTCATTTATTGTTCAACCTTAATTCTATGAAGATACTTTCCTTAGTATACAAAATGGTTCCCACCATGGGGCAGAATGCTTCACTTTGCTAAACGTATGGAAATTTATCATTATTGTCAAATTTGCACATGTTTAACCCTTGGCTTTGTTAGGAAATGGCACTTTTGATAGGTTAAGAAACAATTTTACTCAGTGAAACAATGCTTTTGATCACTATTTCGGTGCTTCTGCGATAAAGTTGTGCACCTTTGCACCGATCTGCAATGCTTTTGATCTTTACATTCTCGGTCTATCATTATTTCAGCACTTCTGCACAATCTGACAGTGCATTTTGCCTGACTACCGAGCGCTTTCAATACTTTATATGAGTGCTTTTGCCTTTATTTTACCACCTTTACTCAATTTTCTAGCGCTTTTTCAATTTATTTGTACGCTTTTGAATTTTACTGGTAGATTAAAGTAGCAGTTTCAATCTGATTAGTTGCACTTTCAAGCAATAAAATAGCACTTTTAATTAGTTTAGGAGTGCTTTTGCAGAAATTTGAATCTAATTAATCTGAGTGTCATAAAAATTATTTTCTATATTCTGCAGGATGACAGGTCATAAAAAGGCGAGAAAACCAAAGAGCAAGTTCAATCAAGAAGGCAAAGTTTTGGCCAAAAGGATCAAGAAGGAGAACTTTGTTCACATAAAAGTGGTTCTTAAAGAATCATAAGAAGAAGAAAATCAAGTATACCAAAACTATCTTGCAATTATTGAAGCTTACAAAATGAAATTTGTTTCTCTCAATTGGATTTTTACTCCTTAGTTCAAGTTTTTCCTTAAAAATTTGTAAATAAGGTGCTTAAGGTTCAACACGTAATTATTTGCTTCATTAATTTTGATTTGGTTTCCCCTCATTTTGATTTTTGGTGTTGACTAACTTGCTAGTGGAAAAGTACATTTGGAAGGAACTATTGCCAAGGTAAAGTGAAAAATAACAAAACCTTTCAAAAATGCCTCTAGCTTATGCTAGCTACAAAAGAAAAGGTATTCATCTATTCAAGCTTGCACTTGATTAAATTGTGGCATTCTTTGAACATAGCTTAAGTAAAATAAGAAATGAACCAAACACTTCAATTTTAAGAATCTCATTGTCAAGAGATTGGGAAAGAACAATTTGTGCTTGAGTGTTTGGAATGAAGAAAGACAATAAGGACATTCTCTTCACTTTTTAAGTGGATCAAATTCCAAAACTTGTTGGCCTAAGTTTATTTTCTTGCTTTATATATACATGCTAGAGCAATATTGGGCTCACCTCTCGAGTTTTCCTTAACAAGGCCGGTGAAAGGGACAACCCAAAGTGGGATATGCTCACTTTTGTTGTGGGGATCCAACCCACTCTAAAAAGAAATGCATGTATCCTTAATGGGGTGCATGACAAAGGGATTTTAATTTTTCTAACTTCCTCTAGTAGTCCTCATGGATTACGCAAAATCGTACCTTGGTGCATGTGGGAAGCCCCTTAACATACTTGGGGGATGAAAGATTAAAGTCCATTTTGAATGAAATCCATAATAAATCCTTGATAAAATAGTAAGATCACCTTTTTAGAGCCATGTTTACGAACCAAATCTTGTGTTAGGTAGGTCCTTGAAGTGTCTTTTTGTGCAAAACTCGTGACAACGTTCTCCAAATCAAATTATTTTTTGTTAAGTGGGTAAAAAGAGACAAGTGAATGCGTGATTGTTGTGTTTGAAATACATAAAAAAGTGAGAGAGATATCCATTGGAAATTCATCTTATATTTTTAAATCTCTTCATTATAAAATCAACAATTCTTGAATCAAGGATCATCCCAAATCGAACCCTTGTTGGATGACAGTTTCCACACGGTGCCAAACTTATAGGGTATCTTTACAAGGAGATAGCACTCTTATTGCAAATCAAGAGCAAGATGTTGAGTACCAAAGTGTGTTCCAAGGTCATAACCAAGAATAAAGTTTTCTGAATTTATTTGAACAAAAACTTGGAGAGATGGATAGGAATTTGGCATATCAAAATTATCAACAAGGAAATAATCGTAATATAAAAAATGCCAATCATAATTCCAATGAAACACTTGAACAAAGAGTTGAAAAGGCTACCCAAGACCTATAATTCCTATAGGTTATGGAGAAATTGATAGATAGGGATAAGGATAACTTTTTCCTAAATCTAGCCCAAAAGGGAGTAAAGCTTCCTTATGATTTTGATATTGACCAACTCAAGAAAGACCAACAACAAGATGACCCCATGAATGTTATGAATAGGCAGATTAAGGCCTTCCAAGAACAAATTGATACCATGAAGAAGGCAGCCTAACCTAAGGCCTTTTCCATTGAAGCTTTGTGTCCTTTTCCTTTCGACAAGAGCTTAGTTATGGTAGCTTTTCCTTTCAATACCATTTTTCCTAAATATGATAAGTACATGGGTAAAACAGACCCACGTGATCATTTGAGGGAGTTTTGCACCCTAAGTATAGAGTTCATGCATAATGATACTTATCTAATGAGACTCTTTCCTAGAAGCTTAGGAGGTCCCACAATGGAGTGGTTTTCAAAACTACCCCAAGGAATAAAGACCTTTGAGGAGTTAGCCTCTAGGTTCATAACCCATTACTCTTATAACATTGAGCATGAGATCACAATGCTCAATTTGTGTGATACCAAATAGAAGGAGGGGGAGTCCTTCTTAGGATTCTTACAAAGGTGGAGGACCATTTTCGCAAGGTATCCATGAAGTATCCCCGAGAAAGAGAAGATGGAGATCTTCACCAACAATTTGACCACGAAAATGAATTATAGATTGCAACTTCAATGTCCTCCAACATTTGAAAAACTCATTGGAAATGGAGTTAAGATTGAAGATGTATTGGTCAAAAGAGGTGAGATCAAATTATTTAAAGATAACAAATCCAACAACAACAACAACAACAATAATAGCAATAACAATAATTATGTGCCTAAATATTTCAATAATCACGGGTCCAACAATCACAATGATAAATCTAAATCATGGAATAAGAATAACAATAAAAACCTTGTGAATGATGGGGTTGTGGAGTCATGCAACTTGAAGTCTACCCCTTTTATTCTACCATATGGAGCCAATTCTTCAAATAATGTTAATCAAGCAAATAAAGCTCCATATAATAACAACAATTCCAACAATGCCAACAACAATGGGAACAAGTCAAAACCTCCCTACTCCAACTATAATAAAAAGAAATTCACCTACTTAGGTGAACCTTTGGAGAATGTACTAAAGACTTTGGTGGCTAATCAAGTTATCACATTACCTGACATATTAGATTATGAACCTCAAGTTAAGCCACATTGGTGGAATGAATCTCATCATTGTGAATACCATCGAAATAGAGGTCATCCAACCAATGAGTGCATGAGATTGAAGAACTTGGTACAAGATCTAATTGATAATGGCACCATTAAAATCAAAGGGCCTCAAAACAATGAAGACCATATGGCCTACAAAAACCCCTTTTAAAATCATGAGAAGGGTGAGTCATCTAATAAGAATCAAAAGAAAGGCAATGAGAAAGTGAACTTTTCTCATACTTATGACAACACGATAAATGCTCTAAGAGAGGAGGATCAAGTTGTAAATGTCATCATAGTAAAAGATAAATCAAGAGAAGCATCATCAAATGTTGTCACTAGGGGGCAAGCATAAAAATGTTTCCTATCTACCATTGCTCCAAAGATTGTATTATCAAACCAAGCTTCCACATCATCATCAAAACAATACAATTTGGTTGATCAATATCAAAGAACTCCCACTCAAATCTCTATTCTTGACTTGCTCAAATTGTCACCAATTCATAAGGATATTTTGGGAAAAGCATTGTTGGAAACAAATGTGCCTCTAAATTTGGAGATAGACAAATTCCAAAATATGGTAGGGTACTTAATTGCACCCCATTTCCTATCATTTTCCAAACAAGATGACATGTCTCTTAATCATCCTCAAAATCTGCCCTTACATATAGAAGTGTTGATCTATAAGCATAGGGTGAAAAGAGTACTTATAGATGGAGGGACTAGCCTAAACATTTGTACACTTATCTTGGTGAAATCCCTAGGATTTTTTGAGGAGGCTATTGACCCAAATAAAAAGATAACCATAAAAAGCCTACGATGATGAAGAAAGAGCCCTGAAAGGAGTCATAGTATTACCCATAAGGGTTGGTCCCATGCAAAAAGAGACCATATGCCAAGTGCTGGACTTAAAATTGACTTACAATATCTTGCTAGGGTGGCCATGGATTCATGAAATGCAAGCCGTTCTATCAACTTATCATCAACGCCTAAAATTCCCATATCTAGGGCAAGAGATAATGGTAAGTGGAGATTTAAATCCATTCCAATATTGTAATAATGTCAAGCCTATCACTGACTCCTTGGTTCCACATAATGCTGAAGGGTTTACATCAAATCAAATGGAACATGGTCAAAGCTCCAAGGACATTCCTTTGTTAAAAGGAAAGGAAAAGATCAAACAAGAAGTTGTTATTGAAGACACTCCAAAACTCATTAACCTAACCACACCAACTAAAGGAAAAGAGAAGGTTAATGAGGATAACATTATTGAAGAACCAAAAGAAGATTCTACCAAGGTCCAAGTGTACACTAAGGAGGCCCATTATCAAAAGATGGACCAAATGATGAAGAATTTTGATAAACAATGTAAAATCAAACAAAAAGGGGTAGGTGAATACTCCTTATCTATGATGGATCTACCTTTATCACCCAAGTCATTTGGAAAACCTTCAAGCTTACCTCATAAGTATAATGATAAATTTCTAAGGGAAAGTACGTCATCCGCCATGGATGAAGAAGATAATGAGATCCTAAACTGGTTGTATAAAGCTGAAGAATCAAGTGCCCACATCAAACATATTCAAAACATCACCATTCCCACACATCAATATGGGAAAGGGTTTGCAATCATGAAAAAGATGGGTTACAATGTTCAAGGACCTTTAGGCACAAGGAATGAAGGGCTAATCGAACCCCTAGAATCTACATGGTGAGATTACAAAGAGAAAGCATGTGTAGGATATCTTGAGGAAGGGTACACCAAGAAACATTACCCCAAGCTTTATGGTCAAATATTACAATTAGAATCTCATAGTGATAAGGATTCTAATGAATGGGAATGGGAGACCTTATCAGATGAATCATGTCATGATAATGACATTGATTTTATTCAAACTTATACCTCTACCAAAGATAAAGGACCAATGTCAGAATCAAATTTAAGTCAAGCATCTAGTTCTAGTCAAGTGATCCTAAATGGTGTACCAAGCATAGAAATAGAGATAAACCAATGGGTAGGGAAACCATACATTCCTTCATGGAGACCTACTATGGAGGAATCCAATGCTAGGTTTGATCCACATGAGTTTTATCCAACAGAAACCCTAGTGGAGTCTAGTGAGGAAGACTTTGACCCTTCTTCTTTAGAACATTTAGAGAAAGCCCATGTTCAAGATTTTCAAGATACAATGGACAAACCTTCCAATAATGAGATATACACCTTAAAACCAATCAAAACAAGCCCAAGTGTTGACCCATTAACTCTCATTTGTCCAGACCTAATTGAATGGAATGACATTGAACCAACTACCTTGCCAATTTTCTTAAATGACAACATGGTGTCCCAATACCTCAACGCAGTTGAACCTTCTTCTATTAGGGAATATCAAGAAGAAATGATTAAAGGGAGCATCCAAACTCCTAATCTAAGAAAAAATGAAAAAATAAAAAAAATAGAAAAGGAAAAGAATCAAGTGTTGAAAATCACGTCGTGGCAACATTAGATCCAAAAGAAAGAAAAAATTAAATAAAGGATGATTCCAAAGGTGAAAACCCAATTGAGGCACCTAAGGAAGAGAGTTTGGATGTTCTACCAAAAAATTATGAAGAAAGATCTCCGATCTTAATTGAACCAACATAAAAGGTAAACATCGGGTCAGAAATAGAGCCAAAGATCATCCACTTAGCAGTATCCCTATCTAGTGAAGAAAGAATGTAATTTATCAAGTTCTTTAAGGAAAAACAAGTCAACTTCGCATGGTCTGATGACGATATGCCAGGTTTAGACCCAAATTTGATAATACATCATCTAAATATCAAGGAAGGAGCCAAACCTATTAAGTAAAAGCTAAGGAAGATGCATCCTCATATATCACTACTTGTCAAAGTGGAGTTAGAAAAACTATTAAAGGTGGGATTCATAAGGGCCATTGATTATGCACAATGGATCTCAAATATAGTGCTAGTATTAAAAGTAGACAAATCCATCACAATATGCACAGATTTTAGAGACTTAAACTTGGCATGTCCTAAGGAGGATTTCCTAGTTCCAAGTATTGATGCAATTGTGGACCTAACAGTAGGACACTCCATGTTCTCAATTATGGATGGATTTAGCGGATATAATCAGATAAAGATAGCACTAGAAGACCAAGATAAAAATTCCTTTACATGTGCATGGGGTACTTTTTGCTGGAATGTTATGCCTTTTGGCTTGAAGAATGCAGGAGTGACCTATCAAAGAGTAATGACTACAATATTCTATGACATGATGCACAAATTCATGGAAGATTATGTGGATGATATATTAGCCAAATCACACTCAAGAAAAGAACACCTACCAATTTTGGTGAAATTTTTTGAAAGGCTAGAAGAATTCAAAGTGAGACTTAACCCAAAGAAATGTGCATTTGGAGTCCAATTCAGCAAGTTACTAGGCTATACTGTATCTGTAAAAGGGATAGAGGTGGATCCCGCTAAAGTGAAGGCTATAATAGAAATGGAAGAACCTAAAAATATTAGTTAGATGAGATCTCTACAAGGAAGGATCCAATCCATTAGGAGATTTATTTCCCAATTGGCGGAAAAATGTCATAATTTCACCCAACTTTTGCATAAGGATACAATTTTCAAATGGGATCAAAAGTGTGAAGAAGCCTTTAATCTATTGAAGAAATATCTCATGAATCCACCAATCTTGATGCCACCTATCAGAGGCAAGCCCTTGATCTTATACATTTCAGCAACAAAGAATTCATTGGGGGCACTTCTAGCACAAGAAGATGAAACATGAAAAGAGAAGGCAATTTACTACATTAGTAGAACCTTGGTCAAATATGAGATTAACTATACATTCATGGAAAGGGAATGCTTGGCTGTATTTTTTTCCTCCCAAAAATTATGCCATTATATGCTAGCCCACAAGATAAGGCTCATTGCCAAAATTGACCCATTAAAGTATCTACTTAGCAAAACAACACTAAATGGAAGGTTAGCAAAATGGGTAATGATACTATGTGAATTCAACATAGAATATGTTGATAGAAAAGAAATCAAAGGGAAAGTCATTACTGACCAATTAGTAGAAGCACCCCTTCATGATGATCATCCTATACAAGTGGAATTCCCAGATTCAGAGATTGTGAATGCTGAGGCAAAAATGTGGCAACTTTACTTTGATGGTTCTTACACTCACCATGGATTAGGTAGATGCATACTTCTCATCACTCCTCAAGGCTCTACCATTCCAAAGTCTTACAAATTTCTATTTCCATGCACTAATAATATAGCAAAATATGAAGCCTTGGTTATTGGAATCAAGTTGGCATTAGAGTGGAAAGTGACAAAACTCAAAGTTTATGGAGATTTACAATTAGTCATAAATCAAGTTAATGAGGAATATCAGACAAAAGATGACAAATTGGTACCCTATAAAAACATGGTGGACAATCTTAAGAAGTATTTCATACTTATCACATTTGAGAAAGTGCCAAGAGAAAAGAACAAAGCAGTGGATGCAATGGAAACTTTGGCCTCACTTTTGCAAATACCTGATCAGAATGCTAGATACGAGTTCTTGGTAGAAGTTGTTCAACCCGCATTTGACCCAACCCACCCTGACACCATTTTCTTGTTAAATACAAATGAATCACCCTGGTATGGAATAATTTACACTTACTTGAAGGACCAAATCCTCCCCATAAACCAAACCAGAAATCAAAAGAAAAGCTTCATTTGACAAGCCACCTGATATACTATAGTCTCAAAAACATTGTATCGAAAAAGTCTAGAAGGAATGCTCCTTAGGTGTTTAGAAGAGGAAGAATCAAATGTAGCTTTACGAGAAATTCATGAAGGAATTTGTGGATCGCACTCAAATGGATTATCCCTAGCCAAGAAACTTCTTAGGATAGGATATTTTTGGCCTACGATGGAAAAAGACTCTTGTAACTTTGCAAAAACTTGTAAGAAGTGCCAATTCCATGGGAACTTGATACATGTGCCCAAACAAGAGCTTCATCCAATGACAACACCTTGGCCATTCTATCAATGGGGTCTAGACCTAATAGGTATGATTTATCCACCATCCTCAAATGGTCATAAATACATCATCATGGCCATAGAATACTTTACTAAGTGGGTGGAAGCTGTACCCTTATCAATTGCAACAGGCAAACAAATATCTTTGTTTATCCTAAATCATATTATTTGTAGATATGGCATACCTCATGCCATCATAACAGATAATGCAAGGCATTTAAAAAAAAAGATATAATAGAATTGTGCACCGAATTTCACATGACCCATCACTCATCTTCAATCTATTATCTGCAAGGTAATGGACAAGCTGAAGCAACGAATAAAAACATATTGAAAATATTGAAAAGAACGGTGGATAATTCTAGTAGAGATTGGCATATCAAAATAAACCTGACCTTGTGGGCTTATAGAACAAGCATTAGAACACCAACAAGAGCTACACCTTTCTCCTTAGTTTTTGGAATAGAAGCAGTTTTGCCTTTGGAGGTAGAACTTCCATCTTTGAGGATATGCATGGTTTGATAAATGAGGGTATAGAGTTGCTAGGTTGCAAGAACTAGAACTTTTGGATGAAAAATAGAAGCAAGCCTTTGATCATTTGAAGGTATACCAGTATAGAATGTTAAGGACTTACAATAAACACATCAAGCCAAGGACATTTCAAATAGGTGACCTAGTTTTTCAAGAAAATCCCAAGAACCAAGTAGAAAGGGAAAAGAAAGGAAAATGGGAAGCAAACTGGTTAGGACCATTTCTCATTATTGAAAATTTTGGGACCGACACCTACAAGCTAGCAGATTGTGATGGTGAAGAGCTACAAGAACCTATAAATAGCATACATCTAAAGAGTTTCTATACATGAGGTAGATGAAAGAGTATAAAGAGTATCAGATGAAGAGCATCATATCTATTGTACATAGTTCAAAAAAGATCTTGAAAATACCAAAAATATTTGAAAAGCAGAAAAGATAAAAAATAGTGGAAAATTGAGCATGAAGAAAGCAAAAACATTCATATATGATCCTCAAAAAGATGTTGTCTTGGTGAAAACCTAGCAAATAGGCGCCTTGATGATATGAGAAAGAAAAAAATTGAAAAAAAAGAAAAATACAAAAAAATCAAAAAAGAAGAAAAGTGCCTTGGTGAAAACCTAGCAAATAGGCACCTTGGTAGCAAAAAAAAAGAGAAAAGCTTTAAAAACAAAAAAAAGCTAGATCCATTCAATCGGTGAAAACCTGGTAAACAGGCACCATTGAAAGTCCAAGTCAGTCACATACCTAGAAGGTCAGCTTGTAAATATTGCATTCACCAGCATTTGTATATATTGCATAATAAAACCCCACAGTTGCATTTGCGAGTACCTAAAGATTTTGGTCACCTAATCTGAAAATTGTCCTAAGTCCCACAAATGAAATCAATACCAAACTAGGGGCAATCAACTCAAAAGGAGAAAGGATTCATCAAAGCAATCCTTATTCAATCAGAGAATTAGTTCATCACACTTGAAAGAGGAACACTCAATCAAATCTGCATCCCAATCCAATTTGAGCCTAAAAATGAAAAATTGATCCAAGAACTTAAGGGCCCGTTTGGTAGCAGGAATTAGACTGGAATTGGCATTTGTTAGTTCCCATTTCATCGAATCCTCAGTTTGGGAGTGCAATATGAAAATAGAATAGGAATATGTAAATGCTCATTTTGCCAAAAATGAGCATTTACATCTTCCATCTGAAAAGGTGGAATTGGAATTTGAAATTGGAATTTGAATGGGGGGAAAGCAAATTTCTAAATTTTTCATGTCTACACTTAATTTTTTAATTTTTTATTTGTGTGGGGAGGGATTTAATTTATTTTTTATTTGTTTGGGTGGTTTGTAACTTTGTTATTTATTCGAAAAAAAAATCAAATTTTTTGTCAAATTTTTTTTCAAATTTTTTGACGAATTTTTTTGTCGAATTTTTTTTCAATTTTTTTATTTAAAAAATTAATTTTTTTATTTTTTTGAATTTTTTGTCGAATTTATTTTCCAAATTTTTTGTCAAATTTTGGTTGCAGTGATTGTAACTTGGTTACCCGCTAGCAACTTTGGCTACCTAAAACGGTCTGCGATTCCATTTTAAATTCAATTTCATTAATACAAATGAATTATTAAATTCAAAAACATCAAAACAATTCAAATTTTTTAAAAAAAAAATCATACTCAAATTCCAATTCCAATTTCAAAAAGTGGAACCAAACAGATAATCTAGAAATGAAAAATCGGATTATCAAATCCATGATTTGACCATTTCTAGCATTTGATCAAATCCATCATTTCCTAATTCCTGCTACCAAACGGGCCCTAAATGACCTTACCCTTATTAGGATTAAAAGCATGAAATGGATGGAACTACACTTGAACGATGGATTTGAAAACCATTGCAAAAATTTTCTAAGTGCTGACTCAATTGATGAAATTAGGTCTTTTTAGTGAATCAATGAAAGTTTTAAACTAGACAAGCTATGATAAAAGGATGATATTTTTCTTAATTTCTGAATGACTGTCTTAAAATCGAAGTTTTAAATCATGTATGATTTTTCTAAGGATGTGATCATCAAAGAATCATCGAGGACTGGTGCATAGGATAAAACTAAGATTTTTGCTTGTTTACACAAACATAGAATCTTCAATATCATAATACCAAAATCCATTTGCAACATAGAATCTGACAAAATCGGTATTCACACTCTCATGATTGGCTTCAATCAATGATAGTCATACCGAAGGGAGATGGGAAAGTGAATAAAGAGGTGCAAAAAGTATTCATATCATCATAGTTGAACTAGTGATGGTTGTACTAAAATGAGATTCCAAAAAATGCTCAATGATGATTATAATCTCCAAATTTTGAATAATGATAGTTAGGTACATTCATTTTAGATTAAGTGCATTGTATATATTGTTTTTCTTTTCTTAGCTTAATTTGCAAGAGGGGAAATTAAAAAGGGGGGTGTAGACAAATAAAGCAATCAACAGATCATCCAAACAAAATCAATCAGTTAAATAGGATCGAGTGTGTTGGAAATAAAAAACAAAGTGCATTGCATTAGGTTACTTGCATAAACTCATTATCATTAAGTCTTGCATTGATTTAGATGTGTCCACCATTTGAATTAATAAGATCATACATTATTAGGCTCATCATTAGCATTGAATGACATACATTTGAAAGTTCATTAGAAACATTAAATTGCATCCATAAAAGAACATTTCTTTAGCTAGAAATTATTCATTATATCCATTAAGATCATCCAACATTAAAGAGCATCTCATTCATAATAGTACCATTCATACATATATCATGAAATGCCATCATTGCATCATGTTTACATATCAAAGGAAATACATTCAATAGATCTATTATCCACCTAATATCCATCAATAACATAAAGTAATATCATTAAACATGGAATTCATCTATTATATGTCATACATAAGGCAATCATTAAATCATCATTAGGAAACATATACATACATGTGAAAATTTCATTATCCAAAATAAAACAAATCATATAGATGCATATCATATGAAACATTTGGAAAGAAATCCAACACATGATGACATCATATATAGTCAAATCAATAAAAGAAAGTATTAGAGTCCATGGTATCATCATCATCATAAAGGAACGAAGAAATCAAGTCTATAACAAGATCATAAAAGGAAATATCTAGAGATCAATGTCCATCAGAGATCAAAGTATCAACATAAAATAACATCAACAGATCAAAAATGATACAACATGAGTCCAATGTCTCAATGATAAAAAGGAATAGGAAGCTCATGAATATAGAGCAACACTCAAGTAATTGAGTCACCAGCATCATCAGCACCATCAGGACCAGGTGCATTATCTGGCAGACAACTCGAATTAGCCTATAACCCATGTTGGTTCATAGTAGCCATACAAGACTGCATCATCGAGCTCATCTGTGAAACCTGCTACTGAATCAAGGATATCTAAGTTTGCAAGGTAGCAACATCCGATGTTGAGGCTGGAACAAAACTCAGAGCTACAGAATACTGTGGAAGTGGAGTATAAGAAGATGGCATAGATGAAGATGGAACACCCAAAAGTGGCAAAAATTGAGAAGAAGAAGGATGTGACGAAGATGAAGGCATCAAGGTAGAAGCATGTGCCTGAGCTATAGGAACAATAGTAGGAACAACAAGAGGAACAATAGAAGGAATGACCTGCTAGGAAGGAGGACCCTATGCCTGATCAAGTAACACCTGTGCTATATCTGCATCAATGGCTATCTATTGTCTAACACAAGGCCTCTATGCAGGAACTGTAGCAACCTTATGTAAGAGTCTATCAACCCATCCACATCCACCCTAATCACCCACTCTACGAGGAATAGGAGCAGTAGCTAATACTGGCATCTAAACTCGACCTACTCTAGCTCCGTGATGACCTCATCATTTGCATCGACCTCTAATCCTACCTTGACCACCACCACCATCATCATCTCCATCATCATCATCACCTACATCCCCACCTTCGTCATCATCTCCATTTGATAACTCCTTAATGCTAAGAATCCTCTCAGCATGATTAGTAAACTTGGGAAAAGGATATCTATGTAGCCAAGCACAATACTCATCAGTAATCCCTGCATCCATCACCTATGCCGTAGGGTTCCAGGGATGATACCCTAGATCCAAAATATCTTGAATAGCTGTACCAAAATCAACACAAGGGCCCCACAACAACCTCTTAGCCTGCACATGAGCATACATTGCTATGCCCTATGGCATATCCTAGATATGCCCATACAGATAGAAAACACGACGAAAGCAGAATCTCTCAATGACAAAAGTGGAATGACCAATCATCCAATGAGGACATAACATATATAGAAGCTCACCATCATCCTCAGGCCAGGCCTCACATCCAAGATAGGGCCTCCAAATGATAGTATCCATGTCATCAATGTGATGACGCCAGTAATCCAGCTTACCCATATGGGTCTGGATAATAATACCACTGTACATCCATAAAAAAGGCCAACTAGCCAGATGATCTTGTGGTGTCACAAGATGTGACACTAGGAGGTGCGCCCAAGTCCAAAGTTGTAATAAAATAGCTTCAACAGTCAAAGTGGTGGAATGTCTATAAATGACAGTATGCAACTCATGATATAATTGGATAACAAGCAAGAACCCCAATCAAAATGATGAGGATCTGCCATCAAATCCTCTAAAATAGGACCCCAACCAACATCAAACCCATGTCCACGCCGGTCAAGAAGTAGAAAGCCACCAATCAAAGTACCAAGGATAGCTAGTAACACAGGGAACAAGATGAACTGAGCCCACTAAATATGCTGATCATCGATAGAAGGATCACCAAATACTCGGTGATAGGTGGAACCATCATAAATAGTATCATAATATACAAGCTCTCCTCAGGTCGGCAACTAGAGAAGATGATACACATCCTCACGGGTGATGGTCATCTCACCCATAGGAAGATGGAAGGTGTTATGGTCTGAGTGCCAGTGCTCAGCCATAGTAGTAATAAGACCCCGATTCACTTAGAATTGAGGAAGATATAGCAGGAAAGACAGGCCACATCGAGCAATATGATGACAGTCAGTAGCACTCAGCGTAGGTATCATATCCCATTGCAATAGATATGAACCATGGATACGTAAAGATCCGAGATCCAACTACAAAAAGAAAGATCAAACCCATCATAAGGGAAACTAGAAATTATTGGGATTATCCTAAGTCAATCAAAATTTTATCAAATCTATCAAAACCATAATCATATTTCATGTTTCTACTCAAATAGAACAGAAATTTTATCTCCACCCATCATCTGAATCTAGATTGATGACTGATATCCTAACTAATAATGAAATCCTAACTGAAATTTTACAACTTTCTACAAAATATCAAGATTGGAACTTAAACCTGACAATTAATCAATGATGTTGACAAATTGTAACTTGGTCAAAAAGTCAAAATTTCAATTTTGCAAAGCAAAAGCACTGGTTTATGATGCAAAAGTGACAAATATCAAAAGCATTTCCTAAAGGTGTAAAAGCACATATAAATATAGTAAAAGTAGCCAAAAATTTGAAAGCACCCAAAAACACATCAAAAGCGCTCTTAAGAAGTGCAAAAGTGAAAAAATGGATCAAAAGCGCACATATAATTGGCAAAAGCGCTAAAAGAAAGAAAAAGCATACAAAGGAAGATTAAAAGTGCAAAAGGGCTTAAAATTGGTGAGCAAAAGCGCCACAACGATTCATGGAAGCACACAAGAAAAGTGCAGAAGCACACATTTAAAGGCAAAAGTGCCCATTTGGAGAAAAAAATAGAAAAAGGGGTATTTAATAGGAAAAAATTGAAAAAAATTACAATAAAGTGCAATAATGAAAAAATGAAGAGATGTATGGATTCACCGAAGGTCCTAAGCCAGGCAAACGCTGATACTAACAACACTTATCGAACCGATGCTCACGAAGAGGGACAGACATCGTCGAGAGTCAAAAGCAAGAAGATGGCAAAAGTCAAAAGTAAATGGTAAAAAGTGAATAGTAAAAAGGGATTTTGACCCCTTTAAATAAGTTTTTGACCTAAAAAGAGGAAACTTTGACCAATGCAAATACATTTTAATCAAAATTGTCTCAATGAATCGATAATCAACAAAATAATTAAAACAGGGGCATTTGAAATTAAATAGAGTGAACATTGAAATCGAAAAATCAAATAAAATTCAACACAGAAAATAAAAGATCAATCAATGGCAAAATCAAATGGAATTTTATTTCATTTCCGAGGGGGCATACCATTGGATAATAAGATCAACATCAGCAGTAACATCATCAGACAAAGGAAAGACCGATCATCAAATTAGTGTGAAAGCTTTTAAATCAGGAAAATTTTCATAATCAAATGAATGGGGCATTGTATTGATATCAATCATTAAATCAAAAATTGCATCAGGAATTTTCTTTAGGATCAACCATCATATCAAGTAATCAATTATCAAGATTCATCATTAGAACGACCATCAGAGTACCACATCAATCAAAGAATGACCATCAGAGATGCATCAAGAGAGTTTCATATCAATCATGTTTTCTTAAATTTTGTATAAAAAATTAGAATTGACCATCGAAAGACATCAAGAACAAACATCAAAGATCGACCATCAATGAATCAGGACCTATCATCAAGCAAGATCAGAGTATTCTTTGAATCGACATGCTTCACATGTCAACTCAAAGAGGGGCATTTGTAATCACCTAAAAATGGACAAAAAAAAAATCAAAGCAAATCAAGTCAAATCAAGGACAAAATTGAAACAATTGGATCACAATGCATGATTAGCCAATCAAAATTAAAATCAAGTCTTAATTCAAGATCAATCAAAATTGAGAGTATTTTAATAAAATGCAATCAAAATCAAAGTGCAATTAAATCAATTAATTGTATAGTCTTGGATTAAATCAAATTCAACCCATTGAAGGGGTACATGGCTGAACAAATCAATTTAAATCAATTAATAAATCCTAATTTCCCTCAACAACCACAAAGGGAGGAAATTCAAACAACTAATAGGATTTGAGGAAAGACATTCACATGGATCAAGCCAAATTCAATCTCAATCACTAAAAGTGAAAAGGAATCTCGTTCATTGATCTTGTCTACTTGTCCCAAGCTTTAAGGACACAAAATTTGCATTGTCTTCAAAGGGTGGAACCAAAGACTCAACCAAGGCTTAATCATGATCAAATAAAACTACACCCCCTACCATTGGATAATCTATAAAAGGAAGACCAAATTCCTCATAATTCATAACCACACATCTGGGAATTGCATTGAACCTCTTGCAATTTGAGTTTAGAAAAGCATTTGAGAGCTTAATTAGCATTTGTTTTGATATCATTGTTAACTTTAGCTTGTTTATCTTTATCATTCTCATTCTAGGACTGTCATTAATGAGAGCTTGTTGAGAGATTTGCATTAACATTCTTAGTTAGAGAGCCATAGGATGCTCAATTGATCATTAATTTGCTAAATAGTTTCTCTATTGTGGTTTATCTAGTTACTATTTCATTTATTATTCAACCTTAATTCTATGAAGATACTTTCCTTAGTATACAGGAACAAGGTGAGAGGTCTAGTTGTAGTTTTGGCATGGTGGAGGCACTAGGTGCACTAGGTGGCCTAAGATAGAGTTGATGCTAGAAGGCATTGGAACAAGGAAACAAGGAAGTGAATTTGAGTAGTATGGTTGTGGGAGTGACTTACAAAGTTAGAGAACTCAACTAGATCTTTGAGTGAGGTTAATTCCTTGAGTGGATTCCATGTTATTTGTAGAATCCTTGAGCTGAGTTAGTCTCCTTAGGGTGATAGTGAATTTTGTCAAAGTTTACAGTAATAAGGAATGTTAGTCTCCTTGGGGTGATAGTAACAAAATACATCGATAAACATACAAGCATAACTATAAGAGATGGGAAATTTACAAAGCATAAGACATCCACATAAACATAAATTAGTATACATCAATACACCAAACACATGAATTGCATACCTAAAACATAAAAAAAAAATATTCCTAGGGCATGAAGCCAAATATATATGTCCAATAATGTCATACATTAAATATATTCAATACAGTTAAACTGGCTTCCTCAAAGCCAAAAAGATGTACAACATATCACTTATACAATATACAAAAAATATGTCCACTAATGCCATATAGGCATACAATCTATATCCTTAATCTAGTCCTTTCCCACCAGTGGAAGAAAACAAATCTCGAGCTATCTTTGATCATTGCATCGATGGAGATGCAGTGTATGTTGTAGTCATCCAAGTGCACTCACTTGTCCTCCTGTCTAGACTCTTATGTAGCTCGAGCTGATACAAAAAATTTAAGCATCAATAACTAATATACATCAAAATTGAATTATACGATGACATAAAATAGAATATTCACTTACTGCTAGCAAATAGTCACTATGTACATCCACCAAAGGTGCATGCTAATGATCTAGAGTAATAAGTCCCTACAACAATGATCAAAATAATAATTAAAATACATACATGAATATCATTATAAAATTCAATACAAACTATTAAAATAACAATTAAAATTAAGTGATCTCTTTCATACCTCAGTCAGTGCTTCAGAACTAGCTACTACTGTAGCTACTCCACGATCCAAAATATCATGAACAAAAGGAGGAGTCTCTGATGTAAATAACTGAAAATCAAACAAAAAAAAGTACTATGCATTTATCAAGATTACATATATTTTTTACAACCATACTAATAAGTAAATGATACCTCCGTGAAGGTTCTATCGTGTCCTTCGGTGTGCGGTGTTGATGTCAAAGCTCCAACATTCAACTAGTGCACATGTACATGGAAAATTATAAGATAACCATTCATATAAGAACGTACTATTGATATGTTAATTATAATGCATTATTACATATATACCTGTGGACTCAATGATGATGTCACAAAGCTAGGTGAAAGAATGTGATCATCGTGCCTCTAGATTTTGATCATAATTTATCCATTAATTTAGTTATACATTCATTTATTAATTAAATATAATCAAGTAAATCAAATTAACATGAAAATAAAGATACCTCAAGGAAAGTGGCATGGTGCCCTTCATTGTCTATTGTGAATGTCGATGGTCCACTAGTGAACATCTAATGCACATGTACAATAAGTTATGATATAATTATTCATATAATTATATAATAATCAAATATATTAAATAAAATGTTTTATTCGATACATACTTGTGGAATTGACAACAATGTGTAGAAGGGGACATTAGGATCATTGCCACTGCCACCGCCACTGACACTCTTGCCCTGAAATTTGATCATAATCAATAGATACTAAATTAATTAGTTATTCTTTTATAAATGAAATATGATCAAAGAAATTTAATGAACTTGGAAATATTTACTTGGGTGTCAATGCCAAATGTCATATTTAGAAAATCATCAATCATCAATCTAGAATCTTCTTCCTCTCTCTTGGTAGTATCAAATGTGCACAAGGATCCACATGAATGAAAAATATGCCCCCTCGAAGATTAACCCTTAACTAAAGGAGTGACACACTGAATGAGAGTCTTTGTCAGAGCACTAATCATGCCCATTGTGTCCACCTCTACATGTTCCTTCACAATGGAAGGAATACTAACATGATCCACCTGTGGCTTGCTAATAGGAACCCTAGGTGCATTAGAGTCCTAATGTGTCCCCGCTCTATCAAATGATGACCCCCTCCTCTACCCTGAGAATCTAGATAGTCAAAATAATTTGGCACCTCCTTGAGTACAAACTTGCAATAGAGTTTCTTCAAGAAATATATAGGAACCTCATGATTGTTACAAGGAGGGGAATCAAATACCACCACCATCTCTCCCAAAAGTTATTTTTAATGTCTTCATTTAAGCACTAATGAATTAGGAACCTCCTTGTTATAGTTCTAAGAGTATCTGTGTCCCCTAGTTTTTTAAGGAGTTTGCAAATGTCATCTTTTGTGATTTTTTTCTTTTTAATGTTTGCATAAGATAATTTATTTTCATAATATTATTTTTTTTCTTCTCTTTTATCCCCCCATAAATTAATTTTCCCACTAACCGAGCCTACATGGGTCAAGATTGCTTCCAATGATTTTGCAAATCTTTCCCTTTGAAGATTTGTACCAATAGAATCTTTTAACCTCCTAATTAAAGCTTATAATTCTTTTTTCCCTCTTTCAATTTGGTTGATCAATTTTTCTTGTGTTCCAGGAGAAGGTTTCTCGATTGGTGGAGGCAATTGAGGTTCATTTTCTTGGTTATTTTCTTCATTTGTTTCTTCATACATTTATTCATGAGGAGATAGAGGGTTTGGTTGAGGGAGATTATTTCTTCCTGATAATTAAAAAAGCTAGATTTTAAAATCTTAATTACACATAAAATCTAAGAAAACAAATTTTAACAATTTTTTTTAAAAAAAAATTTGAAATTTCAATACAAATAAGAGCCATGGGTAGTAAAAACACTTACCTCTTCTTCTGGATAGATCTTGATGACATCGTGGAGCCATTTTGTATAAAAATGGATGGATGAATGACTGAAAAAAATGGATTCAACAAGCACAATGATTCTAGGTACGCACTTGGAAAGCTCTTTTTTGCTGCAAACACAGGTTTATGGAAAGAAAAATGAGCTTTCCCAAATGTAGAAAACACTATAAAGTGTTTTTACAAAGCACATGCGCGCTATAGGGTGCATGCGCTTTGTAAAAACACTTTTTAGTATTTTACAAAGTGCATGCGCCCTATAGGGTGCACACATATATCTTCCTTGAGTCCTTGGTAGTAGATAGCATTCGTGTTCCTTCCTCTTATTGTAATATTTTTCTACTTCAAAAAAGACCCTTTTTTCGAGGCCCTAAATAATTTTTTATTGGAGGAAAGTCATGAGTTCCAAACATAGTTATTATCTTAAGCATGAATGCTAAATATGTCCTATGGGGGAGTATTCTAGTAGTTCTTGATGAACTACAAATGATTTAGAACCTAATTGAAGATCTATGATTAGAGATCACCGAGTTGTTGATTAGATATGTAATATGATTAAATCAATAATATGTTGTCATTAATGTGAACTAGTTTGACAACACTTATCTTGTGAGTTACGATACCTAAACATCTGTAGAAAAGGAGTAAGAGAGATGAAGAATAGAAATATCTACATGAGGAAGATGTATATCATAGATGAGGATAAGGAATACATTGGGTAACTTGCTGATGAGTCTATGACCTTATGTTATTGACTTGATTATGTTTCATTCATCTATGATGAGGAAAAGAGATGAAAGACACAAGGTAGTGTGGTTGGTTGATGAAGCATCACAGTATACATCGAGCAGTGTAGTGTATACCAAGCATAGTATAAACTGAGCTTGTGTTCACTGACACATTTCTTTGTTAACCAAGCAGGAGAAAGGAACTAAATGATTAGTTTAGCCGATAAGGATTGATGAGCTATAAAGTACCTCATGATAGGAGATGGAGATAAAGTTTGTTATGAAGATCGACGACTAACAAAATTCAAGGAAGATCTAAAGGATGGAATTAAAATGTGTTATTGACACATCAGCTAAGAAAGGTTTAAGCGGAAAAATAGATGAAGGAGAACAAGCGACAAAATCTAATGGAGGAGAAGAAAACAATTTACTTATCTATTTAAGAGACTAGGGTTTCATTATAAAACTCATGTAGGAAGAAGGAGACTGTAGAATTATCGCATGAACAAGCTTCATGTATGCCTGATCAAATTGGTTAAGGAGAAATGAACTACAAATTTTACTGAGCGTTAGAAAGCTATTACTGAGCGATAGTAAGTCATTGATTATTGTTGATACAGAATTGATATATTGATCAGAGGATTTGAATGAGCATAATATAGATCTGAACATCTACAATTAAAGTTGTATTGTAATCAAATTACCTACTGTTATAGTTTAACCATTGTATATAGACAAATCTCTTAACCGGGTGGACTAGGAAAGTCTTGTAATGTCATTCATAGAATGTACATTTGTTATCCTGTCAACCCCATAGTGAATGCTAGTTGGACGATAACTATTGGTCTAAAATACTCTAACAAGGTCACACCTCACAGTGTGTTTGTAACCTTTAACAGGGTTGGGTCTTCACTGACCTCACTTTAGAAGAGTGAACAATTTTTGGGTTGCCAATCCCAGGTGGTTTTTCCCTTCACAAGGTTTCCATGTTAAATCTTTTGTGTTATGCATTCATTGTGATGATTGTTTGTTATCATACTTTACATATTACCTGTTGGATTTTATTGGTAATCATTATATGTTATTGACTAGTAATCGGTAAAAGCACACATAGTATAGTATTTTATATTACTGAGCTACAAAAGTTTAAGTAAATTGTTTTGGATTATACATTTTGATTTGGGATTATGGATAACTAATTCACCCCCCTCTCAGTTATTCTAATAGTTCTGTAGTAGTTTCATGTTGCATTCATGACTATGTTTTTCATTGATGTCAAAATGCTAGTTATATTGGAGATTAGAAGAGAAGTAGATAGAATTTGAATTAGCACACATGGATAATTTCAACTAAAGTTATGTGGAGTTGAGGACATGTTCCTTATCGTGTCCTAATATCCTGGTGTATCATCAGAAAATGGAAGCAATTTTATTTAGGACTAGTTTATCCCTTCGAGTAGGTGGTTTTGGGTCATGTCGGATGCCTTCATGAGATATCTAGCTTGAATCATGGTTTTCCCCCTGTTTTGCCCTTTTCTACACATCTTTCTAGCTTGATTCTGGCACCCTGGCTTGAAACCCTGAGATCCTTGACCTTAGGGTCAAGGTCGAGCTTCTGGGTCAAGGTCAACCTTAACCTTGAACTAGGTTAGAGTTGACCTCAACTTTGACCTAGGTGAGAGTCAACCTTGACCTTGATCATGGGTCCAGATTTTAGATTCTAGAATTTTCTAGATGTCAGGTTTCAAAAAGTTTTATTTCCCGCTTCCGGGTTGGCTGTTTTGGATTTTGAAATGGTAAACTCTTAAATTATATTTAATCTAGGTCCATTTCTAGGGGTTAAGGTTTAAATGTAAATTTAATTCTCCTATGTTGGCCTCTCTAGAATCTTGTTCCCTAGACTAGTATAAAAGTAGGCCTTCCTCTCTCATTTCAACGCATCTCTGGTCACAATCTTTTGTCATAATCTCTCAAGCTATCCATTATTCACAAGCACTCAAGGAAGCATCAAGTGTCAAGACATCTTTTCAAATCAAGAATTCCACCAAGAATTCTCAATCAAGTGTCCACACAATCATCTATATTCAAGCCTTTAAGCCTTCAAGTTCTCCATTGAAGGTCAAGGATTCAAGCATTCAAGCCTTTAGAGGGATTTTGTTCAAGCATTCAAGATTCATCATTCAAAATCCTAGATCTATCCATCATGGTGGTGTGAATTCCTTCAAGATCCTTTGTACATATTCAAGATCTATTCATTCTCTCTTCAAGGTAAATTCCAAGCATATAATCATGGAGGTTTTGATTTACATTTGTTAGTGTTGAGTCCAAGCTTTCATATCAACATACTTGTTTACATTCCAAATACAATTGTGCATATCTATTAAATATCATAGCTTCATTATTAGATCTGCTTCTACTACTTGTTAGCATTCTCTATTTCAATTCTATTTTTAAGGTTGATTAAAAACCTAGGTTTGACCAAGGCAAACCCCTCATCCAAATAAAAAAACCCTTTTTCTTGTAGGTACAGGTGGGAGATAGTGAATATCAAAGAAGATCTGAGTATCATTTTCAGCCAACTTTCAGGATCTGTGAACAAAATTTCTGTTAGAATAGTGTAGATCAAGGTCAACTTTTTGGGGTAAGATTGTTCCCTAGGGTAAGATCTTACCCCTATTTTGGGTCAAGGTCAACCTTTCTCAAAAAGACAAGGTTTATGGGTTTTCTCTGTTTCTATGTTTCCAACCCAAATTCGGTTGTAGAAATTCTTGAAACTGAATACAGACACCAGAAAATAGGTATTTCCAAATCTACATATTCATATATTTCATTACATCTCTATACATCACATATCACCCTTTAAATCCATTACATTCTCATACAATACATATTTTATTCTTTTACATTTTGGTGAACCCGCAATAGACAACTCTTTCTTTTTGGTGTTAGATGCTTTGCCTCTATTCCTTAAGATTAACTTAGATTAATTTTCTTTTATGCTCTTGCATTTATATTTCAAAAATACAAAAAAAATAAAATTGCAAAATGTCTTTAAAAAATAAAAAAAACATTTACATTTTCATGCTTGTAGTTTTACTTTGTGTTCAAAATGTATGATTTTTGTTTTGAATACTTTGATGAGGTTTTTTTTTCAAAAGATGATAGACCCCTTAATGAGGTACATTGAAGTGAGAATGAAAATTGTTTGAATGAGATCTCTATTGATCCTATTCCTATTTCATCCTCCTCTACAACCTCTTCAATTGACCTTTACCATAGGGTGTGTGCATGGTTACTTCACGTTCCACTATTTACAACATTGATACACCTAGAATGTTATATTCTAAATATTCTATTCAAGCTATAGAGGCCTTTAAGAAAGTCCTCCGTGATAGTGATCAAGGTGTTAATCGCCTGCATGGTATCACTTATCTTGTGCATTTAAATGACAAACCTTTAACTCAAGATCTAGGAATCACTCCTCCTATCACTAGTGTGGAACCTTCTTTCATTCCTTTAACCAACATTCCTACTTAAATTCCTCCTTTGGTGACTACATCTCTTCCTGTGATTGTTCCACCGGTGTCTTTACCTACCTCACAACCTTCTTACCATAGTGTTCCTTATACCTATTCCAACCCTCTTCCAACTATGGTTCCAAGTGTTCCTCTAGTTGTGTCTTCCCTTTCCACCGCTTCCTAAACTTTTCCTAGTGTTCCTAATGGTTCTATGCCTCCTATTTCTTCTAATGATTCCACAATCATTAGTCTAGCTCAAATTGTGTCCTCTTTACAACAACAACTTGCATCTTTAACTCAATCCAAGTTTAATATTCCTACATGTGACATGGGTAGTCCTTTATCCCTAGACATTATTTGTGCTCCTGCTCCTCAGCAAGCTAATATATCTTGGGGTAAAAGCACAAAGTTGTGTCATGTTTCAGGCTAACTTATCAGCACAATTAAATTTGAGTATTTCTAACTAAAATTATGTTTTGTCGAACATATGGTCTAGCTAGATTCATTCTAGCTAAGTTAGATAAGTGCTTCAAATTTTCCAATTGGAAATATCTATTAAATACATGTTTTATACCAATTACTAAAGAACTAAAATTATTTCAGAAAAGTGATGTTTCAATAACTCCTCTTTTTAATGATAATTTTTTATAAATATAAAAATACCCTTTTTTAGAGCACAAAGTTAAGATTATCATCATATAATTTTTATAATATTTTAATTAAATCTAATATATTATAATTTCAAAACACTGCAAGTAGGTATTTTAACATTCGAGAACAAGTTGCTTCAAAAATAGAAAAAAATAGTAAAGCTTATCAAAAACAATTGAAATTTTATATTTAACACTAGAGGAGAGAGTTCTCTTCAAGAATGTGTAATTTTTTTTCTGAATGGTGAAGCTTTGATAGGGGAAATATGGTGGGAGATGAAAACTATCGATTTCAAGTATGTTCTACATTAAGTAGCTATAACAGAGAAAGTATACATTGAAAACTAATTTGTCTTATTTTCTGCACTAGTCATACATTTCATCTATAAACAATTTTGAAATCAAAAGAAAAAAAGATTATTTGCATATACTTTTTTGGTGGGAACAAGACCCTCATTTTTCAACATTTTTCAACAAGTAAAAAATGGATTTCAAAAATTAAAGAACCATGTGAATTATTGTTCAATTTTTTAAAAAAATCATAGGCATAAACTTCATCCACTTTTACACATTTCATTAGTTTACATCATCTCCAAATTCTAAACATAAATGTCATTTTTATGTCATTAAAGTTAAAAAGTTTGTGTGTTGTTGACCTTTTCCTTTATAAAAGTGTGACAAAGCTTTGTACTTTTACCCCTTGTCTTGAGAATTACACTGGTAAGGGAGATCCTATCACTCATGTTAAAACATTTAAAATCCTTTGTAGTGACTATGCTATTGTGAGATTGACTAATATTGGCCTTCCTACTTTCAAAATTTTCATTAATAATTTGTGTGACAGACCTATTACTCTTTTGGATTATGTGAAGAATTTGGTAGATGATACACCATTTCCTAATCTTCCTAATCCTAATCCTATCTTTCTAAATCCATTTCCTAATCTTCCTAATTCTAATCCTATCTTTCCTAATCCATTTCCTAATCTTCCTAATCCTAATCCTATCCTTCCTAATCCAATTTCTAACATTCCTAATATTCCTAATTTTCCATCTACTATTCCTAGTTCTTCCCACACTTATGATGGGGCTCAAACTATGGTTCATGATACAGATGTGCAAGAATTCTTTTTACCTTCCCCTTTTTATCTAATTCTTTGATTTACATAGAAATCTTTAAACCTATGCCGAAAGATGCTTTATCCAGATACAAGTTTCCTTTTCACTATAGTAATACACATTTACTTGATGATTATGTGAATTTCAAGATGTACATTAGAGAAAGAGTTTCTTTAGGAATTATATCTCACTCTCGTACGGTATTGTAATTTCTTCATAATTTTACTCCTCATTCTTCTATAATATATCTCTTTCCTCCTCTTGTCTCATGATTGGGGGACAAGAGGTATTTCATCTAGTCTCCTAGGATCCATTAGGCTCTTAGCATATATTTTGTCTTGATCTTAATCGATATTCTTTCTATCCTTCCTCTTTATGGTTTTGTATTATGTTTATAATCATCCATAGATTATATTCTATATACAAGATATCTTTTCTAAATGATTTTTTTTTCAAAGGTATCCCTTTCTTTCATCCCTGGGGGGCAAGGTTTTTCCTTCTTTCTCTTTGTTGAGGGATCTACTTTCCTTAGCTTAGTGGCATTTATTTATGTTGCAACATTATTTCATTATATTGGCTAAGGTTTTGGCTATGGATATCCTTTTATATGAGAGGTTGTTGACCTAGGTCATCACCTATTCTTTATTTTGCAAATTATGTTCTTTATAAACTCTTACCCTTGCTGTAGGATTAGAGTTTGATTCCTTTGATCAAAGATTCCTCTTCCTCTTGATTACAAAGGGCTAGATGATTGAATTTTTTTTCTCTTTCAAGATGATATTTTATCTAAAGAACTCCTCTATGGTGGGGGTCTTGTTGATAAGATCTCTTTCTTTGAGGATCCTTTTTCCATAAGTGACATACCCTTTTTCATGATTATCTATGCTCTTTGATGTAAGGGTCAGTACCCTTCACTAAGAATATATTGTACATTGTTGTTAAATAGGATATCTCCTTACTTTGTGAAGTAGGTATCCTCCTTCTCTTCCTAATCATGTCTAGTAGATAGACATGATAAGGAGGGGGGCATATATAGGGTCTCCCTTATAATTTTTTATTTTTCAATATGCTAAATCCTCCGAAGGTAATGCACATAAGTTGCTAAATCCTGAAGAGACATGCATTTTCAATTTTGCAATATGCTAAATCCTCGAAAGGTAACACACATAAGTTGCTAAATCCTGAAGAGACACATTTTCAATTTCAAATATGCTAAATCCTTGGAAGGTAATGCACATAAGTTGCTAAATCCTAAAGAGACATGTGCTTTATATTCAAAGTGATACAAGAAGGTGGATCTATGGGTATTTCAAAAGCCATCAGAAGATGCATTACAAGTACAAAGCACAATTTTTGGGTGAACTATCAGGTTTTGCTACCTATTGGACTCTCCCTCCTTGGTCATTCATGGTAAGGTAGGTATCTTACTGGGTGAGGTAATTACTTTCTCTTTTTCTCTTTCATGCTAGTAGGATTAGATTATGAAGCTATGTTATTTATAGTGTTGCTCTTGTATTTATTGTGTAATCATTTATGCTTTTATGATAACTTTCCAAATATGATATTAGTATAGGAAACATTTCTTAATGGGGTTTCCTTTGCTAGTTGATTTGGGTTTGTTTTTATGTCTTTTAGTTTTCGCACCCTCGTGCATGTATGCTGAGTTAGATTCCTTAGCTTGGGGGCTTGTAATCCTTAACTAAGTGTTATTTTATCTCATTGGGAATCCACTTGGATCTTTCTTTCTCCTTTACCAAGAGTTTGTATTGAGTCCATACTCTTGCTAAAGTGGAGGCTAAATGTATCATCAAAAAATGGAAGCAGTTCCATTTATGACTAGTTTAGCCCTCTGAGCAGGTAGTTTCGGGTCATGTTGGATGCCTTCATGGGATCTCTAGCTTGAATCATGGTTTTCCTCTTGTTCTACCCTTTTCTCCACCTCTTTCCAAGTTGATTCTGGTACCCTGGCTTGAAACCATGAGATCCTTGACCCCAGGGTCAAGGTCAAGCTTCTGGGTCAAGGTCAACCTCAACCTTGACCTAGGTTAGAGTCAACCTCAAATTTGACCTAGGTTAGAGTCGAACTTGACCCTAACCCTGGGTCTAGATTTCAGATTCCAAAATTTTCTAGATGTCAGGTTTCAAAAAGTTTTATTTCCCACTTTTGGGTTGGCTGTTTCGGATTTCAGAATGGTAAAATCTTAAATTATATTTAATCTAGGTCCATTTATAGGGGTTAAGGTTTAAATGGGAATTTAATTCTCCTATGTCAGCCTCTTTAGAATTTTGTGCCCTAGACTAGTATAAAAGGAAGCCTTCCTCTCTCATTTCAATCCATCTCTAGTCATAATCTTTTGTCATAATCTCTCAAGCTATCCATTATTTAGACAAGCATTCAAGGAAGCATAAAGTGTTAAGACATCTTTTCAAATCAAGCATTCCATCAAGAATTATCAATCAAGTGTCCAATAAATCATCTACATTCAAACCTTCAAGCCTTCAAATTCTCCATTGAAGATCAAGGATTCAAGCATTCAAGCCTTTGGAGGGATTTCATTCAAGCATTCAAGATTCATAATTCAAAATCCTAGATCTATCCATCATGGTGGTGTGATATTCCTTCAAGATCCTTTGTTCATATTCAAGATCTATTCATTCTCCCTTCAAGGTAGAATGCTTCATATAATCATGGAGGTTTTGATTTACATTTGTTAGTGTTGAGTCCAAGCTTTCATATCAACATACTTGTTTACATTCCAAATACAATTGTGCATATCTATTGAATATCATAGCTTCATTGTGAGATCTTCTTCTACTACTTACTAGCATTCTCTATTTCAATTCTACTTTTAAGGTTGATTCAAAACTTGGTTTTGACTAAGGAAAACCCCTCATCCAAATAACAAAACCCTTTTTCTTGTAGGTACAGGTGCGGGATAGTGAATATCAGAGTAGATCTGAGTACTATTTTTAGCCAACTGTCTAGATCTATGAACAAAATTTCCATCAGAATAGTGCAAGTCAAGGTCAACCTTTTGGGGTAAGATTGTGCCCCTGGGTAAGATCTTACCCCTATTTTGGATCAAGGTCGACCTTTCTCAAAAAGACAAAAGGTTTCTGGGTTTTCTCTGTTTCTATGTTTCCAGCCCAAATTTGGTTGTAGAAATTCTTGAAACTGAATATAGACACTAGAAAATAGGTATTTCCAGATCTACATATTCATATATTTCATTACATCTCTATGCATTACACATCACCCTTTCAATCCATTATATTCTCATGCAATACACATTTTATCCTTTTACACCTGGTTAAGAGCGCATACTGAAATTCAATTATTTGTGTGAGTTATGGGTAATTTAGTGGAAACTATATTGACATAGTGCAATAGAGAGAATCCCAGAATGGATAGTCCAACTCTATACTAGCAACAACAATACAATGGAAACACAACAAAGAAGATACTCAAATATGTAATTTCATTCAACATGCCAGGTTGTAAGGCCTTTCGGGTTAGTGCCAAATACAATATCTTACAACAGTAACTCTGCAATCTACTAGCTAGTCCAACTCTATAGGACATCAGCAATTGGTGGAAATACTAAGGCATATCTAAACTTGAGCTCGCAAGCCACCAAGAAATCTCCTTCTCTCCAAGCATGAAAACTACTAGCTCTGCTATTACAAATATCAGACAAGCAATCTGATTTGCAAGATCTCATAGGATCCATTTACTATCTCTCTCAATATACTTCTCCTAACTGACTCTTAAAAAACTACCCAAACACTCCTTAAATACATTTCCTCAACCACAAGTTGGTTGGAAGAAATAATTAACTTTGAGGCCAAGTCATCTACAAACAAATATTAAATGCAACAACAGTTGGCTCTCAAATAGCCTTACAATTATTCAATTCTCCATGTTGGCCTCTAGATCCACATAGGAGAATGCAACATTAGCTACCATCATTAAATACACTAAGTTTTCTAACCAAAACTCCAAGAACTCTAGTTCAGTAAACTAGAACTACCGAGCACCAGTAAAATAACCAAGCAGGGTAGGCTTCACCGAGCAAGCATGTCAACTAAGCACCACAAGTATCACCGAGTACATGTTCTACCAAGCACCAAAGGTTTTATAGAGTTCCTTTAGTGACCGAGCTCCTTCAATAACCAAGATTGTCAGTTAAAGTTGAAACCAAGTAACATAGAACCACTTCAACACACCACCATGCAGATTAGCTGATATCCCTTAGATGCCCCTACATCAGACACCCCAGGTTCAAAAATATGTTCTCAATAGTTGGAAGAACATCTTCTGGGATTCAACACATAAACCCCAAAATGGTTCTTCACATACAAGTCCTTCAAGTCTTCACCTTTCATACTCTTCCACTTCTTCTTCCTCTATCTTTTCAAGTCTTTCCTTGACAACACACATGCTTTTTCTCCACACTGATCATCTATCCTCTCAGGATCAAACAACTCAAATTGGCTACTATAATGTCCCCGCCAGGGAACCCATAAGGAATCAGGTCTATGACCTAAAATTACAACTAAGAATTTTTTTTCTTAACATTCTAACATGTCATCATTAATATTCACAAGTACATTCCTTAAGGTACCCTTAATGAATTCATTTTCTTCACCAAACCAACACATCATTTACTTTTAGAAATGAAACTAGCACACATTACTTATCTCATCCATTAAGTACATTTATTCTTTCCTATTTATTTACTTCTTAACCTTATCCATGCTCAACTCAATTGCACCATGAAAACTCAATTAAGATTTTCTATTAAGATTCCTTACTTTCTATTTTCATTTCAATATAATAATAGAAAGATCATAAATTACTTAACCATATATTTCTAGCCAACATAAACCATTTAATGAATCATTTTTGCCACAAGTTTAACTTCTACAAATTATCATCTATAACCTTGTATAAGTTTAGTTAAGAATAGAGATTAAAACCTTGTTTAAATAACCTTACATCATACACATTGAACTTATGCATTTAAGAGCATTAGGAAAGAATTACATCTTAATACTACTTTCAATAACATACGTGTTTCCTTTCACTTATTATTTTCACCTAGAGATACCCATCAACCCTCAACATAACTTTTCACTAATCCATATATCAAAACAAGTTTCCTTTTTAAAGAGGTTTACGTCTATAAGTACTTGAACTAAAAAGGTTTGCGTAGAACCAATACTTTCAATTTAATTTTAGAAATCACAAGAGAGATAGGGAAGGAATTACTTAAATATAATCCATAACAAATTAACCAATATTCAATCCCCTTTTTCAATTCTTAATTCTACCCTTCCCATATCTTCTTTCTTCCATTTACAAACACAATAAGAATTACATTTACTGCACATAGCCCAAAGGTGTAGAGAAAGATAATTACATCAAGTTTCCCAAGGGCTTGCAATACATCTTTACATCTTGATTTTAAAAGATAGAGATATATGATACAAGTACAGAACTTCACCATTGAACAACTCAGAATCCAAGCCACGACACAAACCATGAACAATACCTTGAAAGAGATTTTCCACCCAACCATGTGAAACTGGTAAATTTACACCCCCCTTGCTAGGAGATAGAACCAAGGTACTCTCAAGACCTTAAGGAAATCTAAGTCTTAAAACACCAATAAATCCAAGACTCAAAAGAACAAGAATAAAAAACATAAAATATCATCATACTATAACACCGAGGTTAAGGTTCTAGGAGACCACCTAAGCGAGTGTCATCACACAACCTATGTATTGGGATCCACCATGGCAACCATGTAACCTCGATCCCCCTTTTATGAATAGGGATCCACCCTGATAGTTATCCTTGGTCCCGGTACTCCAATCAGATCTATGTGGCCATTATTATGTTTTCTTTCATTATCTTTTGAATCCCCCCTTCCCAGGTTAATTCTTTTAAGGTTATCACTTTTTACAAACCCACCCAGAGGATCATCTGACAACCACTTTAGGGTTCCAACACCTATGGTGAGCCACTCACTTAGGGTTCCTATTCCCTTACCCCATCACAAGCCAAAGATACAATCTAACACTTCCAAGTCCTGATCCATAGGTTTAGGAAACTCCCCTGCACACTCAGGTCCTCAGAACAAGTCCTAACTTTAGCCATATACATAACAAGAACCATTTTGATGTAGAGAGCATTGATGGTATGCTTTCAACCTACATACCTTTAGAATATTTCTTACTTTAGCATCGAAACATTCTTTATGAACTTAGATTAGAGGTACGATCTTTTCTTTATTCCCATAATAATAATGAATACTTAACTTCATCAAACCAACTCACCAAACATATTTACCTTCACTGGTTATAACATGCCTCATGGCCTCTTCAAGGACTGATTTGAATCCATCCCGTTGTTCTCTCAACACCAAATGTCGAGTTCAAAAACATTAAGATCTCTGATCACTATCATTTTGGAATGATCATCAATATCATTCCCATCACCAAATACAACCATGCGGGTCCATCACAGCCGAATGTGTCATCTTTCCTCCATTTACAAATGTCAATTTCAATACACAATACTCTTCTTTGTTATCCTTTGGTTCATTTAGAATAATTCTGCAACATAAAGTTCTCCTTCTAGGGTCTATTCTCCAAAACGATTGTCAAACATGTCATCCCACTATCTTTTCATGGGAAAAGACAAACTCACCAAATTCCTTGGCATTGTTTACATGGTTCAAAACTAGTGTGAGATTCTTATAATGGTTCTTGAAACTATTTTAGGCAAAAAAAACCATTACATGCGAAATGAATACAATAATAGGGTTTGGTTCTTGAAACATTTTTTATACATAATCAAGAGTTACGCCTGGTATTCAACTTCCCTTCTCTGTCACTAAAAATGAATATAAACAAAACAAATTCTTCAAATTCATGAACCTGATACATAAGAAAAACAATAAATTATTTCATGTTGCTGGCAATTACTTCACAGCCCTATCATAGTAAATCATTTCCACCATTCCTTATGGGATTTTTAAACCAAAGCACATAAAATGAACAAATGACTAGACCCGATTCATACCACTGTAAGTTCTTTAAAGAAAACCCAATAGAAAATCGATGATACTCCATCGATATATAAATCTATGAAATCCAATCTGCTTAAAACAATAAAGATAAGATGGAGTTTTGAAATTGTATTTTCTCAGACCAAACAAAGGTCTTCAAAATTGAACTACAAGAGATATAAAACAAATGACATTATGAAATATGAAACAACAACAATCGATTGTATTAAAAATATATTTCATTAAAATTTAGGAATACATATTTCGATGGCTCTTTGGCTGAGGGCCAGAGAGCCCAACTCATTCCACAATTCCTCTTCTCTCTCTTGTGACACACTCTTTGTCGACACACCCCCTTGTGATTACAATAATGTCTATTTTAAAGACAATCTAGGACGGTTACAAAACCACACACTTACCCTTCGATATATTGTATTCCATTCGGCCTTTTTGCTACAAATGTCATATGATCCCTATTACAATGAAAATAATAAATAAAACATTTCTTAATATAGTTCCAAGAACTTTTAAAATGACTAAATAAATCATTTTGAGATGACTTAAACAATATAAAATTTGTAGATGGAGGTGCAACTGCACCATACTATCAAGCTTCAAAATTTTCCATGTGCTCATGGAAATGCATTGGTGAGACTTCAAAAATATTTTCCTCTTTATGTTCATCACTGTATCGATGCCTTCATTGCTTCCTATATCCTCTTTCAACTAACTCCTATCAATGGAGTTATGTTGGTATCCTTCAATGGTGCTTCCGCCTTTGCATAGTCTAATCCTCCATGCTGCAGCACAACCTTTGTCCCTCACCTGGGAGTCCCATCATGCCTCTCTCCCTAGTCTCTTGGAAAAACATAATGGACCATCCTATGATCCTCTTGGTAGACCTCTCTTGTCCACCCACTTGCAGCTGAGTGAATTGGCACCATTTTACAACCACAAAACTTCAAAACAAGAATCTGAAATAAACCCAACATAGGGCTAGGTCCTGGTGTGAATTATCACACTCTCAAGAGATTCTAGCTTTGATATCATTCTGATATAGAGAGCATCGATGATATGCTTTCAACCTGCATACCTTTATAATCTTTCTTACTTTAGCATCGAAACATTCTTTATGAACTTAGATTAGAGGCACAATCTTTTCTTTATTCCCATAATAATAAAAAATACTTAACTTCATCAAACCAACTCACCAAAAAAATTTACCTTCACTGATTATAACATGCCTCACAGCCCCTTCAAGGACCGGTTCGAATCTATCCCCTTGTTCTCTCAACAACAAATGACAAGCTCAAAAATATTAAGATCTCTGACTATCATTTTGGAATGATCATCAATATCATTCCCATCACCAAATACAACCATGCGGGTCCATCACAACCGAATGCACCATCTTTCCTCCATTTACAAATGCCAAGTTCAATACACAATACTCTTCTTTGTTATCCTTTGGTTCATTTAGAATAATTCTGCAACATAAATTTCTCCTTCTCGGGTCTCTTCTCCAAGATGACTATCAAACATGCCATCACACTGTCTTTTCATGGGAAAAGAAAAACTCACCAACTTCCTTGGCATCATTTGCATGGTTCAAAACTAGTGCGAGATTCTTATAACGGTTCTTAAAACCATTTTAGGCCAACACAACCATTACATGCGAAATGAATACAATAATAGGGTCTAGTTCTTGAAACATTTTCGATACATAATCAAGAGTTAACACCTGTCATTCAACTTCCCTTCTTTGTCACTAAAACCCAATATAAACAAAACAAATTCTTTAAATTCATGAACCCAATACATAAGCAAAACAATAAATTATTTCATGCTGCCGACAATTACTTCATAGCCCTGTCATAGTAAATCGTTTCCACCATTCCTTATGAGATTTTAAAACTAGAGCACATAAAATGAACAAATGACCAAACTTGATTCATACCACTATAATTTCTTTAAAGAAAACCCAATAGAAAATCGATGATACTCCATCGATATATAAATCTACGAAATCCAATCTGCTTAAAACAATAAAGATAAGATAGAGTTTTCAAATGCTATTTGCTTAGACCAAACAAAGGTCTTCAAAACTGAACTACAAGAGATATAAAACAAATGACATTATGAAATATTAAATGCCAATAATCAGTTGTATTAAAAATTGATGCAGGAGCATCCTGGGTGTAAGAGCAATCTTGCATCACCCAAAAAAAATATATTTCTAGTTTCTTTTCAATAAGGGCTATCTTGTGGAGAGCTACTATTTATGGAAACTTACTATTTTTAGTAAGTTGGTCATATGATCTTTGGAATGTTCTGATTTCATAGGTGGTGGTTCATTTTGGTCATATCAGCCTGTCAGTAAATTTTCATTGCTAGATCAAGTCTAGTTTTGAAGATATTGAAAATTTTCGGTATTGGCAGCAGGGACAAAATCTTTGAAATCAGTTTTGAAGGCTTTGGAGGCCCTGAATGAGGTTAAAATTTCAGCTAAATGAAGCTTGCTTTGTTCAGGTGTTGTAGAGCACCTTGCGACCTTTCCAAAATGGGGTCATAATAGTCAATTGGGGTAATGGGTGATGACTTATGGTCTCCGGAAGTTGGGCCACTTGAAATGGCAAAAAATAAATTTCCTTCAAAATTTTTGTTTGGGTTTTAAAAGTTGTTTTGAGACAACTTTGATGTAATAAATTGAAAAATAAAATAATTCTTAGGTTGGTCAGCCTTAAGGGCTAAATTTCTGGAACCTTCTCAAGCGGTGCAAATTGCCTATATAAGAAGGCCCGTAGTGTTGTCTAGGGCAATTCTGGGTGGTAGATCTAGGTAATGGGGTGGTCCCACAATAATGTGTCCCACTTTTTTAGATGTGCTGATTTTTTTTGAAATAACACATTTTTAATAACATATGATGATTTAAGCCTTGAGAGGTTCCATTTGAAGGAATTAATTACAAATGGTTAGCTCAAAACCTCTTATATTAAAAACAATTTGATATAACATCTATACCCCTCATTCATACCTACAATGGAGTCTTCCTTCACACCTATTAGAATGCTGACAAAAAATCACTTCGACTTTATGTTTTGGCAGATCAAATGAATCTATTTGAAAAACCTATCTATGTAGTATGATACTATTTGGAACAAGCTTTCTAATGAATATACTTTTAATACATATTGAGTTCATTATCACTTTTAAATATTACTTTAACTAAACATAGGTTGTTTGGTCATTCAACAACCTGTCTCTTCAAGACTTTGGGAAAAATAGTAAATTACAAAAAAAAATTATGAAAAATATGTAGGAAAAGAGTATTTGTGTTACCTTTTTATAAAAAAAAAGAAAAAATGAATTTCGATAAACACAGATCAAGTTAGAGTGATCTAAGTGACCTTATGTCTAAATTATAATTTCTGTCACTTTAGAACTTAATAAACTATGAAATATTGATTGAAAATGAATGAAACCAATTGCATCCTTTAGATATTAAAGTTTCAAATATAACCTTGAAAGAATTACATCATTATCATATTTTTAAAAAAGGTTATGTTGATCCAAGTGATAGTAACTCCTTAAAAACATAGTTTTTCCCACTTTTCAAAGGAGAAGGAAACATGAATTTAAATGAATTTTAATTTTTTTTTTAAATATATTTAGCAACTAGAAATAAAATTGTAAAAGACTATAGTTTACGTCATCTTCAAATTCCTAATACTTTCCTAACAATAGGTGTTCGAACGTGAATTCTTTTCTTAGAATGTTGATCTTTGTGTCAAAGTTGGCCAAAAAGTGGGACACACTATTGTGGGACCACCCAATGATTCAAGGCTTTGGCCTATATAATATTGTAAGGGAAAATGCCCATGTGGCTTTGCATACTGTAATTCTAAAATTTGTAATTCCACATTTGTGGAGATAATAGAAGCCCATTTTTTTGTTCTTGAAAATTATTGTTGTTTTTCTATTTCTATTATGTGTTTGTGGTATTAAGTGGAGAGCACCCTTCATCAAGTGGTATCAGAGCAGGAGTTCTTGAGTACATAAATAGATTGCCGAATGTGAGGTAGTTTGCACTAGGACCATGGTTTAGGGTTTCAACAAGAAGCACAAAAATGCCTCCATGAAGGGAACGTGGTGGAAGAGCTGGTGTTGTGACACCTGAGATTAGAGCACTGCATAAATAAGTGTGAGCATTGCAATAAGAGATTCACAGAGGAACAAATCTTAATGTTAGAGATGAAAGCGAGGATGAAGCTGAGGGAGAAGGAAATTCTGATCAGGAAGGAGAAGGCAAAATTTTGAATCAAGAGGAAGAAAGACTTTTCTGGGCCATTTCCAAGATTGGGAAAAGACCTAAGATCAAGGTTCCTGCATTTTTCAGGAAATATTAACCCAAAGGAGTTGATCGAATAGATCAATGAATTAGAAGAATATTTTGAGTATGAAGATATCAAGGATCCTGATCAGGTCAAGTTTGTGAAGGCCAGATTGAAGGTCCATACAAAGATCTGGTGGCAAGAGATTCAGTTGGAGTGAAATAGAAGAGGAAAGGATAAAATCACAAGATGGGATCAGATGGTGGATAAATTGAAGTGACAGTTTATTCCTATTGATTATGAGATTGAGCTACTGAAGAAGATGAAAAGTTTGAAGCAAGTAGGAAGATCTATTCATGAGTATACGAAGGAGTTCTACCGAATCCTCATCAGAATAGGCCATGTGGAAACTGATAAGGAGAAAGTTGCCCGTTACCTTAATGGGTTGAGGCTAAGCATTCAGGAGGAGTTGAATCTAGTTCGAATGAGCAGTAATGAAGAGGCATACCAATTTTATTGGCAATTTGGCTAAAGTGAGTACATAGATGTTGTCATTATAGCAACATATGTCCTACATGAAGATCGCACAAGTCAGAGAGCAAGTATGACAGAGCACATTACAGATTTGTCTAAGTATGAGACAGTGTTTTCACCAGTGAACCAGAGAATAGTTTTTGTTTGTGACATTGATTGCAGTAAGTTCAGTGCTTGCACACTTGAACATAGACTCTATGGTGACTAATGATGATCCATCTCAGAGAGAAAGTCAGTACGACATGTATGGAAATGGTTATGACATTTTTTGTGAAGACAGTGTGAAGTCGACAGGACAGTTTTTGAAGACAGAATTGGTAAAGAGTTAAGAAATTATTTTGTAATCAAAATAATTACTTGACAAGTATAAAGGGATGAAATCCTAGATTTTAACCCTTGAACAAAGTTATTTTGTGTTATGGCAGCCGACCAAGTAAATTTATTAGCCTTAGTAACTTGTATAAATGTAATTGTAAAATGTAAAGTAAATGACAATGTAATGAAAAGTATATGATGTGAAGTATAGTGAAAGAGTAGTGAAACATATTGATGCAAGTAGTGCAAGGTGTTAGGAATGAATGCTAAAGCCTTTGGCAGTCATTCTATAGCAGTGGTTGTTGCATTCATAACTATGATTGTCATTGATGTCAACATAGTGATATTCTGGAGTTTAGTAGAAAAGTAGGCACAATTTTGTTTTGCGCACATGTTATATTATAGATTGAGTTATGTGCAATTGATGGTATGTTATTTGGTGTGTTATTAGCCTATGGTTAAGAGGGCAAAAAGAAATTCATTTATTCATAAAAGTTATAATCATTTTGGTGGAAGCAATATTCTGGAAGTATTCCTGTGTAGCGGTTTTTGGTAATCAAAGGATATCTCCTAACCGGGATGGAATCTAATTCTATGAAATTAAAGGGAAGTTTGAGACTCATTTTTGGTGACATGGTTCATAGCACAAACTTCAAGGTCACATGAAAACAATTGTCTGAAGGAAATTGCTACTCAAATTATGTATTGTCTTTGATGTCACACAATGTCATAGTCCGCAGCAATTAGTTACTACCGAGCTCAGTCGGTCTGCCAGACAGGAATATTAGTGCTTACCGAGTCCACTCGGTTATCAAAGAAAATCAGTGTCTACCGAGTTCACTCAGTTACCAAAGGAAATTTAGTATTTACCGAGTTCAGTCGGTTGTCGAAGAAAAGTTAGTATTTATCGAGTTCAGTCGGTTGTCGAAGAAAAGTTAGTATTTACCGAGTTCAGTCGGTTGTCGAAGAAAAGTTAGTATTTACCGAGTTCAGTCGGTTGTCGAAGAAAAGTTAGTGTTTACCGAGTTCAGTCGATTGTCGAAGAAAAGTTAGTGTTTACCGAGTTCAGTCGGTCATCGAAGAAAAGTTAGTGTTTACCGAGTTCAGTCGGTTATCGAAGGTAAAGGATTTTTGGTGTTTATCGAGCTCCCTCGGTCTCCGAAAGATTATAGAAAGTTATGGTCACCAAGCACTGTCGGCCCTTGAAGGATTTTTGCAAATAGAGTTTGCTTAATTCAGCTGACTGTTATACTAAATAATGTCGATTTGACAAATCTAAAATCATATAAATAAAAGGTCAAATGTGAAAAATAAGTGAGAAATAGAGCAAAAGATTTACAGAAGAAAGACAGGAAAGGTGTGTGCAAATTTGTGAAGGATGTTCAGATATCCTTGAGGTGCAGCAGAGATTTATTCGATCAGAAAGGATCAGACTTATGCAGAACAGAGATCTATAATCAGCAAGACAGTTGCATTATTATATAGGTCATTTTTCATTGTTACCTTCTTATCATTGTAACAGTGAATTCTAAATCTCTTAACCGAGTTGGTTTAACAACCATATTGTAAATCCTCTAACAAGGTGACAATTCCATTGAATTGTTTTCAAGACCTCTTACCAGGCCACTCCTAGCAGGGTGTTTTAAATCCTCTAACAAGGTCACACCTAACAGTGTGTTTTGTAACCTTTTACCGGGTTGGCTTCTAACCGGGCATCACTTCAGAAAAGTGAAAATCAGTATCTAGATACATTGGTGGTTTTTCCCATATTGGGTTTCCACGTTAAATCTTGTATCTCTTGTGTCCTTAATTGCTTTCTCAATCATATACATGTGCTGATGAATATCTAAAAGATAATTTTGCTAATACTTTCTACATCTTCAAAGTTACTGCAATCTATTTACCGAGTGCTAAAAGGATAACATTGTTAAGATATCTTAAGGGATCTGGAAAGAATTAATTGTGAAGTGATTTATGGTTGACTGATTCACCCCCCCCCCCCTCTCAGTCACTTCATCCATATTCCATCAATTGGTATCAGAGCTCTTGGTGCTTGCAGGAAGGGTTTCAAGGACCTAAGCTAAAGATCAGGATGTCTTACAAGAGGGAAATTCCAAAGCTCAACAGAGATAACTTTTCAGCATGGAAAGGTCTCATGCAACTTCATCTGGCTTCCATTGGTGATTCAGGATGCAAATTCATTGATGAAGAATACACAATTCCTAATGGCGCATTAACTATTGAAGACATTGCAGATAAAAAGACTCACAACACCATGATGATAGACATTGCATCTGCTCTCAGCTATGAAGAATTTGATGATATTAAAGACTGCACTACTACATATGAAATGTGGATGGCACTGAAGAAAATATATGGTGGTGATGCAAATGTGAAAAGAGCCAAAGCAGAAAGCCTAAGAGGACAGTTTGACAAGATGAATATGAAGGAAGATGAAAACATTGCAAAATATGTTGAAAGAATCAAAGCAAGTGTAAGTGCAATTAGAGCTTTTGGAGGAACAATCTCAGATGAGACTGTTATAAGTAAGGTACTCAGAACATTACTCCCTATCTATGCAATAAGAGTATCAGCTATTCAAGAAAGAAGATGTGAAACAAACCACAATATAACTTTGGATGCTTTAGTTGGAAGATTGACAGCTTTTGAATTAGACAACTATGATAACTATGTTCCAAATTCCAAAAATATTGAATCAGCATTTGAGGCCAAGGTTTCACTAAAGAAGAATAAGAAAATTAAAGAAGTTCAGTCAGAAAGTGAAGAAGTATCAGAAGAAAGTTCTGATAGTGATCTTGAAATTGTAGAAGCATTACTTGCAAAGAAGTACTCTAGAGGAAAAGGTAAGTATAAAGGTAAAACTCCTTTAATCTATTTTTCATGTGAAGAAATTGGACATATTGCAGCTAGGTGCCCAAACAAGCAAGTCAAGGAAGAGAAGAGAAGTCACAAGTACTATGGCAAAAAGAATTTCAAATCATACAAGGATAAAGGTAAGAAATCATGTTTTATGGCTAAAGATTCTGATGATAGTGAAGAAGAAATTGTCTTTATTCTATAAAGGATGAATCTGATGATGATGAAGATAAGATGGCACTTATTTCTCATATAAGAAAAAATGATATATGGATAATAGACAGCGGATGTTCACACCACATGACTGGTGACAAGACAAAATTTGAATATCTAGAAGACTGTGATAGTGGTAATGTAAGATTTGGAAACAATGAACCTTGTTGTATAAAAGGAAAAGGAAGAATCTCTTTAACCAAAGAACTCATATGTGATAATGCTTATTGGGTTGAAGGACTAAAACATAATCTTCTAAGTGTAGCACAGCTAATCAACACTGGTTTCAAGGTTGAATTCATGAATGGTCAAGCAAGACTGTTGGATGGAAAATGAAAACTCATTGGATCAGGCAAACAAACAAAAGGTAACTTATTTTATCTTGATCTCAGTGAATATTCATGCTTTATTGCTCAAATAGAAGAAAGTTGGCTGTGGCACAAAAGGTTATGTCATGTGAATTTTGATAACATGATAAAAATAAGCAAATTCAAGAAGGTTAGAGGCATTCCTACTTTGAAGAAACCTAACACTGGTCTATGTAAGAATTGTTAGATTGGCAAAATGAGTAAAACTAGTTTCAAGAGTAAGAACTATCAGTCTAAAGAAATTTTGGAAATTGTGCATACTGATTTATGTGGACCTATTGGAATACAAAGCTATACTGGAGATAAATTCTTTATTCTTTTCATTGATGATTATTCTAGAATGATGACTGTTATGTATTTAAGAGAAAAATCAGAAGCATTTGAAAAGTTCAAATGGTACTTAGCAAGAGTGGAAAAGGAAACAGGGAAAAGATTGAAATGCTTAAGATCAGACAGAGGTGGTGAATTCATCTCCCATGATTTTAACAACTTCTGCATTGAAAGAGGAACCAAAAGACAGGTATCAGCTCCTAGAACTCCTGAGCAGAATGGAATAGCAGAAAGAAGAAACAGATCTATTATGGATTGTGCAAGGACTCTAATGATAGAAAAGAACATCACTATAAAGTACTGGAAGGAAGCTATCAGCACTGTAGTTCATACCTTGAACCAAGTACAATTGAAGAAAGACACATTCAAAACTCCTTATGAATTATGGTATGGCTATAAACCCAATGTAAGTTACATGAAAATTTTTGGTAGCAAGTGTTATATCTTAAAAGAATCCAGAAGAAATAAATTTGATGTGAAAAGTGATGAAGGAATATTCCTAGGATATTCTAGCAAAAGCAAGGCATACAAATGTCTGAACTTATCTACTCACAAAGTCATAGAAAGTATACATGTAAAATTTGATGAGTTTGTAGAAAAGACTGAGGAAGAAAGCAAAAGGGAACCTGAGAACTACAAAAGATTGGTTTACATTGAACCTGAAACATTGGCAGACACAACTATCATTAAGGAAACTATATCTACCGAGCCGAGCACAGTTACTGAGTCACAGGAAGAAGTTCAAACCGAGTCACAGGAAGAAATTCAGACCGAGTCTCAGCCTGAAGTTACCGAGCAAATATCTACCAAGCCCGAGCAACCTGAAGAAGAGATCCTAGAAGACAACAACATGAATCATTCAAAAGGCAAGGAACCTATACTAGCCAAATATGTCAGAAGACATCATACACCAGATCAAATCATTGGAAACAAATCAGATGGTACTATGACAAGAAGCAAGCTAAAAGGTACATGTCTGCTTACTGATTTTGAACCCAGAAATATGAAAGATGCATTGGAAAATGAAAGTTGGATTGAAGCAATGAATGAAGAATTAGAACAAATAAAAAAGAACAAAACTTGGACTCTTGTACCTAGACCTAAAGATAAGAATGTAATTGGAACAAAATGGGTATTCAGGAATAAGCTAAATGAAGATGGTCAAGTATCTAGAAACAAAGCTAGACTGGTATGCAAAGGTTATTCTCAAGAAGAAGGTATAGATTATGGAGAAACTTTCGCTCCTATTGCAAGATTAGAAGGTGTAAGAACTCTACTTGCTTATGCAGCACACAAAGGATTTAAGGTATATCAGATGGATATAAAATCTACATTTCTCAATGGAATTCTTGATGAAGAAGTCTACATTGAACAACCTGAAGGTTTTGTTGATCCAGATAAAAGGGACATGGTCTGCAGGTTACACAAAGCATTGTATGGTTTAAAACAAGCTCCTAGAGCATGGTATGAAAGACTCCATAACTATTTGATTTAGATTAATTTCAAAAGACCTAATGATAATAGCAATCTGTATATTAAAGAAGGACCGGATGACAAAATTGTATTGGCAGAAATATTTGTGGATGATACTATATTTACAGGGAATGAGGATCAGTGCAAAGAATTTTCAGAGAAAATGAACAAAGAATTTGAAATGTCTATGTTTGGTTTAATAAAATTCTTTGTTGGTCTTCAAATTCAGCAAAGCAAGAATGGTATATACATTACTCAATCTAAATACATTAAGGAAATACTTAAGAAGTTTTGTATGGAAGATTCAAAACCAGTTGGTACACCCATGTGTACTGGACTGAAACTTACCAAAAATGATGATTCAAAAGAAGTTGATCAGACCCTATATCGATCTATGATTGGAAAATTGTAGTATGTAGTACATACAAGACTTGATATTGCCTTAGCAGTCGGTATAGTAGCTAGATTCTCAGCAAAACCTAAGGAAAATCACATGATGGCAATCAAAAGAATCTTAAGATACGTAAGAGGAACTGAAGAATATGGCTTGTGGTATAAATTTGGAGGCAATCTAGACTTAAAAGTGTTTACTGATGCTGATTGGGCAGGAAACATTGATGACAGAAAAAGAACAAGTGGTGGAGCATTTTTTCTTGGAAAAAGACTGGTATCCTGGACTAGTAAAAAGTAGAATTGCACATCTCAATCCATAGCTGAAGCAGAATATGTTGCTGCTGTAGTAAACTGTTCAAATATTGTTTGGTTTAAACAGCTATTAGAAGGTATGAAGGTTGAAATCAATGAACCAGTTGTTATATTTTGTGACAATACCAGTGCAATAAACATTTCTAAGAATCCAGTGATGCATTCCAAAACCAAGCACATTGCTATTAAATATCACTTTGTCAGAGAATTGGTGCAGGACAAAGAAATCAGATTAGAATATATTCATACAAAAGAACAGATTGTAGACATTTTAACCAAACCATTACCTAAGGATGCATTTGTGTATCTAAGAGGTAAGTTAGGGGTCATTCCCCTATCCGAGGCTCACTAAATACAATTTTAGTGACGCATCAACCAGAAAATAATTGAAAATCAACCAATTGATGCAGCATATTAAAGGAATCATTGCATATGAATCAGTACTTGAGGTACATTAATTTTCACCGGTAATATGTGAATTGTCTTTGGCATGTGTTGTCAAAGAGGGAGTGTTTGCTATGTCTTTTCTATTACTTCAAGAAATTTTCAATAGTCAGAAGGAAGAATTTTCAGGATACAGGAAGTTTGCTGACAGAGGGAGATTTGAATCTGAACCGAGCTAACTCTTTCAAATTTCTTATGATATGACATATTGTGTTTCCATCAATGCCAAAGAGGGAGATTGTTGGAAACAATTATCTGAAGGAAATTGCTACTCAAATTATGTATTGTCTTTGATGTCACACAATGTCATAGTCCGCAGCAATTAGTTACTACCGAGCTCAGTCGGTCTGCCAGACAGGAATATTAGTTCTTACCGAGTCCACTCGGTTATCAAAGAAAATCAGTGTCTACCGAGTTCACTCGGTTACCAAAGGAAATTTTGTATTTACCGAGTTCAATCGGTTGTCGAAGAAAAGTTAGTATTTACCGAGTTTAGTCGGTTGTCGAAGAAAAGTTAGTATTTACCGAGTTCAGTCAGTTGTCGAAGAAAAGTTAGTATTTACCGAGTTCATTCGGTTGTCGAAGAAAAGTTAGTGTTTACCGAGTTCAGTCGGTTGTCGAAGAAAAGTTAGTGTTTACCGAGTTCAGTCGGTCATCGAAGAAAAGTTAGTGTTTACCGAGTTCAGTTGGTTATCGAAGGTAAAGGATTGTCGGTGTTTACCGAGCTCCCTCGGTCTCCAAAAGATTATAGAAAGTTATGGTCACCGAGCACTGTCGGCCCTTGAAGGATTTTTGCAAATAGAGTTTGCTTAATTCAGCCGACTGTTATACTAAATAATGTCGATTTGACAAATCTAAAATCATATAAATAAAAGGTCAAATGTGAAAAATAAGTGAGAAATAGAGCAGAAGATTTACAGAAGAAAGACAGGAAAGGTGTGTGCAAATTTGTGAAGGATGTTCAGATATCCTTGAGGTGCAGCAGAGATTTATTCGATCAGAAAGGATCAGACTTATGCAGAACAGAGATCTGTAATCAGCAAGACAGTTGCATTATTATACAGGTCATTTTTCATTGTTACCTTCTTATCATTGTAACAGTAAATTCTAAATCTCTTAACCGAGTTGGTTTAACAACCATATTGTAAATCCTCTAACAAGGTGACAATTCCATTGAATTGTTTTCAAGACCTCTTACCAGGCCACTCCTAGCAGGGTGTTTTAAATCCTCTAACAAGGTCACACCTAACAGTGTGTTTTGTGACCTTTTACTGGGTTGGCTTCTAACCGGGCATCACTTCAGAAAATTGAAAATTAGTATCTAGATACATTGGTGGTTTTTCCCATATTGGGTTTCCACGTTAAATCTTGTATCTCTTGTGTCCTTAATTGCTTTCTCAATCATATACATGTGCTGATGAATATCTAAAAGATAATTTTGCTAATACTTTCTACATCTTCAAAGTTACTGCAATCTATTTACCGAGTGCTAAAAGGATAACATTGTTAAGATATCTTAAGGGATCTGGAAAGAATTAATTGTGAAGTGATTTATGGTTGACTGATTCACCCCCCCCCCCTCTCAGTCACTTCATCCATATTCCATCAAACATAGTGATATTCTGGAGTTTAGCAGAAAAGTAGGCACAATTTTGTTTTGCGCACATGTTATATTATAGATTGAGTTATGTGCAATTGATGGTATGTTATTTGGTGTGTTATTAGCCTATGGTTAAGAGGGAAAAAAGAAATTCATTTATTCATAAAAGTTATAATCATTTTGGTGGAAGCAATATTCTGGCAGTATTCCTGTGTAGCGGTTTTTGGTAATCAAAGGATATCTCCTAACCGGGATGGAATCTAATTCTATGAAATTAAAGGAAAGTTTGAAACTCATTTTTGGTGACATGATTCATAGCACAAACTTCAAGGTCACATGATTGGAAAGTTATTGTATCTGGAAGCTGACAGTTTTATGTAATTTTGATGTAGCATGTTGAAATTATTATTTTGTATTTGCATGCTGACTCATTTGTAATTATTTGAGTGTGGTATAAAGGAAGGAATGTTTTCTTTGTTATATGAGGATTGTATTAGTTGTGATATAAAATTATGAAAGTTGTGATGGAAATGTATGCATGAAGTGAAGAAAAGAGCTAATTCAGTGATGAAGGAAGACTTGTGAAGTACAAAGATCTGGATTTGTGATCTTGTGTAGCAAACATCATGGTTTTGGCACAATGTGAAGGAGGTAACATATTTCATATTATTCTATTGAATAATCCTAAGATTTTTTGGACAGTGAGTTCAGAGATCTTGCCTTGAAGCTGATTGGGTAGTGGGTCCTTCTGTCTTCCATAACTCCAAACAACATTAGAATCTTTTAACAGGGATTCAAAATCTCCTAACAGAGATTCATATGTACTAAATGTATTTTATAAGACTCCTAACAGGGTCCATCCTCTAACAAGGAACTTTCATATTAGTACATCATTTTGTGGGCATCATTCCTACCGGGGTTTACTCTTTGATCAAGAGGTTCCCTAGTTAACATATCTTGTGTTATTGTGTCATTGTGTACGATTATCCCTCTATGGTTGGTTACTGCATTAATTATATGGTTTAAAGCTGTTGAATTTGATATTGAAGTTAATGATGATAAATGGTTTAATTATCAGATAACTGATTCACCCCCCCCTCTCAGTTATCTTGGTGGTCTTTACTTTCTAACAATTGGTATTAGAGCTGCAGGTCCTTGAAAGAGAAGTTTAACAACTTAATGAGATCTATGGCAAATTTTAGGGAAGAAAGCCCTAAGTTTGATGGAGTAAATTTTGACAGCTGGAAAGAAAAGATGAAGACACATCTCTTGTGTTTAGGACCAGGTTATTGGTTGATTACAAAGAATGAAAGGACTATAATTGAAGAAGACAATCTTGAAACAAGTTCTAAAGATGAGGTAGATCTATTTATGTGTAACATACTTGCAAGTGAAGCACTTTTATCAGCACTTCCAGAGAATGAATACAGTCAGATAAAAGGTTTAACTAAATCTCATGATATTTGGAAAGCTTTAAATTCTACTTTTGAAGGTGATGAACATGCAAAGAAAGCTAGGTTACATAATTGGATTTGTGCATTTGAAGACATAAGAATGATGGAAGATGAGTCTGTTAGAAGCTATATTGGTAGGATGTTAGAAATTGTTGCAGAAATAAAGTCTTGTGGAGGTGAAAAGATAGAGAATGAAGTAATATGGAATATTTTGAGAACATTGACACCGGTATTCAAGTAGACTACACAAATGATTAAACAAGTGATACCTTGTACACCAAAATTTTCAAGAGAGACTCTTCTTGGAAGATTGGAAGCAGTAGAGATGAATTTGAGATTATTAGGACAACTACCTAGAGTGGAGACAACATTCGGTGCTCTTAGCATCAGACCTACTTTGTCTAGAAGTACAAGTGTGAATGGAGATTATGCCAATAGTAGCAAATCCAAATCTGATGAAGATAAGAAGATTGAAGAAGGTATTTCCTTGCTTGTGAAAAGAGAACCAGATGGCAAGAAAATCTTTAAATGTTGGACATGTCAAGAATATGGTCATTTTGCATCTAAGTGTCCCAAGAGAGTTAAGAAGTATAGGAACAATTTTAAGCCTAGAAGATCTAAAGAATGTTATTATGCAAATGATGAAGAAATTGAAGTAGGAATTGAAAGACATTTGAGTGACAGTGATAATGATAACTTTAATGACATAGGATTTGTAGCAATTAAGGAAGAAAATTTTGAATCTGATATTAAAGAAGAAAAAGCTTTAGTTTCCCAAGTTGAAAAGAAAGTTGATTGGATTATAGATAGTGGTTGTTCACATCATATGATTGGTAATAAAGGAAAATTCATAAAGTTTAACAATTATGATGGAGGAGTTGTTAGAGTTGGTAACAATGCACCTTGTTTGATTAAAGGTATAGGATCTATTACTCTTGATGGAAAGACTAATATTGATGATGTTTACTTTGTTGATGGATTGAAACATAATCTTTTGAGTGTTGGACAGTTAGTGGATAAATGATATCAAGTTTGGTTTACTGAGAAAACTTGTGTGATTAAGGATAAAGATGGAAATCTATTTGGAATTGGATCTAGAACCAGAGGTAATGTATTTCAATTGAACCCTACTGAGATGACATGCTTGATGACTAAGATTGATGACAGTTGGTTATGGCATAGAAGGTTTTGTCATATAGAGTTTGATAATATTGTGAAAGTAAGTTCTACACTTGCAGTAAGAGACTTACCTAAGATTACGAAGCCTACTAACATGATTTGCAAGGAATGTGTGATGGCTAAGCAGAAAAGGAGTTCATTTCCTAGCAAGAAGTTCACATCTATAGAAAAGTTGAAGATTGTTCATACAGAGTTGAGCGGTCCTACTAGGACTAGAGGATTCTATGGAGAAAGGTATTTTATGATTCTTGTTGATGATTTTACAAGAATGATGTGGATTGCATTTTTGAAAGAAAAATCTGAAGCATTTGATAAGTTTAAGGTCATGAAGAATAAAGTTGAGAATGAATTAGGAATGAGGATTAAATGTTTGAGATCTGATAGAGGTGGAGAATTTACATCTAAAGAGTTTAACACCTTTTGTGAAGTGAATGATACTGTAAGAATTCGCCTAAGGCAAAGAGTAGAAACCAAGATCTAGAAGCTCAAGAGATAGCACAAGAGAGATAAAATATGATATGATCAAAATGATCAAATAATGAATAATATATTGAATGATTTATTACATAGTAGGAGTGCCTAAATATATAGACAATGCAATAAAACTACATGATAAGGAGATGATAAGATATCACCCACACAAGGTGGAATCACATGTCCACCAAAGGTGGATCATCCTCCATTGTACATCAAAGTATGTGCAACATGTGAAAAAATGAGAGGATGATAATGTGATAAGAGCACTAAAGGTGGATCTCACACACAAAGAGGTATGTGATGACAACTATCACACCTAAAGTGGAAATTCTCCTAACCATGTGCTAAAATAAAATGCAAACTCCTAGGTGTCACAATGAAAACTATTATGCAAATGCATTATCCTAACTAAACTTAAGTAAAGTGTAATTAGTGAATATTTAATTACACCAACAGGTATTAAGAGATAATTATCAGCCCCTAGAACACCTGAACAAAATGGTATTGTAGAAAGAAGGAACAGATCAGTAACTGAAGCAGCTAGAGCTATGTTATTTGAAGGTGATTTGGAAAAGACATTTTGGAGAGAAGCAATGAATACAATAGTATATAAAATGAACAAAGTACAAATCAAAGTAGACATAGACAAGACACCTTATGAATTATGGTTTGGACATGCACCCTTAGTTAAGTATTTTAGAATTTTTGGAAGCAAATGTTATATTAAGAGAGATGATGATATAGGAAAGTTTGATCCTAGAAGTGATGAAGAAATTTTTCTTGGATATTCTTTGAAAAGAAAAGCATATAGATGTTACAATCAGAGAACTAAAACTATTGTTGAAAGTGAAAATGTAAAAGTTGATGAGAAGTTTAAAATTTGGGAAAGAATGCTTGATTATGAATTTGATGAAGGAACTAACCCTCAGCCTAACATTGAAACTACTGAACAATTTTTTGAGACTGATAGTGAATTTTTGAATGAAAGTCATGCTGAAGAAAATAGAGAAGAATCTAGAGAAGAATCTATAGTTGAAGAAAGATCAGTGACTATGACACCTAACAGGTATATATCAAGACATCATCTTGTTGAGCAAGTTATTGGAAGTTTGGATAGAGGAGTTATGACTAGAAAGAAGGTACATTTATGTTTGCTTTCTCAAATTGAACCTAAGTCTACTAATGTAGCTTGTGAAGATGAACATTGGATTAAAGCTATGAAAGAAGAATTGGATCAGATTGAAAAGAACAAGACATGGGAATTGGTCCCTAGACCTAAAGACAAAAATGTGATTGGAACTAAATGGGTATTCAGGAACAAGATGAATGAACAAGGAGAAGTAATTAGAAACAAAGAAAGATTGGTATGTAAGGGATACTCATAGCAAGAAGGAATTGACTGTGAAGAGACTTTTTCCCTTGTGGCAAGACTTGAAGGGGTAAGAACATTTTTGGCCTATGCAGCATTTAAGAAATTCAAAGTGTATCAAATGGATGTAAAGTCAGCATTTTTGAATAAAGAATTAGAGGAAGAAGTCTACATTGAGAAACTTGAAGGTTTTCCTTTGACTCAAGAAGGAGACATGGTATGTGAACTAAAGAAAGTATTGTATGGACTAAAGAAAGCACCTAGAACTTGGTATGCTAGATTAGATAAGTATTTGTTAAAATTGGGATTTACAAAAGGAATAGCTAATAGTAACTTATACACAAAAGAAATTGAGAATGGATTGTTAGTTTTGGTTATTTTTGTTGATGACATTATTTTTGGAGGAGAAGATGAAGCTAGTGACAAATTTGCTGATGAGATGAAGACATAATTTGAAATGAGTACGATTGGAGAAATGAAATACTTTTTGGGATTACAAATAACACAAAACAAAGATGGTATCTTTATAAGTCAGACAAAGTACTTGAATGATTTGTTGAAAAGATTCGGTATGGAGAATTGTAAACCAGTTGGAACACCTATGGTTATAGGACATAAACTATCTAGTAAAGATGAGACACCAAAAGTTGAGAAAAAGAAATATAGATCTATGATTGGTGGATTGTAGTACCTGACACACATTAGACCAGATATACAACATTCAGTTGGGATGGTAGCAAGATTTCAAGTTGAACCTAGAGAGTCACATTATGTAGTAGTAAAAATGATATTGAGATATCTTAGAGGCACAATGAACTATGGACTGTGGTATGAAAATTCTGATGATTTTACCCTATGTGCATATATTGATGCTGATTGGGGAGGCAACATTGATGACAAGAAAAGCACTAGTGGTGGAGACTTTTTTCTTGGAGGAAGATTAGTTTCTTGGTTTAGCAAAAAGCATAATTATATCTCATAGAGTACAACAGAAGCAGAATATGTAGCAACATAAAACAATTGTAATCAAATAATATGGATGAACCATATGTTGATGGACATTGGAATCAAGTTTGATGAGCCTATTGTCATATATTGTGACAATACAAGTACAGTTAGTATGTCTAAGAATCTGGTTTTACATTCTAAAACAAAGCATATAGAGATCAAGTATCATGTTGTAAGAGAGAAAGTTGCAGATAAAGAAGTTAGACTGGAGTACATAAGAACAAAGGAGCAAATAGCAAATATATTTACTAAGCCTTTGCCTAAGGATACATTTGAGTATCTGAGAGGTATGCTTGGGTTATGCCCCAACCTACTTTTGAGTAATGATGTAGTTGGTTGCATCCATCCAGTGGTTTATGGCCCTATCTATTTTCTGGATTGGATGTTGGTACTTCCTCTATGGGGGAGTATGTGTATCTGTGCTGAGTCATTGAGGACTCTTGTGAATGTATTTTTTGAATAGTGTCTTTTGACATTGAGCTATTGTTTGACATAGTGATAGAATTTTTTTCATTGATGTCAATGGGGGAGAGAATCATGAAAAACATTGAGGAAACATTGAGGAACTAAATTTTTTGGAGAGATTGAATAGGATAACGAAGCAAGATTTGATTGATGATGAGTAGCAATGCAGTTGAGTTGCAGTGATTGGATTTTTGGAACATTGGATGTTTTTCATCTATGTTGCCATTAATGCCAATGGGGGAGATTGCTTGGAATGAATGTTGAAGCCTTTGGTAGTCATTCTATAGCATTGGTTGTTACATTCATGACTATGATTGTCATTGATGTCAACACAGTGATATTCTAGAGTTTAGCAGAGAAACAGGCACAGTTTTGTTTTGCGCACATGTTATATTGTAGATTGAGTTATGCATAGTTGATGGTATATTCTTTGGTGTGTTATTAGCCTATGGTTAAGAGTGCAAAAAGAAATTCATTTATTCATAAAAGTTATAAGCATTTTGGTGGAAGCAGTATTCCTATGTAGCATTTTTTGGTAATCGGAGGATATCTCCTAACTGGGATAGAATTTGATTTTGTGTAGTTAAAGGGAAGTTTGAGACTCATTGTTGGTGATGTGGTTCATAGTGCAAACTTTGAGGTCACATGATTGGAAATTTATTGTATCTAGAAGCTGACAGTTTTATGTAATTTTGATGTAGCGTGTTGAAATTATTATTTTGCATTTGCATGCCGACTCATTTGTAATTATTTGAGTGTGGTATAAAGGAAGGAATGTTTTCCTTGTTATATGAGGATTGTATTATTTGTGATATGAAATTATGAAAGTTGTAATGCGAATGTATGCATGAAGTGAAGAAAAGAGCTAATTCAGTGATGAAGGAAGACTTGTGAAGTACAAAGATCTGGATTTGTGATCTTATGTAGCAGATAGTGTGGTTTTGGCACAGTGTGAAGGAGGTAACATATTTCATATTATTCTATTGAATAATCCTAAGATTTTTTGGATCTATTGAATAGTTCAGAGATCTTGCCTTGAAGCTATTTGGGCAGTGGGTCATTCTGTCTTCCATAACTCCTAATAGGGTTAGAATCTTTTAATAGGGATTCAAAATCTCCTAACAGAGATTCATATGTACTGAATGTATTTCATAAGACTCCTAACAGGGTCCATCCTCTAACAAGGAACTTTCATATTAGTATATCATTTTGTGGGCATCATTCCCACTGGGGTTTACTCTTTGATCAAGAGGTTCCCTAGTTAAAATATCTTGTGTTATTGTGTCATTGTGTATGATTATCCCTCTATGGTTGGTTACTACATTAATTATATGGTTTAAAGCTGTTGAAGTTGATATTGAAGTTAATGATGATAAATAGTTTAATTATCAGATAACTGATTCCCCCCCCCTCTCAGTTATCTTGGCGGTCTTTACTTTCTAACACAAGGTTATGTACCTTAACCTATTTTGTAATCAGTGTATATTGTACATTACTTGTTCGGGTAGTGGGGTCATCTAGTAATCTTATTTTGTACTACTAACTCCTAATAGGGTTGAGGCTTCTAACAAGGCCTATACTCCTTTAATTAGGACTGATACACTATATGCTTGTAATAGACTCCTAACAGGGTCAACATCCTTAACAAGATACTTTTGATTATTGGATTTTTGTGGGTACCATCCCCACTGGGGTTTTCCCTTGGCCAGGGTTTCCTCGAGAGAAAATAATGTGTTATGAGTTCTTTACTTTTATTGCTATGCACATTGTTTAGTTTTCTATGCATTAAGATTGTATGTTATATCCATAATTGGGTAAAAGTAAAAGTTTTTGGAATACTAATTCACCCCCCCTCTCAGTATTCCCTATTTCTAACCATTGGTATCAGAGTTAGGTTACTTGGAGAAGAATCATTCAAGGAAAGCCTAGTAGCTTGAGTAAGATCTCTATGGATATGGATAAACTACAGAAGAATCTTGAAGAAGCTCTTGAACAGATTGATATGCTTACTGATGAAAGAGACATTCTAAAAAGGAAATATGATGATGCAAAGAACCTCATTGAGAAACTGAAAAATAAGTTGTAAAATTTGAAATCTGAAAAGGAATCTTAAGTTCTTGTTGAAAATTGTGATGACAATTTAGAAAAAGAAAATGAGATCCTTAAGCATGAACTGAAGATAGCAAATTTGAAACTTAGTTTGAAAGATGGCAAGAATGAAGAAAACCTAAGATTTGAAAATGAAAGATTGAAGATTGAAAATGAAGGACTAAAATCTAAACTTGGTAATGCAACATTTGAAGTTGAGAAAGTCAATTTGTAGTATGCTGAACTTGAGAAGTATAATACAATTGTGAAAGGAGAATTGACTCAATCCAAAAAACAACTTGAAAGGCTATACTCAACTAGTGAAAAGATTGATGAGAAAATATATGATCAAAAACCATCCTATGATGAAATTGGTCTTGGATTCAACATTTTCAAAACAAATGATGAAAGCAAGAAACCAAATCTGAAGATATCTGAAAGCATAGATGAGAAGAAGTCTGATGAGATCAACAAATCTGAAGATACACCTAAAGAAGAAGAATCAAAAAAGCAAGAGGAATCACCTAAAGGTATGCAAAGAGAATTCAAAGGTAGATGTTTTACTTGTAACACTTTTGGTCATATGAAGAAAAATTGCACAGGTAAGCAATTTAAACCTCTTAAAGGTTATTGTTATAATTGTCATGGATTTGGATATAGAGCTATTGAATGTAGAAAACCTAAATTTATTGAGAATAAAAATAATAATAAAATGTTTAGAAGTACTAACCATGTAGACAAGAAACCTACTGAAGATGTGAGCAGAAGAAATGGAGTAATATGTTACAAATGCAACAAAACTGGACACATTGCTAGAAACTGTAGATCACAATTCAATCCACATGGACCAAGATATGGGAACAATGGAAGTTTTTGTCAAATATGAAACAAGATTGGACACACAACAAGATTTTATAGAATGAACAATGGAATCTTTCATCCTAACGCTAACCCTAGAAGTCATGCAAGAAGAAATGAAGATGCAAATAGAAGACATAAAGGATGTTGTAGTAATTCAGATGAAGTGAAGTTTGTTAAAGGCACAGATCAAGGAGACACATTCAAAATTGAAGGAAATCATAAAGGTGAAGTATCAAGTGGTAAGAATGAACCCTTACCTGACCTATCTCAAAGCACTTAAATTATGAAATTACAGTAGATTAGAAGCTTAGAATTAGTGTAGAAGTAGATTTATGATGAATTAGATCTTGCACAGTTAATGCAAGATATGATATGATGTACTAATGCTATGGTTAAGTGCGCAAAGAAAATAATTGTGTTTTACAAGGTCGCAAGAAGTTTTGAGTTTTGCAGGTTAACAAAACAACTTTTTGGAAAAGAGGCAGCAAAAGAATTCAATGCGATGTCAAAACTAAATGTGATTGAAGTAATAAAAGGTTGTAATCGATAGTATTTGATCATCAAAGAAAACACAAGTGTTAAGAAGATCAAAGAGCAGTGATTGGAAGCATTTTTGCAATGATTTGGTGAAGGATTTGAGCGCCGAATCTACGCAAGCCCTAGATCCACAAAATTAAGGTATTTTACTTGACATATCTTTGAATCAGTATAAAGAATCAAATGTAGTCATGGATGTATCTTTGATTCATAATGTCAAAGAAAAAAATAGACCTAGAATGAAGAGGGAACTAGTAGAACCCTTGGAGATTGATCCTAGTTTAGCCCTATCATCCATACCAGATGGAGTTTTGCATTTACAGAATATAAGGAGTTATCTTGGATGCAAGTTAGAAACCCTTAGTGATAGTGATTTCATCAATGAGTATCAGAAGATCTACAAATAGGACATGACATTGAAAGAAGAGTATGTTCACTTGAAAGACAATGAAATAATTAAGTATGCATTTAACTATGAATTTGACAATGAAGAGTGCACTAAGATTATTTTGAGCAGAATTCACAATGGAAAGTTTTGGCTAGAAGACAGAGTGATTAACATTACAGCTGACCCAATTCATGAAGTCACTAGATTATCCAAAACTGGTGCTATGCCCTTAAATGAAAAGAACATGAGGAAAATTGTTATTGACAATACTAATTCATCCTATAATGGAAGAGGAATTGTGATTAGCAAAATCAAACAAGATGATGTTAGGTATTTATATAAGATCCTAACCACTAAGTTTTGTGCTAATTCAAGAGAGGATGACATGGTAGCAGGAATGGTACACATAGCTTATTTGATGTGTGTTGATAAGGTATCTGTTGACATGTGTGAAATTCTGAGAATTCAATTATTTAAAAATCTTGAAAAGATCAAGAAGGCTAATTATGCACAATTCAGATTTTCATCTCTAATCACCTACATGTTTTTCCACCTATTAAGAAGATTTCCTTACACCATTAGGAATGATTGGAATGATGGAAAAAACACTATGGAAAGAATCAATAAAGTATATAGGAAGCATGTTTTTGACAAAGTTAATGAGAGTGCAATGTTGGTAATAAAGACATTTCAGACCTTGGCAACTAGCAAATCAAGGATCCCACAGTCTCTTGTGGAGAAATACAAGAATGAAATTTGTTTTATGGTTGACACTAACTTTACCTATATTGAAGTAGTGGAACCTAGAATGGAGTTCATAGACCCTCTTGGCTATGAGATTTATGAAGTAGAAACAGAGGAATATATTAGCAGATTACTCAAATGTAAGATTGACACTCAGTGTAACAGATTTGGAACTTTTGAAGAAAACTTCAACTCAACTAAAGCCATAATTGAAAAGAAATAGTCTAAGAAGAGAGTTGAGAGCACAATAAATAAAATATTAAAGGATACAGGAATGATAGAGGAAGAATTCCTTGTGGAAAAGTAGACACCAACAACAATAAGAGACATTGGACAGAAAGAAATATTGGTTGTACCACCTTTGTCATCTAGTTCAGTGCAACAAGAAGCTACACCAGTCAAAGTAAAAGTAGAGGAACTAGAGAAGGAACAAGTATCTAGCAGACCTATTAGATCCACTTCTTCCACACCTAGCAAGAGAATAAAGGAAATTGCTACTAGACTAGGGAAGAGACAGAAAATAGTAGTGTAACCAGTTCCAAGGAAAGTTGCAGAGATAAAAGATGATGATTCCACTAAGAAGAAATCTTGGAAACCCAAAGTTGAAAAGCTTAATGATCAAATAACTGAAAATGGAGACTTTACCAAGATGAACAAGTACTATAGTCTTTATGACTATACTGATAGACTAAATTTAGAGAATGCTGTTATAAAGCATATGATCTTGGCAAATAAGAAATTTGATACTATTCAGGGTCAGATACCTGATGAATTGTACAATAAACTGACAAATAGAAAGAAAAGAGCATCAGAAGAGGAAACATCTATTAGAGAGAATTTTGTAAAGAAACTTTGTGATGTAAGAGATGAGGAACATCTTAAGAAAATCTTGAAAGCCTTAAACACCCATCTGAGAACCAAAAGGAGAACCATTCTGATTATGGGAGACAGATATGAAGAAGTTAACTTTGAGATAGAGTAGGCAATAGTTAAGGTTATGGTAGAAATGGTCGGAGAACCATCAATTATAGTAGAGCAAGCAGGTGAAGCAGAGCAAGAAGATATTCCCTCTCCTCTAGCTATTAAAAATGAAGAAGATTCAATGGATATAGAAGGTACAAATATCACCTTGGATACATATGATAATGTATTTAATAACTTAGAGAACATTGTTGACAATTCAGCTCTTGATGAACCAAATACATCTAAAGAAGTAGAGAAAATCCAATCCATCAGTGAAGAACCCAAAGTAACTGAGATTCAAGTACCCTTTCCCACCAAAGAAGACATCACTCCTACTCCTGAAGCAGTAAAGAAGAATCCAATTGGAACTTTGTTTGAGGACTTAGGAAAAGAAATTGACGATGATGATCAGATGGAATTGATCACATCTTTAAATAAAATCATTGGTAAGAATAAGAAAGTAAAGAATCTTGAAGGATGTTTGAAGGAAGTGACTGAGAAGTTACAAAGCATTGTAACTACACAAATAGTAGAGGCAGATCCTTTAGCTAATGCAAAGAAGGTAATGACCACTTTTGACAATGAATTTACTAGCTTATCTAATATTGAAAAAGTGAGAGATGAAGCAGCCTATGAGGCTAAAATGTTTTTGAACATCTATTAGAACATTAAGAATGATATCAAAAAAATTGATATCTGTATCAAAAACCTAAGGAAGAGTCTAGAAATAGGAAAATCCTTGTACATACAATGTACAAAATTAGAGGTCTTAATAGTTGAAGAAGATCAGAAGATGAAGTTGAAGGAAGCAGAAATTCAGCATGAATCCACCCTTCTATCTAACCTAAATGTGAAGATATGTGATGTGGAGAAGAAAATTTGGAAGTTGTATGATGAACTTAGAATTTTGCAAGATGAGAGAGATAGAAAGATGAAAAGGTTCACTCTTTTGAGAGAACACACTTCCATGAAGTTAAACATTATTGAAGAACAGTTGGAAGAATGTCTTGTAGCACAGACATCTTTTCAGAAGTTTAACTTTGAGAATCTCCAGGCATGTCAGATAGCATCTTATGGACTGAGCACACTACTCAATGTGGCTAATTCCATCAAGAAATCATGGGAGAAGGAATTTGAAGCTATGAAGATAGATTTTATAGATTGTGTTGCAAGCCTACCGGCTTTGCAATAATGAACTAAGGTATAATCTTTTTGTGATACAGTTTTGTAATCCTCCCTACCTTATTTTGTCATTGTTGTCAAAGGGGGAGAGAGAGCATAAAATTGATAATTTATGATAAGGATTGAAACTCTTAGGGGGAGTATTATATGAGTCTTGTATTAGAGATAAAAAATTTTTGAGGAGTTATAAGGATAGTATATATATCTTATACTATGGCCACAATTTTGAGTTTTTGGACTTATACACTTAGCCAATTTTCACATATGTTGCCACCAATGACAAAGGGGGAGATTGTTGAAAATTTGGCTAAAGTGAGTACATAGATGTTGTCATTATGGCAAGATATGTCCTACATGAAGATCACACAAGTCAAAGAGCAAGTATGACAGAGCGCATTGCAGATTTGTCTAAGTATGAGACAGTGTTTTCACTAGCGAACCAGAGAATAGTTTTTGTTTGTGACACTGATTGGAGTAAGTTCAATGCTTGTGCACTTAAACATAGAATCTATGATGACTGATGATGATCCATCTCATAGCACAAGTAAATATAGCATGTACAAAAATAGTTATGACAATTTTTGTGAAGACAATGTGAAGCCGACAGGACAATTTTTGAAGACAGAATTGGTAAAGAGTTAAGGAATTATTTTGTTTATCAAAATAATTACTTGACAAGTATAAAGGGATGAAATCCTAGATTTTAACCCTTGAAAAAAGTTATTTTTCATTATGGCAGCTGACCAAGTAAAGTTATTGGCCTTAGTAACTTGTATAAATGTAAATGTAAAATGTAAAGTAAATGACAATGCAATGAAAAGTATATGATGCGAAGTATAGTGAAAGAGAAGTGAAAGATATTGATGCAAGCAATGAAAGGTTATGTACCTTAACCTATTTTGTAATCAATGTATATTTTACATTACTTGTTTGGGCAGTGGGCTCATCTAGTAATCTCATTTTGTACTACCAACTCCTAACAGGGTTGAGGCTTCTAACAAGGCCTATAGTCCTTTAATCAGGACTGATATACTATATGCTTGTAATAGACTCCTAAAAGGGTCAACATCCTTAACAAGATACTTTTGATTAGTGGATCTTTTGTGGGCACCATCCTCACCGGGGTTTTTCCTTAGCCAAGGTTTCCTCGAGAACAAATAATGTGTTATGAGTTCTTTACTTTTATTGCTATGCACATTGTTCAGTTTTCTATCCATTAAGATTGTATATTATATCCATAATTGGGAAAAAGTATAATATTGTGGAATAATGATTCACCCCCCCCTCTCAGTATTCCCTATTTCTAATAAATTTCCCCTAAAATTAGAGGAAAAGTTGAACAAGAAGTTCGAGAGAAGACAAAGCAGAAGAGGTCGTGGTGGACGATTTGGTGGATGGTTTTATGGAGGTGAAATGAAGATCTTAAAAAGAAGGATGAGGCCACTAGTAGTCAAAATTAGAGAGGAAACAATTTCAATCATTTCCATGATCATAATAATAGAGATCAAAGAGGAAGAGGAAGAGGAAGAGGATAAGGATCTGGAAGGGGAGGCTTCCATGGAACATGTTTTAATTGTGGAGAAGAAGGTCATAGGGAATATGAATGTCCTCAGTGCCAAGGAAGAATAGATAGGATAAATGAAGGCTAGGCTAGAGTTACACATGTAGATGAAGAAGCCAAATCATCACATTCTAAAAATGATGAAAGAGGAGAAACAATAATTAACAGAAGAGTCTTACTAAGTGGTGAGAATGAACCTAAACAAAGGAGGAGCTTGTTTTGCACCAGATGCAAGTGTGAAGGTAAATGTTGTGATGTGATTATTGATAGTCAAAAGAGATGGTCACAAAGTTGAAGCTCAAGATATAGAAACACCTACATCCATACCGGTTCACTTGGGTGTAGGATGACCACAAGGTCATGGTCAATGAATAGTGCCCAGTGAAATTCAAGATTGGTGGATACCATGATGAGGTAATATGAGATATAATTTCTATGGATACATGTCATATGTTGTTGGGTAGACCATGGTAGTTTGACAGACGTGATGTACATGATGGTCGTGTGAATACATATTTCTTGATGAAGAATGGAGTGTGACATAAGCTAAAGCCATTGAATGACATAGAAGAAAATGTATGTGGTAATGCAAGAATAATTTTTGTTGATGGAAGAAAGTTCCTAGAGGGTATGAGGCATGAGCATGTGTGTTTGCTTTAATTCCAAAAGCTGGTAAAGAGGTCATAGAAGATGTACCTATAGAAGTTGTAGATTTGTTAAATATATTTTAGGATATTGTGTCTGATAATGTTCCTAATGGATTACCACCAGTAAGGAAGATTAGTCATCAGATGGACTTGATTCTAGGAGCTAGTTTTCCAAATAAGACAGAACACAAAATGACACCAATAGAAAGTGAGGAGTTGATTATACAAGTACATGAGTTATTACAGAAGGGGTTGATTTGAGAGAGTCTGAGTCCATGTGCTATACCAATAGTATTAGCACCAAAGAAGAATGGAGAATGGAGGATGTGTATAGATTCTAGGGCCACCAACAAGATCACAATCAAGTATAGGTTTCCATTACCATGAATGGATGATATTATGGATTGTTTGAGTGGAGCTATGTGTTTCTCCAAGATAGATCTGAAGAGTGGATATCATCAGATTTAGATCAAAGAAGGAGATGAATGGAAGACTACTTTCAAGACAAAGGAAGGACTGTATGAGTGGTTAGTCATGCCTTTTGGGCTAACCAATGTACTGAACACTTTCATGTGGCTCATGAATGAGGTTCTAAAAGAATTTATGGGTAAGTTTTTCATTGTTTACCTAGATGATATTTTGATCTTTAGTAAGACATTGGAGGAGAATATGATGCATATTCATAGGGTGTTTGAGAAGTTAAGGGAAGAGAAGTTGTTGATAAATTTAAAGAAGTGCAGTTTTGTGAAGAAAGAGTTAGTGTATTTGGGATTTGTATTTTCAGTAAAAGGTCTAAAAATGGACCTAGAGAAAGTACAGGTTATTCTTGAATGGCCTACTCTAAGGAGTGCTACTGAGGTAAGATCTTTTCATGGTTTGGCTAGCTTTTACAAAAAAATTATCAAAAATTTTTGCAGTATTTGTGGACCCTTAAATGAAACAATGAGAGGTGATAAAAAAGAGTTCAAGTGGACTAATGAGGAAGATAAGAGTTTCAAACTGTTGAAATAGAAATTTACATAACATCCTATTGTTAGCATTAAGCAGGATTGCCACTAGTGACAACACTTATTTGCATTCTCAGTGCAAACTAAGCAGAATAGTGCAAACCGAGTAGAACAGGGCAAACTGAGTAGAACAGTGCAAACCGAGCAGAACAGTGCAAACCGAGCAAGATAGTGCAAACCGAGCAAGATAGTGCAAACTGAGCAGGACAGTGCAAACCAAACAAGATAGTGCAAACTGAGCAGGACAGTGCAAACTGAGCAGGACAGTGTAAACTGAGTAACATTATGTCTACCGAGTCACCAGTATTTACCGAGTTCAAAACCTACCGAGTGGTTAGTATGAACCGTGCCTTCACTTCTACCGAGTGCATGACGATGCCGAGTAATGCAGTGGACGCCGAGTATCAGAAAGTCACCGAGTTAGTTTGCAGGAACCGTGTAACCATACTTGGGCCGATTTAGTAGCACTTATGTTTTATTTGTCAAGCCGACTTTGTAATTGTAATTGTAATTAATTGTTTAGACTTGTATATAAACAATGTTGTAAAAATACCAAGATGTAATTAGTATGAGTATGAATGAATATGAAAAAGAGATAAAAAAGCAGAGATAAGCGAATTACAAAGGGCTACAACAGTATAAGGAATAACAAAGACAAATTCATCACAGAAGGTGATCAGTACATCAGCGAATCTCAATCAACAGTCCAGTTGCAAAGTAAGAGATCTACTGTTTCATCCTAACAGGTGAATCAGCTTGAAATCCTTTAACTGGGTAGACTTAACAGTCTTTGTAAAATCTCTTTACTGAGTGCATACTTCATTGTATGTTTGTAAATCCTTTAACAGGGTGGATTTAGCAATCCTTATTGCTCCTAGCAGGGCAAATCATCAGAAGTGATCAATTATAAGCCTTAACCGGCCAACTTTATTCTGTAGTACTAAAGCTTTGTGGGTTTCATCCCCACCCCAATTTTACTTTCTTTTGGAAGGTTTCTGGGTAACTAAATCTATGTGTCATTGTTGTGAATGGTTTTAAGTTTCATGCTTTCTATATGCAAAAGGATAAAGTAAACTATATGTTAATACATCTATTATTAGAAGAAAATTTGAAGTTACTGATTCACCCCTCCCCTCTCAGTAACTCGGTTAATTCCTGAATATTTCCAACAATTTTAGCACTTCTAGATTTTAATAAGGTATTTCAAGTAGACTGTGATGCTAGTGGTACTGCAATAGGAGTTGTTATGAGTCAAGAAGGTAAACCTGTTGCTTATTTCAGTGAGAAGTTAAATGATGCCAAGAGAAAATATTATGTTTATGATCAGGAATTTTATGCTATAGTTGAGGCATTGAAGAAGTGGAGACACTATCTGCTTCCTAAAGAGTTTGTTTTGTATATTGATCATCAAGCTTTGCAATATTTGAATAGTTAAGGAAATTTGAATCAAAGGCATTTGAAATGGGTTGAGTTTTTGCAGAGTTATACATTTGTTTTGAAACATAGGAGTGGAAAGTCTAACAGGGTTGTAGATGCGCTTAGCAAAAGGCAACCATTGCTGACAAAGATGCAGATTGAGGTGGTTGGGTTCAAGGAACTCAAAAATTTATATCTAGAGGATCCTGATTTTGGAGAAGCTTGGAAATCTTGTACAGAACCTGATACTCTAGACAAAATGAAGTGGTTGGATTTTATCATCCAGGATGTTATGCTATTTAGATGGAGTTAGTTGTGCATTCCATGAAGTTCTATGAGGGAGAATCTCATTAGGGAGCACTAGTACAAAAACAACAATATATGACCAAATAAACTACCAAAAATTGTAGATAAATGACCAAATTTGGTTACGTGACCAGTGGTAGTTTATTGCCGGTCATTTATCTCATGGCCAAATCTATGACTAAACTATTTTAGTCATTGATTTGGTCATATATTTAGTCATTTATTTGGTCATTTGGTAGTTTATTTGGTCATTTATCTGTTCATTTATTTGGTCATTTATTTAGTCATTTGTTTGGTCATTTATTTGGTCATTTATTTGGTCATTTATTTAGTCATATATTTAGTCATTAATTTAGTCATATATTTAGTCATTAATTTAGTCATATATTTAGTTATATTAGGGCATGATGGAATCAAACTATCATCCTCCTACTTGTAAAGTAGGTGCTCTTCCATTGAGCTAGTACCCTTTAAAGAATAATCATACCATTTATACTAGTACTTTCCACTAAACATGATTTCAAGTTTTTCCATCTATAGTTCAATAGATGCTGCTACTAAAATATATAGTCCCAAGTCAAGTGTAATTTCTAGGTCAAATGCTACTAAAATCCCTAAGTGGTGAATGAACGTATTGTATAGATGCATTTCATATTACCAGTGAATGATAGTTTTGAAAGTAAGAGATACATTTCTTGAGGAAGCTTTGTGATAATATATTTGGAAGTTTTATTGAAAACATTCCGTCATATATTTGAGCCATTTAGAGAATTATTGTAAGATATGCACAAAATGGACTTTTTGAAAATGTTTTAAAGACTAGAGTATATAACAAAGTCATTTAAAACTTACAACTTAAGAAAATTAAAGCACTACACATTCTAAGCTACTGCAATGCATGTTTTAATCTCTTAGCAAGATTTCAAACATTCAAGAAGATACAAGATAAATCACACACCTCATAATCTCTACACAAGTATACACCATTCTTGTACAAGATGAGAAAAAACTGTAACTTAAGATAAGGAACCAAACTAATTGATCCAATCTGTAAATTATGTTACTATTGAACCAAATGTTATAAGGGTTTTTAGAAATAAGTATGCAAATCACATACATGATATACATGCAATGAAACCAACATCAAGTATGGAGCACCAAAATATGTAGAGGTTTGAATATACTAAAATCTAGCAAATGAATGGAGTTCAGGGGTGTGTCTCAGAAAGATCATACCTGTAGAAGTGCATCTAATCTATATGAAAATTACTGATCATTCTTTAAACTGACCTTGTCTAGGTAACTTTGCAGTAGTTGAATCCTACCAATATAATCTTGGTCTTCAATAGATAGTGTTATAGTCTTTATGTCTACTCCAGGACCTTCAAATTGAAGAGGACTAGGATTCCTATAGATATCATCCATCAAAAATCTTGTTGATTTGCACATTAGCAACTTGTAAAAGACAAAAAAAAGACAAGCATATCAACTTACGACTTTTATGAAAGGGCAATAAGAAATTAATCCATGAACAAGTTAGACACCTAAAGACCCTCACTGAATAATTAGCATGTGAGTCTTTTGATCATTTATAGCATTTGCAATTTAGTTGTAGATACTAGAAACCCACTTGTACACAATAATATTTCAAATTGTAAAATGTATGCACACCATCCCACAACATAAATATTTCATTAAAATGTAAAATATTCTTTTATAGTTAACATACAAATTGTGAATTAGTTCATCATTATCAAATCACAACAAACAGAACATCAGAACAAATCTATGTTGTAACCAAATGTAAAACAAATCAAACAATGCAATTGTCTTGTTTACAGAATAATTTGTAGTTTCCATACTAATAAAGGAAACTTAAATGACATGAATAAAAAAAACCAATCAACATGCATGATTTTATATCTTACTCATATGGCCTTCCATTCAAATCCACCTTAGTAGGATGAATAGTAGGCTTCCCTATTGGAGATACACCTGGCCTGCATATATGACAACCACATTGTATTATCACATAAAGACAAGAAGAAAAAACATGCTACCATGTTTAAGATTCCAACATATATTTGTCCATACTAAAAGATTAATTGAGCTAAGTTTTATGAACAGAATAGAACCAGTGTAAATAGGATATCTACGTCCCATAAAGAATCACACAATAAACCAAAGTCACTAAATACATAGAATCAAAGGTGATCATTCAAAATCACATTGTGTATCATTACATTTAGAGCTAGTCTGAAGTGTGTGGGAAAATTTAACCAGAGCTTTTTATACAATGTTTATGAATTGCAATGCTCAATTTCTAGCCAAATACTCATAGGGGGAAAAAAGTCTAAATCATATAGTCATCAGAGCACCACCACATTGCCACTCAGATACAGGCCGCTTGAGGTTTTTTACAGTTTCCATATAGCCATTCAAACTAGCACCTATGAGATGATAAGAAATATGACCAAGAGCCTGCAACAGATAATACCAAAGATGTAAGTATACGTGTAAGGAGAAAATATAAACCAAATCAAAGATGCAAACAATAACTCCCATGCATATGCATAGTCACAATAAAAATTTGATGGTAAAGCTCCTCGAGCTTGATAGCCAAATAAGTGACAAATAACATTGAATTTATTTTCAGTATATTCACCAGATTTCTGCAAAATTCAAAGAAAAAAATGTTAAACCCAAGATACCTCAACACCATATCCAAAAATCAATGTATCACACCAAATATTTGTGTACCAATCATTTGTTCATTTCTGTCTCCACCAACTGAACCATAAGATTCTTAGTCTCAATCTGTATACCCAATAACAAAAATGAAAGGAAATATAAGTTCTATTTTTGCCAAATTTTTGGTCCTAGAATATAACTTGACTATAGAAATTATTACCTGTGATAACCATGTTGTGTCATCAGATTCACGATGAAGGAGAATTTGTTGTAATTTTAGAACATTGTTTAAGGCAAACATTAGTTAGTTAAAAAAATGAACTATTAAAAATTGTTGTTCCTAGATATATAGGCCACAATGGCATTGAAATGTAGACAAGGCTAAAACCTGTTTCATGATGAAAGTTGGTAGAAACTCAAACAAAGTAGATGCTTGTGGTGAAAGTCACAATGAATTTTTTTCAATAGGAACACCATGGCCATGCAAACTATGGATTTCCTAATAATTTACATAAAACTAGGTAAAAACAAGGGTATTGCTAATAATCATTCTTATGATTCATTTAAATCTATATAGTAAACCTACAATTGTGTGTTATTCCTAAAATATTCCTACCATAAATGACATTCAAATAGATGATTCATGTAAGAAGGCTTTGTTAGTCCATTTTCCTGTCAATGCAAAATCCTATGAAAATGGCCTTTTCTCTGCAATTCTTGAAGATGTCCTGCCCTGCTGCAAGCTTGTTTTAATGTGTGATGAAAATCCATAGTGTTTCATGGTTTGAGCTCCTGCCCTATGTTCTTCATTGTGTCACCTTGCTCTAGTCCAAAACACACATGCTGAATCGTAAACCTAGAGAGTTATTCAAGTTCTAAGGTCTGCAGGAAATAAATTTTAAAATCTGCCTAGGTGTCGAAAACCCATAATGTTTTTGAAAATCCATGATGTTTTTAGTTTGTGTGAAAACCTTCATTGTTTTAGACCTTATGCCTTCCCACTTTTGTGCACTTGTCTTCTGGCATCGAAAACTCTATGTGTTTTCAGTCTTTCACTGTGTCAAAAACTTTGTGTGTTTTCGACCTCGATCTTAACTGTGTAAGTGTAATCATTGGTGGGTCCCAGTTCTTCCCATTGCCCAGTGTGGTTAAAGTTTAGACAAGATTGGTGGTTGTCATATGTTTGCATGGTAAAGTTGCACAATGTTTATCCTTCACGCTTTTGCGATAGTCGTTCAATTTTTTTGTATGGGCATGAAGTGGGTCCAGGTCTGTAGGATCTTCCTGATTGGTTGTCGCATGGCTGCATGTCAGACTTTTCTGACATGTGATCATGCGACCGCTTGCCACCTATCCGCATGGGTCATAATTGTTAGTGATGTTCAACTGCCTAGTGGTTAAGTTTTTCTTTTCACGATCTGGCACTGTGTTCTGTCAATGCAAAATCTTGTGAAAATGGCCTTTTCCCTGCAATTCTTGAAGATGTCCCACCCTGCTACAAGCTTGTTTTAATGTGTGATGAAAATCCATAGTGTTTCATGTTTTAAGCTCCTGCCCTATGTTCTTCATTGTGTCACCTTGCTCCAGTCCAAAATACACGTGCTGAATTGCAAACCCAAAGAGTTATTCAAGTTCTAAGGTCTGCAGGAAACAAATTTTAAAATCTGCCTAGGTGTCGAAAACCCACAATGTTTTTGAAAATCCATGATGTTTTCGGTCTGTGTGAAAACCTTCATTGTTTTTGACCTTATGCCTTCCTGCTTTTGTGCACTTGTCTTCTGGCATCGAAAACTCTATGTGTTTTCAGTCTTTTGCTGTGTCGAAAACTTTGTGTGTTTTCGATCTCAGTCTTAACTGCGCAAGTGCGATCGTTCGTGGGTCCCAGTTCTTCCCATTTCCCAGTGTGGTTAAAGTTTGGACAAGACTAGTGGTTTTCATATGTTCGCATGGTAAAGTTGCTCAATGTTTATCCTTCACACTTTTGCGACAGCTATTCAATTTTCTTGTATGGGCGTGAAGTGGGTCTAGGTCTGCAGGCTCTTCCTGATTGGTTGTCGCATGACCGCATGTCAAACTTTTCTGACATGTGATCATGTGACCGCTTGCCACCTATCTGCATGGGTCCTAGTTCTTAGTGATGTTCAGCTTCCCGGTGGTTAAGTTTTTCTTTTCAAACACCAACAATAGGGTTTTCAAAGATTGTGAAAAGTTGAAATAGTAAGGTTGAAGTTGAGATTATCTCCTCCCTTGTTGTTTCCCTGCCAATATGCCCGTTGAGTTTTCACAGAGTTGATAAGTTCTCTTTCACGTGTATTGAATCTAAAGTTTAGTTATCTTTTCCCAATTTGTATTGGGTGGTGACTCTAAAAGAAAAGAACTTGATGGAGCTACATGGTGAGCTCTAGATCTGCCTTGCTTTCCAGTCAACAGGTTTCAAGCTGCAAAACTTTCAGGTATTCTTTTGTTGAAAATGTTTCCTTATCAAATTTGTAGCATTACTGTAAAGGGATAAGTGATGGGTAGTTCCTTATGGAGGAATATAGCCCCTTTTGTTTTGATGGTATTGAAGGTTCCCCTAATAAGTTCTTTGCTGAGGATGGGTATGAGGAAAATAATGAAGATCAGACACAAGAAACTAGTGTCTCTGTTGATCCCATCATGAGTGATACTGACTATGAAAATCTTCTCATCAAGATTGCTACTTTTAAGAAGAATATTGTAGAGAGCAATGCTGAGATCTGGCAGTTAGAGGAAGACAAGAGACTGCTAAGTCTTGTGGTTCCTGATGATGATCATGAGGAGACCAATGTTTCTGATGTTGAATCTCATTGTGCAGAAAGTGTTGACTATGAAGCTGATGTTGAGATCAACACATGTGAGAGTGATGAAGATGAATCTGAAGTTGATAGTATTTCCAATTTGTCTGTAGATTTTTCTTCTTTTCAATTTCAGGATTCTTGCTTCTTGTCCTGGTTCAATGATGTTTTGTGTGAGGGGCAGAATATTGAATATGATGCAGATGATGATTCCTGCATAGAATTCTTTACACAAAATGATTTGATGCCAGTACTGTCAGTCCTTATTTTAGATGAGGAAGATGTTTACAATAATAGGGATGTAGTTGATGAAGAGGAAAGTGAAACCCAAAGTCCATTAAGTAGTGAAATGATTTTAGCACTCTTGGCTAAAGAACTTCAGAGGTATGCCCCTATTTTGGATTTTGATTTGCAACTCCCTTATGATGTCTCCTTTGACACCGATAATCAGATAAGTGCTCAAAGTGATAGTGATGATCCATTTTCACCAGAGATCCCCTCATGTAATGACTCTGCAAAAGGAGAGGTAGAAGGACATGATAGTGTGTTGTCCTATCATCAAGATTACAATAATGAACAAGTTTCTTGTTCATATCCTTTTCCTTCTTTTGCCAAGTATGATACTGATTGTGACAGTGTTGAAGACTTTGCTTTCAGCAGTTGGGACAAAATTTATTTTGATGAAAATTATAATGCAGATCAGTTGTTCCCCTGTCACAAAAATTTTAAAATAGATCTTCACTTGGTTTATGATCCAGTCAATGATAATATCATAGAGGAACCAAGTTGCTTAGTGGCTGAGGCAATGCAAGAAGGCAAATCAGAGGATCTAATTCCTTCTCAGCCAGGTAATTTTATGGTAATGTATGATAGTCAATATGTTCCATTTTTTGATGCATTACAAGATCAAAATTTTGTTTCCAGCCATCAAAAAGAAGTAGATGATGTTCCCTACTTCTTGGAATATGAATATGAGTGTGAATACAGTAGTTGTGACTGGAAAAATGTGGGTGGTGATCAGTGCAAGTTTATTCTTCAACCCATGAATGTTCACATATGGTGGCAGCAAGAATATCAAGGTTTTTTCAGGTGGCTGGTTGCATATGTGGATGAAAATTAGACATTTGATTCAGGAGGGTCCCTGATTAAAGTTCTTTTGTAAATATCTGTAAATATCTTTCCCTTTCCTATTGTGTGCTTTTCCTTCCTGTTCCCTACATTTTTTGAGGTCTCTATATTTTTCCAGTGGGTGGTCTGCTTCTTCCTAGAGATCTGAGGTCCTCATTGTATCTGCAAGAGATACATGTCCCCAACTAGAGCCACTGTTAGTCCATTTTTCCATCAATGCAAAATCTTGTGAAAATGGCCTTTTCCCTGCAATTCTTGAAGATGTCCCACCCTGCTGCAAGCTTGTTTTAATGTGTGATGAAAATCCATAGTGTTTCATGGTTTAAGCTCCTTCCCTATGTTCTTCATTGTGTCACCTTGCTCCAGTCCAAAACACAAGTGCTGAATTGCAAACCCAAAGAGTTATTCAAGTTCTAAAGTCTGTAGGAAACAAATTTTAATATCTGCCTAGGTGTCGAAAACCCACAATGTTTTTGAAAATCCATGATATTTTCAGTCTGTGTGAAAACCTTCATTATTTTTGACCTTATGCCTTCCCACTTTTGTGTACTTGTCTTCTGGCATCAAAAACTCTATGTGTTTTCAGTCTTTCATTGTGTCGAAAACTTTGTGTGTTTTCGGCCTCGGTCTTAACTGCGCAAGTGCGATCATTCGTGGGTCCTAGTTCTTCCCATTTCTTAGTGTGGTTAAAGTTTGGACAAGACCAGTGGTTGTCATATTTTTGCATGGTAAAGTTGCACAATGTTTATCCTTCACACTTTTGCGACAACCATTCGATTTTCTTGTATGGGCGTGAAGTGGGTCCAGGTCTGCAGGCTCTTCCTGATTGGTTGTCGCATGGCCGCATGTCAGAATTTTCTGACATGTGATCATGTGACTGATTGCCACCTGTCTGCGTGGGTCCCAGTTCTTAGTGATGTTCAGCTACCTGGTGGTTAAGTTTTTCTTTTCATGATCTGGCGACTCGCGGTTATCTCTTGGTCACTGATTCTTGGCAGTTAGGCCCTTAACATCTGGCGACCTAGCTGGTGATTTACTTTTCCTTAGTCGTGCAGTCATGTAATGGTGGGCTCAGGTCTTCATGATTTTAAAGGTAAGGCCTCTTCGGAGATGGCCCCGCTGGTGGTTATGTGGCGGCCTATGGTTGGCTATCGCATGATCGCATGTTAGATTTTTTTGACATTGCGATCATGTGACCAGTTGACACATGCCCCTGGGGCCCGGTGGTAGGTGTTAATGTGGCATTCATGGTGGTGAGGTGGAAAATTTTTATTGGGTGCCACGTGGTGTTGCGGTGGTGGTCATGTCCAGAAGAAAGGGGCGTGGGGCCAGCGCTCTTGGTGATGTGGGCACTTTTCATTGGCCAGGTGGTGACAAGGCAGTTAATGATGGTGAATGTTGATAGTTAGTTGCATGTTCACATAGCCTTTTTCAAGGCTATGTGATCATGTGACTAACATTTTATGTTAACCCTCAGTGGTGGTGGTTGTGGCAAGGTAAAGGGGTGCAACTTGTCACATGTTCGCATAGCCCGTTTCTGGGCTATGCGATCATGTGACAACGGTCTGTCATCGACTATTCTATGGTTAAGAGATTGTGGTTGCATGATTGCAAGGTTTGGTTTGGTGCCTTGTGATCATGCTACCAAGCATAAGATGAAACCCATTTTCCTATGGAAGTTGAGTTGATGATCGTGCGATTGCGTGACTAAGGGAAAATAGTTAAGGAACATAAAGCCCACGAAATGCATGGTGACCGTTTGATTTCAAATTTGATTTTCCTGAGTATCTGTAGCAACCAAAGGTACCTAAATTTATGGCTTTAGCGGTGGTTATCGACTTGTTTGGTGGTGACGGTTGTTGTGATGTGGTCTAGGGTTCCTGTGGTTAATTGCAGAAGAGTTTTGTGTCGTGCAGAGATGGGTTTTCTTGCTCGAGGCATGTTGTAGAAGGACAAATTAGATTGATTGGTATGGTAAAATGATGGTCCTTGGTACTTTCTCATGAATGTGGATCATTCTTGGATCTAATTTTCTAGATTTCTTTTCCCTGCATTGAATTTTGATGTGTTCTAGTTGGTTAGGTGGGTGAAACTTTGACCCCAGTCATCTGTAGCTTGTTGCAACCTATTTTGGGTTTCCAAGATGACTGGTGGTATATATTGAAATTTTTTGATAGAACAAGGGTTCTAAATTTTATCAGTTCCAGAGGTTCCATTCTATTTGGTTCCAGTGGGAAATAAAAAGCTCTTTCGCATTGCAGGAGGCTGAGTAGAACTTCTTTGCATCTTTTGCAAGTTATTGAAGTGGTAGTCTCATTTCTGGTATAGACATGTACATGATTCATTATACTTAATACAACTATTCTCATACTTTTCAAGTCTCTCCTTGGTGTCAGTCTTATGAGTTTTGGATTTTCTGGTCCATTGCATTGGGTTACCTTTGTATATGTTCTAGTCTTTAGTTCTTGATTTAGGATCAAGTGAAAAATACTTTGGATAGGGCATAGATTCATTAGATTTGTCTACAGAAGGATTTTATAAGTAGTGGATGGGTTGGAACAGTTGTATTTATGGCTGTGAGTCTTTTACAGTAGTTGGTTCATGTCTCTATACTTGCATTTGATGTGCTGCCCAATGGATAATGGCACTGATCAAGGAAAAGTACATTCAATTGAGTCCAATGCTTGATGGTCTTTGGCTATTTCCTGCATCTTTGAATATCAATCACCAGTAATACCCTTCACAAGGCCATTTTATCCTACATAGTAGAGTTGATTCAATGAATACCTGGTTAGTATTTAGTAATCCTTTACTATGATTTGCTTTATAAATCTAGAAGTATATGGTGTGTAGTGAGTTTGAATTTTATCTGGATTAGGTGCACCCACCTTGGTTTTGCAGAGCCAGAAGTAGAAGAGGGCATATTAAGACCCTATAGTTGTTCCAGTTGTCTTTCAAAGCTCTCATACTTGGAACTAACCACTCCTAACATCAGTCTCAAGGTATATTGGCAGCCCTAAGTGGCGTAAGCATTTTCAAACACCAACAGGCTTAAAATGGGAATTATCTTATATGAGTCACTCTCAATATGAGCTAAAATGGAATTGGGATTACATTATTTGTATGTTTTGCATAACCAATGCTTTTACATAGAAAATAAGATGCAATGTAATTACCTGTAATATGGCATAGATTTAAAGAATATTCTCTATAAGACCCTCAGGTAAAAGGATCACTCCATGATACTTATCTAACAAGAAAAAATGTTTCTATAGAACATAGTTGTTATATCAACTAGTTTCCAGGCTTGTAGCCTTCTGTCAGAAGATTTCTTGACCTTATTCAAGATACTTCCACACAACACATTGATCAATTTGGGGATTCATATACCCTTTATGGTTTGAGGGATGATGCTGAAGAGCCAAAACTAAGAGTGAAAGGAAGACATGTTAACACCTATACTGGTTAAGGAAAACAAGCCTAATTAAGCCTATAGTTGCACTACAAGTGCTACTTCCTCTCAACAACTTCCCAATCCAATACTTGAGATCTGTGGGGGCATGCATAATGGTTTACAATACCAATTTTGTCTTGACGAATCCCCAAATTTGAGTTATGTTGACTGTCCTCAGTCGCCTGAAGGTGCACACTTGGTTATGTACACCTAGGGCCTCATAGCACTCCCATCTTCCTGCATCCTAATGAAATAGACCTGCACAATCTTAATGACCATCCTCCAAGAAATATTTCCACCAAGGATCACTTGATTCCCATGGTGGAAATGAGAGTTCTGGTCGATGGCTTGGGAAAAACCCTGATTCAGGACTGCAACCGGGAGGGTTTGAGAGAAAATGCTATAAATTGAGTTATATAATGAATTAGGACATGAGACTAGGTAAAAATGAAAGCTACTTCATAGGGCTATTCAAAAACATCAAGATTTCCTCCAAAAACTTCAGTGCCAGCTTTGTACAAAGTCACTATTACTTGAAATTACAGGAAAAATGATTGATTTTTATTGATTTTGAATGCCAGAGTTACATGCTAGCCTACCACCCACCTAAAAGGGATTTTTTAAGAACTTCCAATAGTTACATAACATATTTTAACCAAATAGCCATTTGTGAGTTGTTTTTACAAACTTTAGCACAAGTTTTCTCAAGGTTGCTTAACAGCCTTTGAGCAAATTTGCAAGATTTTGTAATTTTGCAAATTTGGTGACCAAAACTTGGTCCCAACCTTATTTGTGTGATCCTAGGTGGATCCAAACATAATAACATAAAAATAACCTATTCCTAGGGCTTTGAAAAATCATTGACCAATAGTTAACCAAGGGCTCATAGGATGCCAATCTTGGAACTATGGTCTTACAAATGAGTCCAATGATTAACCCACTATTCTAACAAGACTAGAGGCCTCTTAGGGACTTGAATGGAAAGCCTAAGTTCCAAAGGAACACTTAGTTCATTTAGGGTGCTCCTAGGAACACTTAGTTCATTTAGGGTGCTCTTAGGAACATTTAGTTCATTTAGGGTGCTCCTGCACCACAATGCATTGCAGAAATAATGCCATATTCAAAAATCAACATAATGACTCTACAACAGTATAGAGAACATAGGAATCACCTTTCTCTACCCTGGCCTAGAAAACATCACAAATTTTTCTAGTCAAATCAAAAAGTGTCATCTTTTATGTGGCCACTTCCTCCCCAAGGATGACCTAAACAAAAACAAAAATTTACAACATTACATTTTGTAAAAGAAAAATCAAATCATATTCATGAAAACAACTATATCACATGTTTTGGATAAATGCTCACACTACTTAAAATACCATGTTAGGATGTGACTACAAAGCACACTCCAAAGCAACATGAGAAGCTTTCCTACCCATTAGCCAAATGAAATAGTAATGTTGTAGAATGGTGGGGTGTGATGTATATTATATCTTCCTAATGTTGCATGTCAACATGTAGGGTCTGGCATGTGTTTTGAGTAGTGAAAAGTGACTACAACATTGTCTCAAAATAGTGGTAGGGGTAATTGAGAAGGAATTCTTCCATACAAGTGTTTAGTAAATGTATGAGTGTCACGAGGGGTGTAAGAAGAACATTCAGGAGTCTAGAGGAAGCCCAAGTGTCTAGAAAAGGCTTTAGGTCCAAGGTAAGGTCAATTTGTTGATTATTTTCATAAGCATATATGACTATCATAGTTGGACAGTAGGATTATTGAGTGTTGTTCTTGGTTAGAAAGACTAAAGGTTACTAAGGTATTAGGAATTAGAAATAGTATGAGAAAAGTCTAGAGTGTTGAGAGGATTAGAATCCCATGGGTGAGGGAATGAACCAAAAGGAAATCCTATTTTCAATGACTGAAGAAATAGGACAATTGAATAGAAATAAGGAACAAGTAATTCAAGTAATTATTGCAAAGGTTGGTGTGGATGGTTTTCTTTTAGTTACTATGATTTATTGCTTGGAATGATCCAAAAAATAATGGATATAGTTTAGGATAGAAATAAAGGCAAAGAAAATCCTACTTTTGGGTGTTGCCATTGCATAGTACAAGACACCGTGGCACCCTTTTCCAATAATCTTAAATCTTTTGAGGACCAAATGTTCTCTAACCAATAACACATGATCTAAAGAATTATCTTCATTGTTTGGATTTGGAAGGTACTACAATTAAGAAATTGCTAGACCAGGTAGTGTTACTACTACAATAGTCTATAATAGTAGTGACAAAGGTAGCTTGGTGCTACTAGTTTGACCTATTGTAGGTGCTACAAATGTTAATTAGGTTGTTACACATTTTCAACAAATTTTACATGTGTTTAGTAATATGTAATATTTCACTGGTAAGTTTTTTGTGCTTGGTAATTCTATAAGTGGCATGATTCTTATCAACATCCATTGGAGCACTTTACTAGAGTCACTTATGCGAGATAATTATATTTATTGGAACAATTATAGGTTTTCTAATTAGATAAGATGGTATTATTGAATATTAAGAGGATGAAAAATGAGCATGACACTTGGTGATTGGGTCATGAGGACATCATGGGAGAACTAGACATATTATGCTATAAGATTGAGATGAAATATTATGCTATGCTCATCATGGGAAGTTTTTTTTACAATAGACCAATGTACATTAGTGTCATAATATAATGATATCCTATAATAAAGATGGTAGGCTTGTGAAACAAATAGAAAACAAAATAATAAGAAACCAAATGACTATCTCTCCCAATAAAGGATAGTGACTGTAAACAAATGCATAATGCCATCATGTTTTTATAGATCACTAGAATGATTGTAATATTGGATGATTGTTGAGGGTAATGAACAAATGACAATCTATCATGTTAATGGAAGAAGGTTGTAATATCCTGTATACCCTTGCACAATGGTAAAAAATAATTTAGAGGCTTATATTGTGTGATGTTATTAAAAAAAATGAGTTTTGAAAAATATGAAGGAAAGTCCACTTAAGACCATCATAATTGACAATAAAAGAGATTAGCCATATCACTTATCAATGTCTATAAACGGGACACATTTTGAGCATGAATAGTACCAATACTTCTTTAATACAATTATAGGGTGTACCTCATATTAGTACTCAAAATGCAGTTTTGAGGTACCATGTAAAATTCTTGATTAAATGCTCATTTTTGGTCTAAAAGTGCATATATGGATCGGGTGGTTTTTAGGTCCTATCATCAGAATTAGATGTTCTACACCTTGCATATGTCCCTTTGAGTCAATTTGAGCCTTTAGTTCAGGTGTTCAAATGGGTTTGTGTCATTTCATTCCTAGGGGGTCTCAAAGTCAGAATTTGTGTAACTGTGAAATTCACCGGGAAGGGTCATTTTAAGGTTGCATAAAATGCACCTTGGAGGGCATCTTGAAAATATAAGCCTAGAATCTTGTTGTACACATTGCATACTCTATATGTGTTAGGTTTTAGGCCTTTGTCATCAGTTTTGACCCCGTTTATTCATCCCCTTCCGGAGGTGTTTTCTAGTTTCTGCAGTTGGCCCTTTTCCCAGTTTTGTTGGGAACCCTAATTGACATGTTATAACTTGTACCCGGTGGATTGGTAGAAAGGTCTTAATAATTTCCCTACATTATAAACAAGTTTTAATCTACCCTTGTCATTTTGTAGCTCGTGATGAATCCATCTGATGAGAAATTGAAGCTGATTCCATTTGCAGCTTTCGTGTTCTGCACTGTTTGGTTATTCACCAGTTTTCTAGAGCCATACTTTGACTGTGAATAACTCATGCCCTATTCATCGGGTCATCGGTATGTTTGTCTCAGTGTATAGTACTACAGTAGAAATAAAATACTTCCATGCTATAAGATTGTGGCTCTTGACGTATTCATTTGGTCAATTTACCAGACCCTTTCTGTTTGCAAAAAGTGCAAATTGCCTAGCTATGTTTTCTACAAGTTTGTCAGAGGCCTTCTTTGCCTGCTAACAACTTTTCACAGGATGATCCTATTGTCAAAATTATTGTTGTCCTATATTTCTGACAAGTTGTACTATATCTCATTCTGATTCGAGCATCCTGCCAATCCATTCGTGCACTTTTCAAGGCTAATTCCACATGTAGCTTTTTCTTTTCTAATCACTGTTTGCAGATGCAGAATGAAAAGGGCAACTTCAGAGGTTAATAACTTTCACCTCAGGTATAGTCAAGGGATGCCATTTTGCAAGGTGATTCTATGTATCTCAAAGTTTATGTTAGTCAGACGATGGATTTTTATCAGTGGTTCTAGTCAGTTTTTAAAGCCAATTTTCAGGCCTGTTCTCATGTTTTCTGAGACTTTGAGGATCTGGGTATGATTGATTTTTGATCATGAGACGTTACGGAAGGTGTCTGGAGTGATTTCAGGGTTGAGTGTTTGAAACTGAAAACTATTTAGTCAGGCCCACTTTGGAACCCGACTAACCTAATCAAGGTTGCAGCTTCAGGATTGAGATGGCCTATGCCCGATAAAGGAGAAGTCAAGTTAGTTGTGTTTAACCAGGTGAATGCTACCATCTTTATCCTAGATGTATGCATGATGTTTTAAAAGACTATTAGTTATTTGGAGATGAACGTAGCAAGTAGGAATACAATGCTCAGGGGATGATTGCCTTTCAACAATGGAAAAAGCTATGCCAATTTATGGGCATAATTTTACACTGTAGTTTGTTTTCCAAATTCCCACAGCCATTTTTGGATAGAATTACAACTTGTATGTATGATTTCAAAACAACTAGAATGTCTTGCATTTGGTACCTACAAAATTGAACAAGAACTAGTAAAGAGCCTTAGTAGACCACGATGATACATGTTGCAAAAGTTTTGTAATTGGTATGTTTAGAGGCTTGGATGGAATTTATAGAGGGACTACCAGTCAAGGCCGGGGTGAGAAAGAAACTGGTTCATGGGGGCTTTGAACTAACATGCCAACATTTTTCAAATAAGAGTATCCATTTAGACAAGATGATCTATGTTTGTAAACTTGGCGAGTCTCGACCTATTAAAACATTTTCTGGTCATCAGGATGAAGTCAAAACTATGAAGTGGAGTCCCACTGGTCTTGGCACTAGCAATCCCAATCAACAGTTAGTCTTAGCAAGTGCATCATCTGATTCAACAATTAAACTATGGGACTTCACGATGTCAAAATGGAGGCTAACGTGATGGACAGAGGCCTCATGCACTAACAACAAAGGGCCACTGCATAACCATGTGAGCATCAGGGCAAGAAGAGTGTGGAGCTCCTCACATGTTTCAGCAATGAGAAAGTCCACATTTTGAAATTGACCAAGCCTTGTATTTGAGGTAGAACCCATGCATAAACGGAAGGAGGAGGCCAGCATCAAAAGATGCCTCCAAAATGTGGATAAGGGAGGCTCACACACCATTTTTAAGGAGCTGCCAATATAGTTTGAGGTCAGGTGCATGAAGTGGATGACTGCCTACATAAGGGAGTATTTCAATGACAAGAGGTCTACGCAAGTGAGAATGAAACCAGCGCAAATACCATTGGGGGCTTGTACATGGAGAAACCACACCAATTCCAAGCTCAAGGAAAGGGAACTCACACAACATGTAGAAGAATGCAAGCTGCAAACATTTGGGAGTCTCATGTGCCAATGTGGGATCTCTTGCACAAATAAAAAAAGGAGTAAAAGATGGAAACACATCAATGCCTGTACAAACATGGGCAAAGGAAGGCCTCACGTATAAGAAAAGGGGGCACATGTTAAGTGAATGCAGGTTATGTAGTAAGTTTAGGAATGAAACATTACCAAATGAACAAAGATTTGTGTGAAACATGGGCAGAGCTGTGTTCTTTAAAACTTGCTTAGTTTCACATTAGATTTATGCTTGGAAGTCAATTTTTGATGTAATGGGTTTTCAACTAATTGTTTTTCTCTGTGGGTTCATTAATACCGAGGTGAAGGAGACCAAGGCATATTGGAGATGGCCTTGTGCACATTGGAGAGGGCATCATATGCAAGGAAAACACCAAAGAGACCTCGTGATATATGTTTTGGGGGTCTCACTCATCAAGGGGGATATGTTATTGAAAAGGCTATCATCGATAAGGTAGAAGAGAGGCATGTTTTAAAGTTGTGTTGGCATTTAGTGCTCAAGAGGCCAGCATCAAATAAGGAGGCTGGTATGTGTTAAATAAGCATGTGCAAAGATAATATTGAAGACTTCCTATGCGGCTGCCAGTCTGATTGAACATTCACACATTCAAGAAGTTGCTTGCTAGTTTGGTCTTTGAAATAACAATGGTATTGGCTGGCAAAGTTCATGCAAGTGGTGGATGGCTTGCGCATTGGAGACTCTAGTGTAACAAAGGAATGGGTAGCCAGTGCATGGCAAAGAACCTGTGCAAATCCATGAAGTGCCAAGTAATATGTGCATTGAAGATTGAAAGTGAGGCGACACTTTAAAATTTGAAGGAGGAGGCCTGCCCAAATCCAATGGGGCTGCCAATGTTGCATGTTGACTGGTGCGTGGGTATGCATCTAGTAATACTAAGAGAGGCAATGTGAATATGAATAGAGGATATCAAAAAGTGAGTATGACAGGTTGAAATAACAAATAAAGACTCGCACACACTTGGCAATGGCTTGCATTTCAGTCAGCGTTCCATCACCATCTTCTATTGCCATCATTTTCTGAGAACTCACGCAAGAAAGAGGAGTTCACCCTTTTGAAAAGCGTAAACAACCATTATCCCACATTCGGTGGGTGGGTATGTTTTTTTGAGTTTATATGTGCCAGGACTCCTGTGGTATTGCAAATAGAAGAGCCAAGTTGCTCTTGGCGGGCCCATAGCTGGTGGATTTGATGCGGCGGTGAGACCCCTATTTTGGCACCCAGTGTATAAGACTTTAAAACTAAGAAATGAAAAGTCCCACATTTACACGGAAATAGGAGTTTGAAATGTTTATAACCAAGAACACAAACGTATGAAGCAGATTGAAGTGGAGGAAGTTATGCTCATGAGTGAGCTCAGTGGCTGCCTTGGTTTCCATGATAGACGGGCCCTACTTGCAGACGGTCGGTGCCTCGAGATTTTTGTCACTTATCAACGGTGGTCGCATGATCTCAAGGGCCAATTCCAGCCCGTGCGATCATGCGCTAGGCTGACATGTGGCACTCCTGTGAGGTGGCAGATGAGTCAGTGTTGAGGTGGCACCTGGTGGACAGTGCAACCAATTCAATCCTACCACGTGTCACGTGGGTCCCACTATAGGGTTTAAAAAAGTAATATTTTATTCTTCCCATGCACATTCAAACTTGCAAATATCAAATTTAAAAACATAAATTTATATAGTTTGAACTATTTAATAAATTCAAAAATTGAAGTTGCAGACCTGTGAGAGAAATTAATGGTTGGGAGCTTTATTTTTCACCCAAATATCAAGTATTATATATCGTTGGAAAGGTGAGAGAATGAGGATTTCATTTTTGAAATCAGATTTGATCCAAGTCTAGCTAGTTTCAAGATGTTTGCAGTTGAACGAAATAGGGGTCAAGGGGTTTTTTATGAAATATCTCATTTGTTGCATCCAGTGAGTCATAAGTCAGTTTGAGGAGATGAAAATAGGTGCTTTCAGGAGAGAATGATGTAGATCAGATTTTCAGTTCAGAGCTGGGTGATTCATCAGCAGGAGGTTTAGAGGATGACAAGTGTCAGTTTGTGGATGAATCTGGAGTTTTCTCTTCTCCTTCTTATTCTGATTTCTGAGTGTTGTACAGGGTTCTAAATTTTGGTTCTCCAAGGTAGAAATCAAAGCAAGTTCCATTAATGCAAGCTTGGTTCTGAAATTACTATTTTAGCCTAAGTGTAATGTTAATCTGAGTGTACTGAAATAGGTTTTATCAATAAAATATGACTGGAATCTCATTGCAAGTATTCTGATGTCTTTGTGTGTTTTGGAAGTTCTTATGAATTGGATTTGTAAGGCAATGTTCAATTTGTCATTTACAAGGTACACTGTGAGTTTGTCCATAAGTTTCTTTCAAGGAAGGAGTAAATCTAGTTGGATAATCTCTAAGAATTTTAATAATGCATAGATTTGATGATCATGTGTTTGTAGTGAAAATGGTAGTCTGTAAGGCAGGGTATTGATTTTAGGTGTTTTTGAATTGATGAAGTTTTGTGGATGTTTTCTCAATTTGACTCCACACCCTAGGATAAGGCACTGGTTTTACACCAAACTTGCATCCAAATCTTTAAAATCTATTCAACTTTACTTTCTTATTGTTATGAATGTTCATGTTTGATTGTATTCAAGAAATACAATTCATTTGCTGATTCCTTGAAGAGTGAATCACTAGGTTAGCCTGCCTGAGTCTCTAGGTTTGAAGAGAAGGAGTTTATCCTTACTATCACATTGACCATTTTCCTAGTTCTTAGTAGATCATACAGGTGGGATCCTGTATAAGACTGGTTGAGTTGAAATCCCATGTTTTATAAGTCTCAGAACTATCCACGATTTTCATATCTTCATAAGGGGTTCTAGCTAGTGAGTTATATGTATGCAAATTTCAATTTGTTTTAGGTGCACCCACCTAAGTGTGTGGAAATCAAAGTAGAATCAGGATGAGATCCTCATCAATTAGTCTTTTTGTGCCCCTCAATTTGCATGAACAAGCAGATTTATGTTACTAGACGAAGATCCCCAGGTCTAGTTTTCATATGTCTCTTTTAGAGTTGAGGGATACATGAAAAATAGCTAACAAATTGGTGACTCTGCTGGGGAAGCAAAGTATTGCAATTGCATGAGCGGTGAGGTTGCATTTGAGTTTCCTTATTGCTTTCAGTTGAACCCATGAGTCTAGCGAAAGTTCATGTGGGAAAAGAGTCTTCAATGTTTGAGAATTCTGAAAATCTTTTTCAGATTTGTGTATACCTAGATTTTCTATTGAAATTAGTTTGCAAAATTATATGACTTTGCTGTGAAACGTACTCAACTCTCGAAGCTTTCAAAGAAGATCAGTAAACAAAAATTGTATCCCTCTAAGAAGAGGTGGCGACTCTGTGTCAGGAACAAACCCGAAGTTTGAAGATGTTCTTCAGATTTCAAATCAAAAAGTGAAGCTATAGCAGCAGCAAAAGGGTTTCCCAGGTATTTCCCCTTTCAGTTTTTGAGAAATTACATGGTTCTTATTAAGTGAGTAAGTCACTGATGAAAGGCTATTAAAGTTTACTACACACTTTGGTGCTAAATTCAGTTAAGATAATTGCTGGTGTTAAGTGTGTATTCTGTATTTTAGTGGAATGAAAAGATAAGTTTCAGCAGTATAAGTGTTTGAGTGTCAAGTTTCCCCAATCAGGTTATAAAAGATACACAACTGATCATGAGTATGCAGAGAAATTTTTCTACCAATCATTACCTAGTTTTTTATTTTAAGGGTATCCCTAGTTATGCAAGTCCCATTCCCCAAAATGTGAGGGAATTTTTACCCAGATTCAGTGGAAGAAAATCAGAATTAACCCATCAGCATGTTACAAGATTTTTAGATTTGATGAATGATTATGAAATCAATGATGAAGATGTGCTCATGAAATTGTTTGTTCAGTCACAGGTAAAAGATGCAAGAGAATGGTTCTCTCTTTTTTCGGATAATAGTATTTCTTCATGGGAGGAATTAATTTCAGATTTCCTGGATCAGTTTGTGGAAAAGGTAAATGATTATGACATGTTGAAGGTACTGATGGACATACAAATTGGGGAGGATGAATTGGTCCCAAGATTTAATACTAGGTTCATCCGAACATGTAAACATATCCCTAAGAAAGTTAGACCGAATGATGATGTATGTTTGATCATCTATTTGAATGCATTAAATGAGAAAATAAGTTATTTCTTGAGGTATAAAGAACCGAGAAGTTTGCATCAGGCATTCAACCTTGCAATGGATATAGAATGTAATGTCAGATATGGTGTTATAAGAAGACCAAATGCTTCTGCTGGTTTTCATGTTCAAAATGTAATCAATGACGGGGAAAGAGATGCAATAAAAGGTTTACAACCTCAGCAGAAAACTCATGTCCCTGTTAATCACATGAAACATATTACTGGGAATGAAATTGATAGTGGATTTGCAAAAGAAAATCACTTACAGATGCAGCCAAGATTGATAGATGAAGAAATTTGCATCATAGATGAAGGTACAACTTGTATAAGTGATTAGATTGTTGATGAACCTCGATTTGAAACACAATATGATGTGCAGTCCCATGCACAGTGTTTACAAAAGATTGAAGAAATTAAGGCAGCTCTTGACATCAAGGAGAAGGAGATTGAAATGATGGAGAGACTTAGAGCCATGAATGAAATAATTTCACGGTTGGATGAGGGGAAATTTTTAGAAAAGAATAATGAACTGGATGGTTATGTATCCTATGAAGAGAATGTTGAAAGTTCCTCTAATGGAATGAATATCAGAGGTAGTGATTCTCCATCAGATAATGAATGCAGCTCAGAAAATGATTACCTGGATGAAGATGGTGTAAGTAAATGCAATCATTCTCTCATTGATGAATATGCTTATGATTGTGATCTGGATATTGATGAGGGGTGTTCATTTTCAGATTTAGATTTCAGTAATTCAGATTCAGATTTATGTTATGCTGAAAGTTTTCATGATATTAAATCTGAAAATGAGTTTAATGATTTTTCTAATCCTTCATTTGATGAAGACATTGACATTGATCAGCCGGTTTTATGTAAGAATTTTTATGATCAGCATTTTCATGTGGTTTCTAACCCATTGTTTGAAGAATTTGTTGAAGATCCAATTTGTGATGAAGCTAAAAGAGTAAGTACATTGAATGATGCAATTGGATATAAATCTAAATCCTAGGTCTCATCTTAGCCGGATGAAAAAGAAATAGGAGCATCCTAATTGTTTGCCACAATTGCATGAATGTGGGTATGAGAGTTTTGTTTTTGACTTGAAAATGTGTGCTAAGAATAATGATAAATTTGAGGTTTACAATCAGAAAGTCTATGTGCTCCCATTGTGTGAAAATTAGTCCCGTATTAGTTTACCGAATGTGGTGAATAGTGTTTCTTTTTCTCTTGTGCAAATTAATGATATTAGTGAATGTGACCAGCACATTTATGAGAATGACCAGTATGTTTAGATTGAGTTTCATTCTCAGGCATTGGATAGATATGAATATGTAGATTATATGTTGCCTAATGTGCTTGTGAAAAGTTTTCATGTTTTTAGCCAAGCGGGTGCAAGTGAGAATTTTAGTTTGATTCCAATGCATGGTGGAAAAGAGAATCATGTTTTTGATCGGGGTAAGTGGAGTTTCCAGCCATGAGCTCATTTGGAGGAAGTTTGTGTATATTTTTATAGTTGCTTTGCTTTCAGCAGTAGTGTAGTTTCTTTGAATAAAGGAGCCTCAGAACCAAGTAATGGATTGGAGGAATAAGAAGATGTTGTTTTTGGAGTGATAAGGAGAAGCTAGTTTTTGGGGTGGTCTTCTCTTCCAAGAGATTCTAAGATTCTAGTGCTGATCTTACGCTCAGCCATCCCCAGATAGAGCCAATGTTGGTACTCAAAATGCGGTTTTGAGGTACCATGTAAAATTCTTGATTAAATGCTCATTTTTGGTCTAAAAGTGCATATATGGATCAGGTGGTTTTTAGGTCCTATCATCAGAATTAAATGTTCTACACCTTGCATATGTCCCTTTGAGTCAATTTGAGCCTTCAGTTCGGGTGTTCAAATGGGTTTGCGTCATTTCATTCCTAGGGGGTCTCAGAGTCAAAATTTGTGTGAAATTCAGTAGGAAGGGTCACTTTGAGGTTGAATAAAATGCACCCTGGAGGGCGTCATGAAAATATGAGCCTAGCGTCTTGTTGTACACATTGTATACTCTATATGTGTAAGGTTTTAGGCCTCTATGATAATTTTTGACCCCGTTTATTCATCCCCTTTTGGAGGTGTTTTCTAGTTTCTACACTTGGCCCTTTTCCTAGTTTTGTCGGGAACCTTGTTTGACATGTTATAACTTGTACCCGATGGATTGGTAGAAAGGTTTTAATCATTTCCCTACATTATAGACAAGTTTTACTCTACCCCTGGTAGTTTGTAGCTCGTGATGAATCCATCTGATGAGAAATTGAAGCTGATTCCATTTGTAGCTTTCGTGTTCTACACTATTTGGTTATTCACCAGTTTTCCAGAGCCATACTTTGACTGAATAAATCATGCCCTGCTGATTGGGTCATTAGTATGTTTGTCTCAGTGTATAGTAGACATAAAATACTTCCATGCTGTAAGATTGTGGCTCTTGACGTATTCATTTGGTCAATTTACCAGACCCTTTCTGTTTGCAAAAAGTGCAAATTGCCCAGTTATGTTTTCTGCAAGTTTGTCAGAGGCCTTCTTTGCCTGCTAACAACTTTTCACAGGATGATCCTATTGTCAAAATTCATGTTGTCCTATATTGCTGAAAAGTTGTACTATATCTCATTCTAATTCAAGCATCCTGCCAATTGAGTCGTGCACTTTTCAAGGCTAATTCCAAATGCAGCTTTTGCTTTTCTGATCACTGTTTGTAGATGCAAAATGAAAAGGGCAACTTCAGAGGTTAATAAATTTCACCTCAAGTATAGTCAAGGGATGCCATTTTGCAAGGCTATTCTATGTAGCTCAAAGTTTATGTCAGTCAAATGAAGGATTTTTATTAGTGGTTTTAGTCAGTTTTTAAAGCCAATTTTCGGGCCTGTTCTCGTGTTTTTGGTGCTTTGCAAATTTGGTTTTTCTAAGACTTTGAGGATCTGGGTATCATTGATTTTTGATCATGAGATGTTACGAAAGGTGTCTGGAGCGATTTTAGGCTCGGGTGTTTGAAATCAAAAAATATTTAGTCAGGCCCACTTTGGAACCTGACTAACCTGATCAAGGTTGCAGATTCAGGATTGAGATGGCCTATGCCCAATAAAGGAGAAGTCAAGTTACTTGTGTTTAACCAGGTGAATGCTATCATATTTATCCAAGATGTATGCATGATGTTTTAAAAGACTATCAGTTATTTGGAGATGAAAGTAGCAAGCAGGAATACAATGCTCAGGGGATGATTGCCTTTCAACAACGGTGAAAGCTATGCCAATTTATGGGCATAATTGTACACTGTAGTTTGTTTTCCAAATTCCCACAACCATTTTTGGATAGATTTACAACTTGTATGTATGATTTCAGAACAACTAGAATGTCTTGCATTTGGTACCTACAAAATTGAACAAGAACTAGTAAAGAGCCTTAGTAGACCAGGATGATACATGTTGCAAAAGTTTTGTAATTGGTATGTTTAGAGGCTTGGATGGAATTTCTAGAGGGACTACCAGTCAAGGCCAGGGTGAGAAAGAAAATGGTTCGTGGGGACTTTGAAGTAACATGAAAACATTTTTCAAATAAGAGTATCCATTTAGACAAGATGATCTATGTTTGTAAACTTGGCGAGTCTCAACCTATTAAAACATTTTCTGGGCATCAGGATGAAGTCAATACTATCAAGTGGAGTCCCACTGGTCCTGGCACTAGTAATCCCAATCAACAGTTGGTCTTAGGAAGTGCATCATTTGATTCAACAATTAAACTATGGGACTTCATGATGTCAAAATGGAGGCTAACGCGATGGACAGAGGCCTCATGCACTAACAACAAAGGGCCAGTGCATAACCATGTGAGTATCAGGGAAAGAAGAGTGTGGAGCTCCTCACGTGTTTCAACAATGAGAAAGTCCACATTTTGAAATTGACCAAGCCTTGTATTTGAAGTAGAACCCATTTATAAATGGAAGGAGGAAGCCAGCATTAAAAGATGCCTCCAAAATGTGGATAAGGGAGGCTCACACACCATTTTTAAGGAACTACCTGTATAGTTTGAGGTCAAGTGCATGAAGTGGAGGACTGCCTGCATAAGGTAGTATTTCAATGACAACAGGTCTACGCAAGTGAGAATGAAACTAGCACAAATACCATTGGGGGCTTCCGCATGGAGAAACCACACCAATTCCAAGCTCAAGGAAAGGGAACTCACACAACGTGTAGAAAAATACAAGCTTTAAAAATTTGGGAGTCTCACGTGCCAATGTGGGATCTCTTGCACAAATAACAAAAGGAGTAAAAGATGGAAACAAATCAATGCCTGTACAAACATGGGCAAAGGAAGGCCTCACGTATAAGAAAAGGGGGCACATGTTAAGTGAATGCAGGTTATGTAGTAAGTTTAGGAATGAAACATTACCAAATGAACAAAGATTTGCGTGAAACATGGGCAGAGTTGTGTTCTTTAAAAATCGCTTAGTTTCACATTAGATTTATGCTTTGAAGTCCATTTTTTATGTAATGGGTTTTCAACTAATTATTGTTCTTTGTGAGTTCATTAATACCGAGGTGAAGGAGACCAAGGGATGTTGGAGATGGCCTTGTGCGCATTGGAGAGCGCATCTCACGCAAGGCAAACACCGAAGAGACCCTGTGATATATGTTTTGGGGGTCTCACTCATCAAGGGGGATACGTTATAGAAAAGGCTATCATCGATAAGGTAGAAGAGAGGCACGTTTTAAAGTTGTGTTGGCAGTTAGTGCTCAAGAGGCCAGCGTCAAATAAGGAGGCTGGTATGTGTTAAATAAGCATGTGCAAAGATAATACTGAAGACTTCCTTTGCGGCTGCTAGTTTGATTGAACATTCACACATTCAGGAACTTACTTGCTAGTTTTGTCTTTGCAGTAACAATGGTATTGGCTGGCAAAGTTCACGCAAGTGGTGGATGGCTTGCGCATTGGAGACTCCAGTGTAACAAAGGAATGGGTAGCCAGTGGATGGCAAAGAACCTGTGCAAATCCATGAAGTGCCAAGTAATATGTGCATTGAAGATTGAAAGGGGGGTGACACTTTAAAATTTGAAGGAGGAGGCCTGCCCAAATCCAATGGGGCTGCCAATGTAGCATGTTGACTGGTGTGTGGGTATGCATCTAGTAATACTAAGAGAGGCAGCGTGAATATGAACAGAGGATATCAAAAAGTGAGTATGACAGGTTGAAATAAAAAATAAAGACTTGCACGCACTTAGCAATGGCTTGCATTTCAGTCAGCATTCCATCACCATCTTCTATTGCCATCATTTTTTGAGAACTCACGCAAGAAAGAGGAGTTCACACTTTTGAAAAGCGTAAACAACCATTATCCCACATTCAGTGGGTGAGTATGTTTTTTTGACTTTATATGTGCCAGCACTCCTATGGTATTGCAAATAGAAGAGCCAGGCTACTCTTGGCGGGCCCATAGCTGGTGGATTTGATGTGGCCGTGGGACCCCTGTTTTGGCACCGAGTGTATAGAGAAGACTTTAAAACTAAGAAATGAAAAGTCCCACATTCTCGCGGAAATAGGAGTTTGAAATGTTTATAACCAAGCACACAAACATATGAAGCAGATTGAAGTGGAGGAAGTTATGCTCATGTGTGCGCTCAGTGGCTTCCTCGGTTTCTGTGACAAGAGGGCCCTACTTGCAAGTAAGGTAATTTTTGGCAAAGTAGAAATTGTGCAGACGGTCGGTGCCTTGAGATTTGTGTCACCTATCAACGGTGGTCGCATGATCTCAAGGGCCAATTTGGGCCCTTGCGATCATGCGCTAGGCTGACACATGGTGCTCCTATGAGGTGGCAGATGAGTCAGCATTGAGGTGGCAGCTGGTGGACAGTGCAACCAATTCGATCCTGCCATGTGTCATGTGGGTCCCACAGCAGGGTTTAAAAAAGTAATATTTTATTCTTTCCGTGCACATTCAAACTTGCAAAAATCAAATTTAAAAACATAAATTTATATAGTTTGAACTATATAATAAATTCAAAAATTGAAGTTGCAGACCTGTGAGAGAAATTAATGGTTGGGGGCTTTATTTTTCACCCAAATATCAAGTATTATATATTGTTAGAAAGGTGAGAGACTGAGGATTTCATTTTCAGAATCAGATTTTATGTAGGTCTAGCTAATTTCAAGATGTTTGCAGTTGAACGAAATAGGGGTCAAGGGGTTTTTTATGAAATATCTCATTTGTTGCATTTGGTGACTCATAAGTCAATTTGAGGAGATGAAAATAGGTGCTTTCAGGAGAGAATGATGCAGATCAGATTTTCAGTTCAGAGCTGGGTGATTCATTAGCAGGAGGTTTAGAGGATGACAAGTGTCAGTTTGTGGATGAATCTAGAGTTTTCTCTTCTCCTTATTCTAATTTTTGAGTGTTGTACAGGGTTCTAAATTTTGGTTCTCCAAGGGAGAAATCAAAGCAAGTTCCATTAATGAAAGCTTGGTTCTGAAATTACTATTTTAGCCTAAGTGTAATGTTAATTTGAGTGTACTGAAATAGGTTTTATCAATAAAATATGACTGGAATCTCATTGCAAGTATTCTGATGTCTCTGTGTGTTTTGGAAGTTCTTATGAATTGGATTTGTAAGGCAATGTTCAATTTGTGGTTTACAAGGTAGAATGTGAGTTTGTCCATAAGTTTCTTTCAAGGAAGGAGTAAATCTGGTTGGATAATCTCTGAGAATTTCAATAATGCATAGATTTGATGATCATGTGTTTGTAGTGAAAATGGTAGTCTATAAGGCAGGGTATTGATTTTAGGTGTTTTTGAATTGATGAAGTTTTGTGGATGTTTTCTCAATTTGACTCCACACCCTAGGATAAGGCACTGGTTTTACACCAGACTTGCATCCAAATCTTTAAAATCTATTCAACTTTACTTTCCTATTGTTATGAATGTTCATGTTTGATTGTATTCAAGAAATACAATTCATTTGCTGATTCCTTGAAGAGTGAATCACTAGGTTAGCCTAGCTGAGCCTCTGGGTTCAAAGAGAAGAAGGAGTTTATCCTTACTATCACATTGACCATTTTCCTAGTTCTTAGCAGATCATACAGTTGGGATCCTATATAAAACTGGTTGAGTTGAAATCCCATGTTTTATAAGTCTCAGAACTATCCACGATTTTCATATCTGCATAAGGGGTTCTAGCTAGTGAGTTTTATGTATGCAGATTTTAGTTTGTTTTAGGTGCACCCGCTTGAGTGTGTGGAACTCGAAGCATAAGGAGGATCAGATCCTCATCAATTAGTCTTTTTATGCCCCTCAATTTGCATGAACAAGCAGATTTATGTTACTAGACGAAGATCCCCAGGTCTAGTTTTCATATGTCTCTTTTAGAGTTGAGGGATACATGAAAAATAGCTAACACCTCATTCTCTACACCAACCTCAGTTGCTTCAACACAAAGTGGATTTGAGATAGGAGAGGACTCTACCTCTTCAATTCCAATATGATGCCCACTGCACATAACATAAGCAAAGAATCACTTATATGATGAATGAATAAAATAGAGAACACACAGTAAAGGTGAAAACTTAATCCTATATTTTTTATTAATTGAAATGCATTCTAGAAAAAACAACATATGTGAATACAAAGTTAACATATGAAACAAAAATAACATTATATCAGGCATCTTCTAAGGGCTTTAATGAAGGAATTAAGAAATTCTAGCTCCAAAACGCCACAAAAATTAGATGCATGTGTAAGTCATTAGATATTGAATGCATACAGGCACTTTATGAAACATAGAAAATAATTAGATTTGATCATATAACACACAATGAATGTAGTGTAGAAATTAGGTTATGATGACATGTACAGTCATGAAATTGAAATTTAACATACATATCTTTAATTTGTGGATTATAGATGGAATTAGTAAGAATATGCATGAATCATTCCATTCAACAAATATGTCTTCAACATTTACTCGATATATCTATTTGTTGGGTCAATACATCACATGTTCCTTGTTCTCATCAATTTTTATATGGTCAAGGTTGAGTATGTTGTGAAATATGTACATTACAAATCCTTGAGTAATATTGCAGTGAGAAAGAAGTTGGAAGCCAATTTTAGTTTTAAACTAGTAGTGTAGTCTTAAAAATCAATACTAATTTGGCTTGTATGATTAGAGTTTAAGGGACAATGTGCCACACAAATGCCTTTCTATGATTACTATGAAAGTTCTCATTTTGTAGCCATGACTAAAATGTGATCATAAATATCTCCAAACTATATTTGAACTATGTTCCCTTAGCCTATAACTTCAAAAAAAAAAAAATCATTTTCTATCTTTTCCCTAACACTGTTATTAACCATTCTAATACTTGAAGATCTGAATAAATATCACATTCACAATCAGATATAATGGACTCTCACATTCTTCAAAGTAGCTATCTTTTATTCATTTCTTATTGGTCATATTTGTAATAGAGAACATGATAAGGAAAAATAGGGGAATAAAAGAAACATAAAAATAGAGAATCATATATTCAATGCTCATCTTAAACCAAATTTATGGATAAATGAAAAATCAACAAAGCATGTAGTCTGATGGCATTAAACTTCATAAACTCTATGATGAATCATCATGACAAAATAAAGATACTCATAAAACAACAAAGACTTGTGAATTCTCTCTTGATAGCTCAAAAAATAATGTCTCATCAAATCCCAATTGAAACCATTTTCCCAATGTGGAGGCTTTGTCGGAGTACACATCAATAAGTTTCACCTTAAGTTGCTATATCTTAAAAATGAGTCTACATATCTTAGACATAATGGATTTGGAAGGGAGTCACATGCTAAAAAAAGCAAAAAGAATATCTCCTAGAAAAAATTGATTATATGTCAAATCAGAAACAAGAATTCTCTTAAAGTTCTCACTAAAGAGAGATTACATTTACTTCATAAAAGAAATCCAAGCAGTACAGAGTAATTACCACTTTAATGAATATTTGAATATAACCACAAGAAATCAACACTCTTGTAGTCTTGAAATTCTCTAATGATTTTGGGAAATTATTAAGAGTTATGGAGATGATAAATTTACCAACATTAGTCTCGCCTACAATAATGAGATAATTTAAAATACCCTTAAGCTTCAAGAGATGCTTAATTATTGATGCATCTATTCTTAAATTGTATAATTTATTTAAGAGCATGTATACTCTCACATCATTCTTATACTCAAAGATTGTGGTGATTGCATCCCAAGCTTCCTTCGGTGTGGTTGCAATCCACACATTCACTTCAATGTACCATAGATAGACAGTTTATCAAGACCAGTGCTTGGTATTATTTCTTGTCAAATTCTTCCTGTAGATGAACATATATAGGATGTCTTTGTTGTATCTCCATTAACAATGGTGATGAGGTCTAAAAATAGAAAAAAAAATTTAATCTACTGATGCCATTCTCCATTATTGTTAGCACCAGTAAACCTAATGGAGATGGCACCCAATATATTATGTCATTCTGCAAAACTTCTCCAAAATAATTTTCTAGCGCACCAAAAATTATTTTTGGTTCTATATTATATTAAGATAGAGACTTAATAAAAAATATTTGCACAAGCTCCTCTTTACTGTAATAGTTTATTCAAAGCCTTTTCATTATTCAAAATCATAAACTTATTTCCCTCAGTTGGAAGCTTATATTAATGTCAGTTCGTTTGATACAAAGTATGTTGTAAAAATGAATTCTCATGACCTTTTATATTTGATCAATGTTACAACCTTGTTTTGATACCAATTCTTGAAATTACAGACTTTTAGTAGATTTGGACTAGACAATTTAAGGATGCTAAGATCCTTTAAATAGGCAAAATATGTAGACAGGTGTATCTCTACAAGATCATCGTGTCTCTATGTAATAGATGTTTAGAGTGTGTAATTAAACAAAATTTATATTCCAATGCTAATTACCATTTCAAAGAGGATGCATAGTCTTTTAGCATAGGGTCTTTAGAATTAAGCAACTTTTATAAACACTTCAGTCTGATTTTATTTTCTTTAGTGTGCAATTTTAGAAACATGTTAAAGAACTGTGTTATGCTCTATCAATTGCACAAATCTTGGCCAATATTTATTATTCTTTAAATTTTTACTTTAGGGTATGTATAGAAATGTCATCAAAAGTTTTCATTTTTTGAAATGTCGCGTATTAGTGTGGAAAAAAATGTATATTAGATAATCTTTTCCATAGTGGAATACAAGAGTGTGAGTATTGGCATCTTACTATTTTCATTCTAGCATGCTACACTTGGTTTGTAGATGTTATATGAATGTTACATAGAAAATCTATGCTGCAACTGCAAAGTGTAATCTACTTACAAAATGAAAGCCACCATCAACGGAGGGTAAACTTTAGACTGAGAAAATGGTTCTCACCTAATACCAAATATTCAACCAAGCTAGTTGCACAATCAAAAAAATAGTTGGCCAGGCAACTTGACATGTAACATCGATGATGGCAATGCCTGTGAAATATGTTGAAATACATCCTCCCATAAAGAATGGAAGAAAAATGTCAAGTGATGTTTGATCTATAGATGACTATAACCACAAAACCAAATAGAAAGCTTCTTTCAGATTTTAATTGTTAAAATGTACTTATGCAATGAAAACATCAAGGAATGAAAAAATTTTACCCTACTCAGAATTCTGCCTGATGGAGTCATATCAAAAAATGACATAGGAGCATGAAAGATGTTTTAGAGCATTTGTTTGTAAAATATTTGAGAGGTTTTGAGTCCAAATGTTGTAGCCAACATGGAGTGTAAAAGTATACAAATCCATGTTCCAGCTAAAAGTATGAAAAATAATTCTATGTAGAGTTTTGGATTATAAGCTTTCTTGTTTGTATCTGATGTTTCAAATGCCAACCAATAGTCGCTTCCTACTTGAACAACCTGCCATACTACTTGAACTATAAACAACATTAAAAGAATAGGCCAACCATATGCTTTGGTTAAGTACAACAATTAAACTTTCCAACTCACATGCACTGTCTCTCTTTGTTCATCTTCTACAATCTTTGATGTTCCTTTACTGGCATTCGGTGTTGATTCATAAGGTTGTGCTTGAAAGTGAATATTGTGAAGTGTGAACAGAGATTATAATCTGCTTAGTGGGACAAAGTTGGGGCTTAGTATGATGGACTCTAATTGCAGTGCTTTCGCAGGCACAACAACAGGTCAGACAATTAAATTTTTAGCGTTATTATTTTAATGTCTACTTTATTGGTAGTTTACGTCATTTCAAAATAGTTGAGGTTCACATAGATTTATTTTCTCTAAATTTATAGCAGATTTTGGGGGTTGTTTGAGTGGTTAGCTCTTTTGCTTCCACTATGGGATGATTCCATGCTAGCCAACATTGTTGTTTTGCTAGGCAAGATCTGAGATGCAATTGTTTTGAAATTTGACTTTACAATCAGCTCCAAAATTGCAAATTAGATCTCTCCCTCTCTATGGGCTCCATTTTCTTGAACAAACTATAATTAAATGTAAAGGATAAAATATGGATGGGGTCCTAGAAAAATGGTTTTCACATAAAAGAGACCCCAAAGCCAATATTTTACACATACATTTGAATAGTAAGGGAAATACTTGAAATTAGATAAAATAAGATAAATAACTCATGACAAAATTAATTTGGAAATACCTATTTTCTAGTGCTTGTGTATAGTTTTGGGCAATTTTGCAACCTATCCTGGACTGGAAATGCCAAGACAGAGAAACCCTAGAAAACTTTTGTCTTTCTGACAACAGGTAGTCTTTGACCCTAATAAAAGGTCAAAGGCTACATTAATATTTTGAAGATGGAATTTGACTTTGTTCACAGATCTTGAAAGTTCAGTGAAAAGAGTATCTAGATCTGCACTTTAATTCATCATCCCACACCTGTACCTGCAAGAAAAATGGTTTTGTTTGTTGGGGTAGGGGTTTGCCTTAGTCAAACCCCGGTTTGGAATCAACCTTAATAATGAAATTGAAATAGAGAATGCTAGAAAGTAGTAGAAGTAGATCTAACATTGAAGCTATGATATTCATTAGATATGCAATTGTAATTGAAATGTAATCAAGTATGTTAATATGAAAGCTTGAAATCAAAACTAACAAATGTGAATCAAAACCTCCATGATTGTATGCTTGGAATCCACCTTGAGGGAAGAATGAATGGATCTTGAAGATGAAAAAAAGGATCTTGAAGGAATATCACACCATCATGATGGCTAGATCTAGGGTTTTGAATGATGAATCTTGAATGCTTGAACCAAATCCCTTCACAAGCTTGAATGCTTGAATCCTTGATCTTCAATGGATAACTTGAATGAAGAAGAGGATGATTGATTGAATTATTGAATGAAATAATGTTTGAATTAATTATTTCTTGATCATCAATGTCTCCTTGAAAGTGCTTGAGCACGAAAACTTGATTGAGAGATGTTCTCACAAAACTTGATGGAGAAAATGAGAGAGGAAGGCTTCCTTTTATAGTGATCTAGGGCACAATCCTCTAGAGGGGCCACCTTGGGGAATTAAATTCCAATTAGGCATCAAAAATTTAGGAATGGACCTAAATTAAATATAATTTAAGATTTTACCATTTCAGAGACCAAAATAGCTGACTCGAAAGTGGGAAAACAATTCTTTCTGAAACCTGACATCCAGAGATCATAGGACCTTAAAACTTGAACCTGTGGTCAAGGATGAGGTCAACCCTAACCTAGGTTAGGTAAGAGTTCATCCTTTAACCTCAAGGTACTCATTTACCCCTTAAGGTCTTCCTTTAACTTGAGGTCACAGATCTCAGGGTCTTAGTTAGAATGAGAAATAGGAGGTCCCGGGGGTGCCCGAAGACCTAGAAATGATGTCAGAATAGGGTAGAGTGCCAAGGAGAGGCACAAAATCCTATGATGAACATGATAAAGGCCAAGAGGACCTATTTTTAAGTCCTACCTAGAAATTAGATCCATAGAAGAGGGAAATTAAGGAGAATCCTCGGGATCCTAACCCTAATTTCACCTAGAATGAAGGAATCAAGTGCAAAAAAGAAGTGGAAAATGGGGGAAGAGCCAGATCCAAGAAAATAAAAATTCAAGGTGTTTGACATGACCCCAAACCACTTACTCAGAGGGATAAATTCTCTTAACATGGAAGTGCTTCCATTTTAAGATGATACATTAAGCCCCCACTTTAGCAAGAGTATGGATTCGATGCAAACTCTTGGTAAAGGAGAAGAAAGAGGAGATCCAAGTGGATTCACAAAGAGATAAAATAACACTCAGATAAGGAAAAAATCCCCCAGGCTAAGGACTCTAACTCAACATACACACATGAGGGTGCAAAAAAAAAGAAGGAAAAAGACACAAAAGAGGGGTTAGTACTAAAACAAACCCAAATCAACTAGCACAAGAAACCTCGCTAAGAAATATTTCTCATACTAATATCATATTTGGAAAGTTATCATAAAAGAATAAATGATTACATAAGAAAGATAAGAGAAACACTATAAATGACATAGCTTCATGATCCAGTCCTACTAGCATGAAAGCGAAAAGAGAGAAAGAGAAATGAGTGATTACCTCACTTGGTAAGATGCCCACCTTACCATGAATCACCCTGGAGGGAGAGTCCTAACAGGTTCACCCATAAACTATGCTTATAATTGTAATGTGTCTTCTGATGGCTTTTGGAATACTCATAGATCCACCTTCTTGTATCACTATGAAATGTGTGTCTCCTCAGGATTTAGCAACTTATGTGTGTTACCTTCGAAAGATTCAGCATAAAAATGTGTGTCTTTTTAGGATTTAGCAACTTATGTGTGTTACCTTCCAAGATTTAGCATATTGAAAAATTTGAAAATTGTGTGTCTCCTTAGGGTTATGCAACTTATGTGTGTTACCTTCAGAAGATTTAGCATATAAATGTGTCTTTTCAGGATTTAGCAACTTATGTGCATTACCTTCTAACATTTAGCATGTAAAAATAAAAAACTATAGTACAAAGGAGACCCTATATATGCCCCCCTCCTTATCATGGTAGTCTACTAGACATGATAAGGAAGAGGAAGGGGATACCTACTTCAAAATTCAAGAAGATATCATGTTTACAACAATGTATACCATATCCTTAGTGAGGGGTATTGACCCCTACATCCAAGAGTATAGATAATCATAAAAAGGATATGTCACTCATGGAAAAAGGATCCTCAAAGAAAGAGATCTTATCAACAAGACCCCCACCAAAGAGGAGTGCTTTAGATACAATACCATCTTTCAAAAGGAGGGAACAAAGATTCAATCATCAAGCCCCCTACAAGGAAGAGGAAGAGGAATCTTTGAAATGAGGGAAACAACTCCAACACCAAGCAAAGGTGAGAGTTTATAAAGAACATAATTTGCAACATAGAGAAGAACTGACAACTTAGGACAACAAACTCTCATATAAGAAGGTTATCCATAGTCAAAACATCTGTCAATATGATGAAATAATATTGCAATATAAATAAATAGCACTAAGCTAAGGAAAGAAATTCCATAGACAAAGAGAAAGAAGGGATAACCTTTCCCCCCAGGGATGAAAGGCAAGGGATACCTTTGCAAAACACATTTCCTAGAAAAGATATCTTGAATAATAGAAGAGAGAAATGGATGAATAGCTATCATAATACAAACCATTGAGATAAATGAAAGAATAACCGATTAATCTCAAAGTAGGAACATAATGGATTTTAGAAGACGGGAAGAAATATACCTCTTGCCCCCTAGTCTAGAGGTGAAAAGATCTATGTTATATCAGAGTGAGGGGTAAAATTATGAAGAAATCTCAAAGGAGAGGTTTCTTTTCTCTTATCTTTATGGATCGGATTATAAGGAGAAGGTACTTTGAAGAATCTTTGCACATCTACATCATGAACCATAGTTTGAACCTTAACATAAGTGTGGGAAGAACTAGGAATAGCAGATGGAGAATTAGGAATCAGATTAGGAAAGATAGGATTAGGATTAGGAAGATTAGGAACACTATTAAAAGTGTAGGCAGTGATATGAATGGAAGACACAACCAGAGGAACACTTGGAACCACAATTGGAAAAGGGTTTGAATAGATATAAGTAATATTATGGTAAGAATCCTATGAGGTAGGATCTTGATTTCCCATAAGATCACCACTAAGAGGAAGAGCCTTAAGAGAATTCATATCTTTCTCTGCTAATGCCTCATCACTAGAAGGAATCCTAAATTGAGGTGAAGGATTTATAATGTCATCTTCTTTTGTATAAGGGAAGTGTGTTTTAGAGAATATGTCATCCTTTTCTATGAAACATTCTTCACAAGGAGGGGATAAATCAATGTATTTATCCAAGGGTTCATCCCAAAAAGTAGAATTATCCACAATGGTTTCATGAGGAAAAGATTAATCAACATCCAAATCAAAAGGTTCATCCCAAATAGGAGGATTATCCATAATGGTTTCATGAGGAAGAGAGTAATCAACATCCAAATCCAAAGGTTCATCCCAAATAGGTGGATTATCCATAATAGTTTCATGAAGAAGAGAGTAATCAACATCCAAATCCAAAGGTTCATGCCAAATAGGAGGATTATCCATAATGGTCTCATGAGGAAGAGAGTAATCAACATCCAAATCCAAAGGTTCATCCCAAATAGGAGGATTATCCACAATGTTTTCATGAGGAAGAGAGTAATCAACATCAAAATCCAAAGGTTTATCCCAAATAGGAGGATTATCATCCCTATCCATAAAGCATATTGTAGGAGTGACATAAGTCATTGAAGCTTGATCCCTAAAGGGGAAAGAAGGTAAATTGTATTGTAAAATAGGCTCATAGAAAAGACATAGATTAGGAGAAGAATTAACATCAATCCCTAACTCATCTTTGTAAAGGTCAATTGAAGAGGTTGTGGAGGAGAGTGAAATAGGAATAGGATCAATAGAGATCTTATCCAAACCATTTTCATCCTCACTACCATGTACCTCATTAGGGAATCTATCCTCTTGTACAATAAAAGCCTCATCAAAGTACTCAAAACAAGAATCATACATGTTGAATACAAAGAAATACTAAAAGCATGAAAATGTAAATGTTTTTGTATTTCTATAGAGATTTTGTAATTTTTTTGGATTTTTGAAATGTAAATACAAGAGAATAAAAGAAATCTAATCTTAAGGAAAGAAAAAAAATGATCTAACACCAAAAAGAAAGAGATGTCTATCACAGGTTCACCAAAATATATAAGATAAAGGTGAACACACAAGATACAACAAACACAATAGGGCATTTATATCCAGAAAAGAAAGGGGTAAGTGTGTTGGGTTCACCAAAATGAATAAGTGGAGGTGAACACACAAAATAAGAAAAAGGGAAATCTAACACCAAAAAGAAAGAGAGTAAGCTTGTTGGGTTCACCAAAATGTAAAGGATAAAATATGGATGGGTTCCTAGAAGAATGGTTTGCACATAAAAGAGACCCCAAAGCCAATATTTTACACATACATTTGAATTGTAAGGGAAATACTTGAAATAAAATAAAATAAGATACATACCTCATGATGAAATTAATTTGGAAATACATGTTTTTTGGTGCCTTTGTATAGTTTTGGGCAATTCTGCAACCTGTCCGAGATTGGAAATGTTGAGATGGAGAAAACCCAAAAAACTTTTGTCTTTCTGATAGCAGGTAGTCTTTGACCCTAATAAAAGGTCAAAGGCTACATTAATATTTTGAAGGTTGACTTTGAATTTTTTCATAGATCTTGGAAGATCGGCGAAAACGGTATCCAGATCTACACTTTAATTCACTGTCCCACACCTATACCTACAAGAAAAATGGTTTTGTTTGTTGGGGTAGGGGTTTGCCTTAGTCAAACCCCAGTTTGGAATCAACCTTAATAATGAAATTTAAATAGATAATGCTAGCAAGTAGTAGAAGTAGATCTAACAATGAAGCTATGATATTCAATAGATATGCAATTGTATTTGAAATGTAATCAAGTATGTTAATATGAAAGCTTGAAATCAACACTAACAAATGTGAATCAAAAACTCCATGATTGTATGCTTAGAATCCACCTTGAGGGAAGAATGAATGGATCTTGAAGATGAACAAAAGGATCTTGAAGGAATATCACACCATCATGATGGATAGATCTAGGGTTTTGAATGATGAATCTTGAATGTTTGAACCAAATCCCTTCAAAGGCATGAATGCTTGAATCCTTGATCTTCAATGGAGAACTTGAATGGAGAAGAGGATGATTGCTTAAATTATTGAATGGAATATTGCTTGAATTAATTCTTTTTTGATCACCAATGTCTCCTTGAAAGTGCTTGAGCATGAAAACTTGATTGAGAGATGTTCTCACAAAACTTGATTGAGAGATGTTCTCACAAAACTTGATGGAGAAAATGAGAGGAACGCTTCCTTTTATAGTGATCTAGGACACAATCCTCTAGAGGGGCCACCTTGGGGAATTAAATTCTAATTAGGCCTCAAAACTTTAGGAATGGACCTAAATTAAATATAATTTAAGAGTTTACCATTTCAAAGACCACACGCCGACCTGAAAGTGGGAAAACAATTCTTTCCAAAACTCGACATCCGGAGATCAGGGGACCTTGAAACTTGAACCTAGGGTCAAGGATGAGGTCAACCCTAACCTAGGTCAGGAAAAAGGTTTTCCTTGACCCTCAAGGTTGTCATTGACCCCTTAAGGTATTCCTTGACCTTGAGGTCATAGATCTCAGGGTCTCAGTTAGAATGAGAAATAGGAGGTCCCAGGGATGCCCGAAGACCTAGAAATGATGTCAGAACAAGGTAGATTGCCAGGGAGAGGTACAAAATCTTGTGATGAACATGATAAAGGCTAGGAGGACCTATTTGTATCCTACCTAGAAATTGAAGCCATAGAAGAGGGAAATTAAGGAGAATCCTTGGGATCCTAACCCTAATTTCACCTAGAATGAAGGAATCAAGTGCAAAAAAGAAGTGGAAAATGGGGAAAGAGCTAGATCCAAGCAAAGACCAATTCAAGGTGTTCGACATGACCCCAAACCACTTACTCAAAGGGATAAATTCTCTTAACATGGAAGTACTTCCATTTTAAGATGATACATTAAATAACACAATTCAATCAACTTTCTTAGTTGTGGGTAAATAAAGTTGTGAGAGATGGATTCAAGAAACTCATAGACCCAGACTTTAGCAAGGAAACAAAGTATTGGCAATTCCATGCTCTTCCAATACATACTGTAAACAATGAATTGTGAGAATTTCATACACTAGCAATTGCTTGATTCCATACCAGTTTTTCAATATTATGTGTTCACAAGAAGATAGTTTCAATTGTTGGATTTTGACCATCACATTTGTTTTAACTAGTTTTCATTAAATTCTCAATAATTGCATTAATGGAGCTCTAAAAGCCTGTGATGTGTGTGGTAGTTTTGGGTTACAAATTAAATTATGATGCTCTCAAGTATTCTTCTACTGACACCTATCCTAATGCTATTTAACATGACATGTCACCAAATGATTTGTACTCTAGAAAAGTTGTATAAATGAACAACATTTTCTAATGTTTTCATTATAGTTGTTTTTCTTTGTGCAGCTTTGGAATTGTTGAAGAAAGATGTCGTGGTAATAATAGGTCCACAATCATCTGGGCTTGCTCACAATGTTTCACATTTGGAAAAGGAACTCCAAATACCACTTTTGTCCTTCGTAACTACTGATCCCACTCTTACATCACTTGAGTACCCATATTTTATCAGGATGGCTCACAGTGATTTTTCTCAAATGTCTACAATTGCTGCTTTAGTGGGTTATTATGGATGGAGAGAAGTTGTTGTAGTGTATGTAGATGATGACTATGGTAGAAATGGAGTTTCTATATTAGGGGATGCTCTCAAAAATGTGGGAGCTAAAATTACTAATAAGGCAGCTATGCTTCCTAATGTCAAACAGAGTGAGATGGGTAATATATTAGCGAAATTGGATTTAGTAGAGGCATAGGTTTTTGTAGTCCACATGAATTTAGATGTTGGTCTTAATCTTTTCTCTAAAGTTAAGGAAATGGGGATGTTGAGCAGTGGATATGTTTAGATAGTCACAAATTGGCTATCCTCTATTCTAGATTCAACTGTACTTGTAATAGATGACATGAAATCACTTCAAGGGGTGATTGGCCTGCGATGACAAATTCCATATTCAAAAGAACACAATGAATTTACAAGAGAGTGGAAATGGTTACAAATAGCTCACATTCTAGATGTTTCTTTAAATTTTTTTGGGCTGTATGCTTATGACAGTATATTGATGATTACCCACTCTATCAACACCTTTTTGAATCAGGGAGGAAATTTCTCTATTGCAAAACAAAACATGCTATTAAATAAGAGTGGAAACAATTCAAAACTAGTAGCTTTGAAGGTCTTCAAAGATGGAGCCCAGTTGCATAAGATAATGTTAGAAACTAATTTCAGTGGTGTTTTAGCTCCTGTGCAACTAGATAAAAATAGGGATTTGATGGGCTCTACTTTTGAGATTATTAATATTGCTGGTACAAGATTTCATAGCATCGATTACTAGTTAGATAACATAGTCCCCTCAGTTACACCACCAGAATATCCAACTACCATCAACCATAACCAATCTCATCTAGAACCAAAACTTCATGATATCATATGGCCTGATGAAAGCAAACTAGTACCACGGGGCTGGACATTTCCAAACAATGGCAAGGAACTTGTGATCGGTGTGACCCAAAAAGTAGGTTTTAAAGAATTTGTTTCCATAGTAAATTGTAGTGACATACCAAAAGGATTTTGCATTGATGTGTTTATGGCTGCGGTGAACTTTCTTCCTTATGCCATTCAATACACATTTACATCTTATGGAACAAGAAATGCTACACCTAGTTATGATGAACTTGTAAAGTAGGTTTCCTTAAAGGTTGGTATCTACTATAAATTTTGTATCATTTCCATACTTGTCCCTATATTTTGGTATCAAAGTTTATTTCCTTGATGTTGATCCCACCATTATTCTTGCACAACAATGAAGAATAAGCCATATGATCTCAAAGTAAATATATGCATGCTACTTCAGTTAGGCTATTTATAAATGGACCCTTGCAGAATTTTGACGCAGTCATTGGAGATGTTTCAATTGTGACAAATCGAATGAAGATTGTGGATTTTATGTAGCCTTATGTAGAAATAGGCTTAGTTGTGGTGGTACCTATTAAAGAGATTAATTCCAATGCATGATCTTTCCTAACTCCATTTACACTAGGAATATGGACATACAAAAAACTTCCTTCTCCAATTTAGCAAAAATGACAATGAAGTTTTCCCAAAACCAATAGCACTATCAATCATATTAGAATGACTAAAATTCTGATGCTAATGGAGCACAAAATCAAAGACCATAAGCGCAATGATATGAATTTTTCTTTAGAAATAAATTAATAATTGTCCACATTGGATACTAATAGGTATTGAAAGATAGCATGATAGTACAATCAGGAAAGTATAATGAGCTTATGGGGATAGGGATAGATTTTGAAGCACTAGTTGCAGCACATGAGGATGCTATGGGATCAACAACAGCATATCAAAATAAAATTATAATGTCACTAGAAAATAAGAGGAACCCTTATATATTAGATGCTTGAATAAATAACAAGATATTGTTCATACGTACCAAAATAAGGTCTACTGCATGCAAGAAGTCTACTTGGTGAGTAACCAACAAAATTATCTTTTGACCAAGAGCACCCCTGACACATTCTTGCAAGATGAATAATTAAAAAAATTAAAGCTCCAATAAATAGATATTAACATTGTCAAATTGGAAGCCCTAAAATACAAGAGATGCGTAAAGCAAAATGCTCTTCAGATAAATAACTTCAAGAAGCATAGCGGAGGATTGGCTAGACATTTTGGTTTTGATAAAACCCTTGCTTTGGTTAATGAGAATTATTATTGGCCACAGTTGCAGCAAGATGTCAAGAAGTTTGTATAGAGTTGTAGAATATGTCAAATGGAAAAAGGAGTAAAGTAAAATATAGGGTTGTATCAGCCATTACCTGTACCAGACAAGCCATGGGAGGATATCAGTATGGATTTCATTCTTGGCTTGCCAATGACTTAGCGGGGACATGATTCAATTTTTGCAGTAGTTGATAGATTTTTGAAGATGGCACATTTCATTCCATGCAAGAAGACTAATGATGTTGTTCATGTAGCAGAATTGTTTTTCAGAGAAGTGGTGAGACTACATGGTTTTCCAAAGAGCATAGTTTCAGATCAAAACACTAAGTTTGTTGGATATTTTTGGCACACATTGTGGAAGAAGTTGAAGACAAATTTGAAGTTTAGTTCATCACATCATCCACAAAATGATGGACAAACAGAGGTGGTGAATAGGAGTTTGGGAAACTTGCTAAGATGTTTGGTTGGAGATAAGCCAATAGGATGGGATTTCATTTTACCATAGGCAACATTTGCATACAATAATTATATCAACAAGAGAACTGGTAAATCACCATTCCAGATTATATATGGAAGTAGTCCCAAAAATGCATCTAAGTTTAGAAAGATAGATAAAGGAGAAATAAGTAGTGCTGAAGCTGAGGATTTTGTAGAACATTTGAAGAACATCCACGAGGAAGTGAGGAAGCACATTACCAAGATGAATGCACAGTATAAGGCTAAAGAAGATGAGAAAAGGAGGCATAAGAAATTTTAGGTTGGAGATGAAGTCATGGTTCATTTGTGGAAGGAGCGATTTCTAGTTGGTACATATAACAAGTTGAAAATGAAGAAGTTTGGGCCATGTAAGATACTAAAGAAGCATGATTTGGGAAATGCCTATGAAGTAGAATTGCCTACTGAGCTGAATATTTCACTAGTATTTAACATTTCAGATCTGACAGAGTATCATGAAGGAGGTGTTGAAGATGAGATCAAAGAAGCACAGTGGAGTATTCCAGCAACTAGTTTAGCTATCAAGGAAATTGAGGATATACTGGATAGTCGTGTTGGCAGAAGTACAAGAAACATGACACATGAAGAATATCTATTCAAATGGAAAGGATAACCTCTTGAAGATTCATCATGGCTAATAAGGGAGGAGGTTAACCATTTTGGTTTTCCCCTTCACACTTGAGACATGATAGGGTCACTTCTCAAATTACCCCAGGTGTCTAATGCAGGAGCATCCTGGGTGTAAGAGTTGTATGCACCCTAAAATGGTCACCTAGACTTTGGGCCCCCATTCAGAAATTTATCAATTTCCTAAATCAACATTTTCAATTCAATATCAATTTCCTTGATCAAATCCTAATTCTATCATTTATTCGATTTTATTCTATGGATTAACCTTTTTATCCCAAGTCTTTATTTAATTAAAAGGAATTTCCTCCCCTTTTATTAAATAAAAAGTCCCCACTTTTCCTCTTATCCTAAGTTGCACAAATAAAGCATTATTCTTATTTTATAAAAAGAAGAAAAGGCCTTTTTGTCTCATATGGGGCACAAAAGTCAACTCTTATTTTCTCATTGGAGGAGATTTGTGCACAAGGATTGATCCCTCTTTCATGCTCCACTCTTGATTAAATCTTTTGCCTCTTAATCTTCATGGTCCATTCATCTTTAAAATGAAAGATCTTTTCTCATTCTAAGGATCCACTTTTGAATACTAATCTTATGCTAGAGGTTTTCTTGGAGATTTTGGAGCTTTGGAGATCTTGTTGCATTTAGTTTTCATTCTTTTATTTTAGCTTTCATGGCATCTAGCTTAGTTTCTTTTATGCTTTAGATTAGCTCACATAGCTTAATTAGCAAGGCTTGTAACACTTTCGTTTACATAGCTTACTTGCATCTTCATTCTTAGCATAGTTGCAATGCATTTCCATTGTTGATTCTTGAAGATATTGGCATTCTTGCCCTTGTCTCTTTGAATCTCCCATTGTGTTGGTTTACTAGCAAGGTTGCATGCTTTAATAGCTCTAGCTAAGAGCACTATTCACATCCTTGTGACTCCATGCCTAGGGAGCTCTAGGTAGCTTTCTCAAGGTTTCCAATCCATGGATACTCTTGGAAGTAATGACTTAGAAAAGTGCACAATTTGAGTGTATTTTGGGTAAATCATCCTCCTGATCCATATGTGTTAGGATCCTTATCCTTTTATTATGAACCTCTATGGAAATGTTGGTTTATACCTCTTGTCAACTTTCCATCTCACCATCTATCTTTTGGACAATTGAATGCTTTCACTATCCTAGTTTGACATCAACGTTTCATAGGGTCATCTTATCACCAAGGGTCTTTTCTTTCATGTCAGTTACAAAAAGGTATCAAGTGAACCAAGGAAAATGACCTCAAGTAGTTTTTGAACAATTACCTTTAGTCCAAACTCACCAAAGGAGAAAGGGAAAAGAACTCATCTTTGATCAATCTCCTAGGAATACTGCAAAAGTTTGGTTTGAACCTAAAAGCAGTATTAGTGAGTTGAGTACCTCCTTAGCACCTTCCCAATCAGATATGGACATGAGTTACACCATGACTAGAAAGGAGAGGGAAGCAATGGATCAAAATCTTGATGGCATATTTTAGAGACATAGAGATAACATGTTATTTGGTGATTCCTCTCATGACAATCAACCAAAATCACCTCCCATCAATACCACATACCTAGATGCATATCAAAGAGCTGAAAGGTATTATAGATGAGCTCACCAAGATGAACAATCACAACACAAAGACCAAAACAACCAACCTTGTGATGCTCATGTGAATGCAGTGTTTACCAATGACTTGTTCAAACATTCAAGACCCAATTCACCACTCCAAAGGACCTCAAGGTATAAGAGTGAAAGGCTTAAGAGAATCAAGCATGAAAAATAGGCCTTCTTGGATGAACAAGCTGCAAAAGAAGAAAAACTTAGACTCCTAGAGTCTGAAAGGAAATCCTTATTGGACATAGAGAGAAGAGCCTTACAAGAAGAAAGAGATAGGCTTTTTTCCCAACAACTTAATGACCATTACAACAACATATGTGTTGGTGGTGGAAACAACTCTTCTCCACCCACTCCTCCTAAGACTCCACAAAGTGGAAGGTATTCAAGATCACCCTCAAGATCTCCTAGTCCTAGAGGAATAAGGGATTCACAACATGTCCATTATAGGAGATGAACACCTCCTAGGAACTCAAGGGAACCGTCTCAACGTGCCCACAATGGTTCATAGTATGGAGGAAGTAGCTCAAGTCTTGACATCAACTCTCAAGACTTCATGAGGATGCAACAAGAGCCACTATTCCAACAATATGTAGAGAGATATGTGGAGAAAAATAAGGATAAGTTCCTAGAGAGCTTGATCAATAAGGGTGTGAGGGTCCCATACAACTTTGATGTGGACAAAAATATCAAGAAACAAAACCCATCACAAGAAGAGGAAATCAAGAAAATGAAAAGTATGATGGAGAAAATGATGGTTCCCAAGAGCTCATTCAACCTTGATTCAATTTGTCCTAATCCTTTTGACAGGAGTGTGAGTATGAAGGATTTTCCTAGGAAAGTTGAAATTCCCCAATATGACAAGTATGATGGTAATGGTGATCCACAAAATCATGTGCGTCAGTTCTACATCATGAGTTTTGAGTTTCACCAAGATGAATTCTATCTTATGAGGTTGTTTCCAAGGAGTCTCAAGGGTCAAGCTATGGAATGGTTTACCAACATAACCCCTCCCATAAAAAATTTCAAAGAACTTGTCCACATATTTGTTCAACATTTCACATAAAACTTGTCAAGATCAATCACTATATTAGACTTGTGTAATTTAAAATAGAATCAAGGGGAATCCTTTGTTACCTTCTTGCAAAGATGGAGATGACTATGCTCTTGCTATTCTAGGACTATTCCTGAGCATGAAAGGATTGATATCATTGTTAGCAACTTGGTGCTTGAAATGCAGTATGATGTTTAGAATATAGTCTTTGATTCCTTCAACACTATGGTTGAAACCACATGTAGAATTGAGGATGTCTTGAAAGAGAAAGTAATTTTGAATAAACATAACAATTACAATAATGGTCAAAATACTAACAACTCTAATATGAAAAAAGGAAAGAACTCACACTGGAACAAGAACAAACAAGTAGTCAATGATGGAGTTGTGGACTCTTCTCAACCAAAGGATCAAGGTGTCCTTCATTTATCTAGTGCAGTTCAAGCCATGAAGCTCAATACATCCTCCAACCAACAAGAGCATAATCCAAGGTATCAAGATAAGCCAAGAAAGGAGAAGCGGCAATTTTCTAAACTTGGTGACTCATATGAGGATGTTTTCAAGACACTTATTGCTAACAACCTTGCACAAACTCAAGATCCAGTGAATTTTTGCATACCTAAAGTTAAGCCACATTGGTGGAATGAAAAAGATTTCTACAAATTCCATAATGGTATTGGACATGACATCGAACATTGTTGGAAGCGTAAGCATATCATCCAGGATTTAATTGAGAGTGGAAAAATTTAGATTGATGGGTTGAACACCAATGCAGACCATAAGGCATTCAAGGAGCCTTTTCCTAAATATGAAAAGGGGGAAACCTCTAAAACCAAGGATGGCAAGGCTACGATCAACTACACCTACATAGCTACAGAGAATGTGGTCAATATGCTTGAAGTTGTGGAGGAAAGTGTCAACACGATGAGGAACAAGGATCCTTATGGTTATGATGTGGGCTCTCCTCCTATATTTGATGAAGAACCTATGGTGGTGCTAAGGGGTACTCACTCTCAAAGGTCATCCCAAGCTCTTAATGCTATCACAAGAAGTCAAAGTCAAGGTCCTATGGTCATTAGAGGTCCTAGTTCCAATCGGTCCAGTAAACCCAAGCCAATGACATCCAAGAATGTCACCACCAAATTAGTTGTGAATCCCAAGTTGAATTACAACCTTGTTGATCAATTACAAATAATGCTAGCTCAAATTTCAATCTTTGAGCTTTTAGAGTTGTCTCCAAGACATAAACAAATCCTTGAGGATGCCTTGCATGCAGCAAATGTCCCTAACAACATAGATGTCGACCAAGTCCAAAATATGGTTAACCACCTTGCTAGCCCTCATTACCTAACATTTTCAGAAGAAGATGACAAAGCTTTGAGCCATCCACATAATCTTTCCCTTCACATTGAGGTCATGATCCATAAAACCTGTGTCAAGCATGTGTTGATAGATGGGGGTGCTGGGCTCAATATTTGTTCTTTGAGTCTATTGAAGATACTGGGTTATTCTGAGAAAGTTATTGATACCCAAAATAAAATTACCATTAAGGCCTATGATGAGATAGAAATAAGCTCCAAGGGGTTGGCTATTCTTCCTGTTAGGATTGCTCTTGTTGAAAAGGACATTTTGTTGCAAATTTTTGATGTTGGTCCTCTACCATACAATATCCTACTTAGTAGACCATGGATCCATGACATGCAGGCATTACCATCTACTTACCATCAATGTGTTAAGTTTCCCTATAATGGAGTCAAAGTCTATATACCTAGGGATAACACATTATCTGTAAATGCAATTTTAGTAGGGACTCATGTTCCTCTCAACAAAGAAGCAGAGGATTTTGATGCAACTCTAGCATAGTGCAAGAATAAGTTCAAGTCCATAGACCTTGGTATGGGGGGATATCAACTTGACTCCTTTACAAAACTGCCAATCTCACCTAGGTCTTATGGAAAACCTTCACAAGAGTTGTGACCTTCATCTTTAGCCATGACTTTGTTTGGCACATTTGTAGAGTCCTCGATGCCCATATAGGATGAAAAAGAAGAGGTAGCTATCAAAGACTGGATCTATAGAGAAGACAAATACATGCATAATAAGAACTTCTCTCCCTCTCCTCAGGCTTATGGAAGAGGGTATACCCTTGTCAAAAATATGGGCTATCCAGTACATGGCCCTCTCAATCATAGACTAGATGCTAGAGATGAACCTCTCAATCATGCTCTTTTTGGCCGCAGGTCTAAAAAAATGGTTGGCCTAGGTTTCAAAAATCATAACAAGAACCCTGTTCCTATCCCTGATGAGATAGATAGTGAGGATGAAACAAAGTATATGCTCAATTTGACAAACTAGTAGGACATGTGTGAAGATTGGGTCCCTTCCACCAATCTCCTTTGGGGAGATTCAAATGATCCAGTTGTCTATGCAACAATTGCAAACATAGAACAAGAGGAGTCAGACATAGAGGATCCTATCAGAGAGCGTCACTGCAAGAATATTTCTCATTTGATAGAGAGAGATGTTACTCTTGATGACATCAGACTTTCTACATCAATGCATCCAAAACCTTCATGGTGAAAGCATCCCAATCAAGATTCAAAAATAGACTCACATGAGTATGAATGGGAATCTCTCTCTGATTCTTCTACAGTTGACATGAATGTTGATGTCATCCATACTTATAGTTCCCAACTTGAGGTAGCTAAAAATTCAAGTGTAGGATTGGAGGATTTGAATCTGCAAGTTGCTTTAGTGGAAGATTCTTCACTTGATAGGATAAACCCTGATTTGAGTACCTTAGAGGGATACTTGATAGACCCTAACTCTGCAATCACCAGAGATGATACCATTTGTATCTGCAATATTGAACCCATCATTGACCTACCCCTTGCTCACCCCCACCTAATTAATTTGTCTCAACACTATCAAGAGCCTCAACTCTTAACCTTCCAGAATGACTATGAGATAGCATGTTACCTAAATTCCCTTGAGCCTATAGTCTCTTCCACCAGTGAACCAACTACAAGCATGACATAACCGGATATCAAGTACCTTAGTCACAAAATAAAAAGAAAAGAAAAAAGAATAATGGTTCTGATGAAAAAACCACTATGTGGCGGTATCAGAACCCAAAAAAGTAAAAATAAAGGATGTATCCAAGGCTGAGAACCTCTCTAAGGCACCTAAGGATGAGGTACTTGATCATCTTCCAAGTAACTTTCAAGACAGGTCTTTAGTACTTGTTGAGCCTACATAGTCAGTTAATTTGGGTACAGAGGAAGCACCACAAATAATACATTTGGCTCAATCTCTATCAACATAGGAAAAAGAAGCATATACCAAGTTCCTACAGAGAAAAAAGATTAATTTTGCTTGGACTTACTTAGACATGCTAGGATTGGACACAAATATCATTATGCATCATTTGTCCATAGCTCCAAGTATCAAACTAGTTAAACAAAAGTTGAGGAAAATGCATCCTCACATAGCTCTTCTCATCAAAACTGAATTAGAAAAACTCCCAAGTGCAAGATTTATAAGAGCTATTGATTATGCCGAATGGATTTCAAATATTGTCCTAGTTTCTAAACATGACAATTCCATTTGTATCTGCACAAATTTTAGAGATCTTAACAAAGCATGCCCAAAGGATGATTTTCCACTTCCTAACATAGAAATGATAGTGGACATGACCGTGGGTTATGAGATCTATTCCTTAATGGATGGTTTTTTTGGATATAACCAAATCAAGATAGCTCCTGAAGACCAAGAAAAGACTGCATTCACTTGCGCATGGGGTACCTACTATTGGAACATTATGCCTTTCAGATTGAAAAATGTAGGAGCTACTTATCAAAGAGCTATGACAACTATCTTTCATGACATGATGCATAGGAATATGGAAGATTATGTGGATGACACCTTGGCAAAATCTAAAAAAAGGGATACACACTTAGGAGATTTAGAAGTCATTCTAGATCATACAGAATAGTTTCAACTGAGATTAAATCCTAAAAAGTGTGCATTTGGACTTACCTCTGGAAAAATTCTGGGACTTATCATTTTAGCCAAAGGAATAGAGGTGGACCCAGAGAAAGTACAAGCAATCTTGGATATGCCACCTCCCAAAAACATTAGCCAAATGAGGAGTCTTTAGGGACATCTTCAATCTATAAGGAGGTTCATTTCATAGCTGGAAAATAGAGCTCAACCCTTTAATAAGACATTCCATAAGGTGGTTAAATGTGTCTGGAATGAGGATTGTCAAAAGATCATCGACCAAATCAAGCAATACTTGGTCAATCCTCCAATCTTAATGCCTCCTATCCTAGGAAAACCACTCATACTGTATGTTTCAGCAATAGAATCTTCCTTCAGGGCATTATTAGCTCAACTTGATGACACTGGAAAAGAAAGAGCCATATATTACATTATTCATACTCTTGTGTCATATGAGGTCAATTACACTGGTATTGAAAAATATTGCCTTGCAGTGGTGTTTGCTTACCAAAAGTTGCGGCATTACATGCTTGCACATACAATACACCTCATAGAAAAGATTGATCCTCTCAAATATTTTCTTGGTAAGGCTGCTCTCATAGGTAGATTTGCTAAGTGGATGATGGTCTTATCAGAATTTTACATAGAGTATGTTAAGCGTAAAGCTATAAAAGTATAGGCCACAGGCGATCAATTGGCTGATTTCCTAATTCAAGACAGCATGCCTATTCAAGTTGAATTTCTAGATGAGCACATAGTGTACATGACTGCAAGAACATGGAAGATATTCTTTGATGGCTCTTTCATGAAAAATGGTTCAGGAGCTGGAGTGTTGTTTGTTTCTCCTCATGGGTACACAATTCCTAAGTCCTACAAACTATTGTTCCCATGTACAAATAACATTGTTGAATATGAGGCTTTGACAAATGGACTAAAAATGGCTATAGAATGGAGAATCACAAAGCTGCATATCTATGGGGATTCACAATTAATAATTAACCAAGTTAATGAAGAATACAAAACAAAAGATGACAAATTGATACCCTACAAGAAAATGGTTGATTCATTGAGATGATATTTAACCTTTGTCACATTTCAACAAATCCCTAGAGCAGAGAATAAAGCAGTTGACGCTATGGCTGCACTTTCTTCACTTCTACAACTAGAACAACACGAGTCTTGATTCGAATTCCTGGTGGAAGAGATACACTATCCTATCTATGACTCCCAAGAAAGCCAAGTTTTTTGTACCCTTGTTGGCCATGAGTCATCCCGCTATGGTGTCATTTACTCATATATCTGTGATGGCATTATTCTTGAAACCTTCAACCATTTTGAATGAAGAAACCTAACTCAAAATGTCTCTCGCCATACCGTTATCTCTGGTGATCTGTATAGGAGGGGTTTAGATGGGACACTTCTTAGGTGCTTGGAAAAGGATGAATCCAATCAAGCGCTAGCTAACATTCATGAGGGCATTTGTGGGGGACATTCCAATGGTCTTTCCATGGTTCGAAGGTTGTTTAGGGCTGGGTACTATTGGCCCACCATGCAGATAGATGCAATAGCTTTTGCTAAATCATGTGAAAAGTGTCAGAAACATGGTAAACTAATACATGCTCTAGGCAGGGAGCTTATTCTATTATATCTCATTGGCCATTTCAGCACTGGGCCTTTGATTTTGTTGGGAAAATTCATCCCAACTCATCAGGTAGACACAAATTTATCATCACTGCTACTGACTACTTTACTAAATGGGTAGAGGTTGTCCCACTTTCTATTGCCTCAAGCAAGATGATGTCTCTATTCATTTTAAACCACATCATCTGTCGATATGGAGTGCCTTCTGAAATAATCACTAACAATGGAGGTCAGTTACAAAACAAGGACCTTAAACAACTCTGCAAGAAGTTCAAGATAAAACAACATTGGTCCTCCATTTACTTCCCGCAAGGAAATAGACAAGCAGAGGCTTCAAATAAAACCATTCTCAAAATTATCCATAGAACAGTTCACAAGAATGGTAGAGATTGGCATCTACAAATAAATATAGCCTTATGGGCTTATAGAATGAGTATTTGTACTCCAAATAGGGCTACTCCTTTTTCCCTTACTTATGGTGCTGAAGCAGTGTTACCTTTAGAGGTAGAGATTCCTTCGCTTAGAGTTTCTCTCAAAGGTCTAGTTACAGATGAAGACTATTGCGCCATGAGGCTCCAAGAATTAGAACTTCTAGATGAAAATCCTAAAGCCTCATTTGATCACATGAGGGTTTACCAAAAGTGTATGTCCAAAGCATTCAAAAAGAAGGTTCGCCCTAGAGAATTCCAAGTGGGAGATCTTGTCTTACGAGAAAACCCTAAAAACCAACAACATAGAGAGAAAAAAGGCAAGTTTGAACCTAATTGGCTTGGACCATATATCATTACTGTAGCTTTTGGAATGGGTGCTTATTTACTATCTAATGCAAAGAGAGAGAAACTCCCTAATCCTATTAATGTTTTTCACCTAAAGAAGTTCTATCCATGATGCCTGTTTTGTTTGGAGGTATCCTTGTACATATTTATTGATCCTGAAAAAATATAAAAAAATAAAAAATTTTAAAAATTCAAAATTCAAAAAATAGAAAAAGTGCCTTGGTGAAAACCTGGAAACAAGCACCTTGGTAGCAAAAATACAAAAAAAATTGAAAAATCAAAAAATCTCCAAGTGGTGAAAACCTGGAAACAGGTGCTACTTGAGGCCTTGGCACCCTTATTTCTTAGCATGCCTTCTCGATACTTAACCTTTTTCCATCATGCCTTGGCCTTGTTGCCTTGGTTTGTAATTGGTCTTTTTCTTTGTCTAGGGGGCATAACTATGTTAGCTTTGGTCTCTTGGATGCATTGGTCTTTAGGATATCTTGCAAATGGTGTTTTTCAACACCACCCCAAAATTGTGTTTTTCAACACTACCCTAGTGACAAGTGTTTCTCAACACTTATCAGATGTCTTACCCACAGTCTAGAATGATATGATATTTTCCATTAGTAGATGTGATACTCAAAGTTTGACTCTATGACCTACACACATGCCTTTAAACATTTGACTCGCTGAGACTTGTTTGACTTTATTTCTTTGTGTGTTGTCTATGATGATTTCTTTGATGAATGTTCTCTCCCTAAATAGTTTTTGATGATGCATAGCTAGAAGACTAGGGGCATGAGGACATGTTTTATTTATTTTCTACTTGTGGGTATATTTTGTTGGTCCTAACTTTCATTAGCATTTATGCTTGTTCCACTTGACATTAGGGTCTATAAGGTATTATCCTTGACTATTTTTGCAAGTGCATACTTATAGTCATCTTGACTTTCCTTGTGTCTTGATGCAAGTATAATCTTACCATACCAAACTTAGGGAACCTCACTGCACTAGTCATCTTGACCTACATGTCTTTGATGCTTAGGTGGGACTCCCACATTTCATCTGATATAGATCATATTCATATACCCATAGTTATACTAGTGTGTATTGTATGATCTTGCAATGCTACCAATAAAGCTCGATGATGAATATTAGAGTCTAATAGCTTTGTGACATTGCAAGTAAACCACTTTTCATAGTAGCTTGCATTCTTAGGTTCATGTTAGATTATTTTTGCATCTTGCATATGGAAAGAGCTTTTCCTTCATCTTTCATGGACTTGTCGGTTAATTGTGCTCATCTTTCTCTTCTTCTCAATCATGTCTTTCGCTCCTTGTCTGTCACATCATATTCATTTTTCCTATCATCACAAGGGGTTAATCTTATCATCATATCTATATCAACAAAAAGATCATTTTCAGAAACATAAGTCTATATCATAACATGAGAACTAAACATACATCTATGAGAGAGATTATACATGAGCATATATCATACATTTTGAGCAATATCACAAGACAATAAAACTAAAACATCCATCACAAGTGGGACAAATACACAAGATATATCATAAATCCAATAAATCTCATATATATATATGTGTGTCAATCATACAAAGTACAATGTAGGATCCAAAATCTAGATAATGTCCCAAGATATGACTCTAAACATCTAAACCTAAACCTAAGTCTGACTCTCCCCATCACATGGTGGTGGTGGTGGTGTTACCACTCTATCTAGTACCACATCAGATCTTCCTATCCTCTCAGAGTAGAGTGGTGCTTGTTGTGCTGTGGGTACAACCTATATGTATAGGCCATGATAATATGCAGCTCATGTTTCCTCTCTCTAGATCTCTGCTACATCAGCTTGTGCTACCCTCTCCCACTGATCTATCTCAGCTCATGCATCTGATAATTGTTGATCTCACATGATAATAGTGATCTTCAGCTACTGAATCTCAACCTCTAAAGCCTCCACTCTAGCCCTGAGATCCTCTCCCCCTCTCCCTACAGGCTGATCCTACCCTGCATCTACTCGATAATGAACTGGTCTCGCCCCTGCCTTTTCCTCTCCCTCATCATCAAGAAACATGTCTCTATGACCATTTTCGGCCACCTGATCTAGATCCCTATCATCTCTCTCTCACTCTCCCTCCTCCATCTCCCCTATCTCCATCTCTACCATCATCCTCGTCACTCTCATCACCACCCTATGTTGGTGGTTGTGCATCTAGTACAATGAACCATGGGAAGGGATGTCTCCATCGCTCTTCCCTATAGGCTACATCTACACCTACATCTACCATATTAGGAAGGTACTCCCATGGCTCCCTACGTATCCCTATGGTCTCCTATACTACATACTGGTAGTCCAACATAGGTAGCCATCCCTGTCCCTCCTCATCCCTAGCCCTAGCATAGGTGGTTATCTCAACCACCACCCTCTACTACCATTTGAACTACCTCCAGACCTAAGTAATGATGAATCTCTCCACTATCTCAGAGTGATGACCTAATAGTGGCTGACTACACAACATGTATCCTAGCTCTCAATCTTGGTTGCTCCACTCCTCACAGGCCCTATATGGTCTCCAATCAAACACTGTCAACTCATTGGGGAGCCTCCTATAGTACGTGAGGTCTCCGCTATGGGGTTGGCTGAAAAAACCTATATACCTGAAGATATAGGGGTGTCTCCGCTCCCTAGGCTACACATGTGGGTGCACAACATCGATGTGCTCCCATGCCCATACCTGTGCTAAGATAGAACCACACGCCCAAGTCCTACTCTCCCTATAGACTACCTCATGGAGCTTGTGATACATATTAGCTAAGATAGCTAGACCCCATGCCATCCGCTTTGGGTGTGCAACCAAATCTACCACCAATCTACCCTAGCCTAGTGGGAATCCCTTTTGACTCCTATAAGTAATGAGGGCTTGTGCAACTATCGAACATACTATGCATGGCACTAGGTAATCATGACCATACTCCTCCATCTATCGATCCCAGTTGAGATGTCTGTCTATGATGGTGACATCTTGGAACATGTCCTAAATGGCCTGTCGCCCCTCAGTTGAATCCTGATCATAGCATACCTATGCCAACAAACAATCATGTCAATTTTCATCATATGGAAGCTTTACATCTATAAACATCTATAAACATGATTATACTCACTGGATCTCCATGGCTAGGCACTTGAAGGATCCGATAGACATCCTCCAAGGTAATCATGGCCTCTCCAGTCGGCAAGTGAAAAGTATTATGCTCACTATTCCATCTCTTGGCCAAAGCTGTCAGTAACCCATGGTTCACCCGTATACGGGGCATCTACAATAAGTATTTGAATCCCATGCTGATCAGGTCATCTCACCTAGGATCATCCAAATCCATGATGTAGCATAACCCGGTCACTCTCAGTGTCGTGATAATCAGTGCCAGAAATGCCTCCTGCAAGCCATAACCCCAAACTAGATGTCAGAACATATCATGATGGATGTACAAGGAAACTTAAATGCAAAACATTGTCTAGACCCATGTCATATTGTTCAAAATTTAAAACATGTGATATTTCTTATTACATTGGTGCGACACTATTTTTTTTGGTATAGTATTGTGTGATACTTTCCTCAATAGTAGTCCAATACTCTTTTTCTATATGATAGTTCACACAAGATCACACGATGTTTCATCTAGTATTGTGTGATACTAGATTGAACACTTGTGCGATACTTTGTGGACCCACGAACTATCGCACGATAGAGTATCAAAGTGGGCCATACTTGAAAATTATCGTGTGAACTTTCACAGGGTTAAAAATTTGAAATATTTAAAAACATGTGTTTAAATGTAATAAATGTTGATAAATGACTCAAAAAGTGAGTTTTTCTGAAAACTTACTGGGGCACCATAGTGAGGAGGCCGAATGTGCAACCAACCTCACTCGAATCGATGTTTGTGGACCAAAATCGCTGCTTGTTGGGCCATTTTCTCTCTCTAAGCTCTCGAGGTTCTCAAAATCACAATAAGACAAATGAATTTAAAAATGACCTTTTTACCCCTATATATAGCATTTTGACTTTTTGACCTAATTTTCAAAATACCTTAGAATTTTGTGAAAATTGCACCCCTGGCTAATTTTGACATCCTAGATCCATTTTTGGGATTAAAATCAAAATCTGAGCTCATCTTGATAGTCAAAATCATGTTTTAAAATTTTCCCTTCTTCTGCATAGTTGGTTGACCATTTGAGGCCTGATCTTTTGATCTTTGTTGGGGCATCTTCATTTCTTCATCCCCATCTCTTCCAAACTTCAAGTCTTTCATTCATTTTCATCTACTTCATCTCTCTAGGGTTTGACTTCATCTTTATCCTATATCTTTCTCAGTCAAACCTAGTCAAACTAGGGCATATCTTCACTGCTTGATGGTTATTCTATCATCCTTCATCGTCGATTATGATTTCTAGTGATTTGATCAAATTTATCAATTTTTTGTTTCCCTCTATTTGATTTCGATTTTGATTTCAAGGGGGCTATACCTATCAAACTTCAATCTTTGATTTAGCTTTTTCAATCAGCTCAGCTTGAGATTCTTATCTCTTATTTGAGACTTGACAATCTCCTATTTACAGGTATGTTGGTCTTGTCTTTCAAGCTTATCTTTGTCCTAATGTGTTCCCATCTATTGAACACACATTTGGGTTGTTTTATGATCCCAAATCGATCTCACATTTCAATTCCATTCTTTGACCACAAGAGCAATCTTGCATCACCCAAAAAAAAATATTTCTAGTTTCTTTCTAATAAGGGCTATCTTGTGTAGAGCTACTATTTATGGAAACTTACTCTTTTTAGTAAGTTGGTCATACGATCTTGGAATGTTCTGATTTCAGTTAAGTTTCATTCCTAGATCAAGTCTAGTTTTGAAGATATTAAAAATTTTCAGTATTGGCAGCAGGGTACAGAAACTTTAAACTCAATTTTGAAGGTTTTAGAGGCCCTAAATGATGATGAGATTTCAATTGAATGATGCTTTCTTATTTCAAGTGTTGTAGAGCACCTTGTGCCCTTTCCAAAATGGGGTCATAATAGTCAATCAGGTCAATAGGTGATGACTTATGGTCTCCAGAAGTCGGGCTACCTGAAATGGCAAAAAATAAATTTCCTTCAAATTTTTTGTTTGGGTTTCAAAACTTGTTTTGAGCCGACTTTGATGTAATAAATTGAAAAATAAAATAATTCTTAGGTTGGTTGGCCTTAAGGGCTAAATTTATGGAACCTTCTTGGGTGGTGGAAATTGCCTATATAAGAAGGCCCGTAGTGTTGTCTAGGGCAGTTCTGGGTGGTAGATCTAGGTAATGATTCGAGGCTTTTTCCTACAAAATATTGTAAGGGAAAATGCCCATGTGGCTTTGCATACTATAATTCTAAAATTTGTAATTCCACATTTGTGGAGATAATAAGAAGCCCATTTTTTTTTCTTGGAAATTGTTGTTGTTTCTCTATTTCTGTTATGTGTTTGTGGTATGAAGGGGAGAGCACCCTTCATAAAAAATACATTTCATTAAAATTTAGGAATACATATTTCGATGGCTCTCTAGCTGGGGGCCAGAGAGCCCAACTCATTCCACAATTCCTCTTCTATCTCTTGCGACACACTTTCTATCGACACACCCCCTTGTGATTACAATAATGTCCATTTTAAAGATAATCTTGGATGGTTACAAAACTGCACACTTACCCTTCAATCTTTTGTATTGCATTCAGCCTTTTTATTACAAATGTCATATGATCTTGATTAAAATGAAAAGAGTAAATAAACCATTTATTAATATGGCTCCAAGAACTTGTAAAATGACTAAATAAATCATTCTAAGATTACTTAAACAATATAAAATTCATAGATGGAGGTGCCCCTGCACCACATTGGAAGAATTTATATCAAAAGACATCTCAAGAAAATCATAAAACTTGCCACATGCATAAATATAACTTTCCATGGCTTATTTATAGGTCTAGGGAACCCTCCCATGCACACAGGTCATTGAGACGAGTCCTAGCCTCATAAACTAAGCTCATGTATATGCCAAGTGCAAAAATATCATAAGTAAAATATATAACCTAAAAACAAACAAGTAATGAACATACATATAGGTGATACAAACTTCCACATGCATTAACACAACATTCCATCTATGGAAACCTCATGTGCCTGAAATTTGGCTAAGTCTAAATTTTTTTGGAAATCTCCAAAATCTAGAATTTGCATCTTAACTCCTATGAAGCTGAAACCTATTTCAAACATCCTGGAATGTAAAGTATAAGTCAGAATTATACTTAAATATTATATTTGTATAAATCCTGCCACAAATTCTACAAATTTGAGCCCCTGAAACCCCCAAAACTCCAAATCATTTTGTATATGATCCCATACAAAAATGTATGCATTCCTATATGATATTTGACCAAGTGTTGTATGAGTATGACTAAAATGTTGTACAACACTGCAGGACACTTTCACAAAATCTAATTTTAAACTTCCTGAAAATACCAAAACTAATGTCTTTAACCCATACGACAATGTATGCATCCCCATACGACATGTGACCAAGTGTCATACGAGTATAAATACAATATCGTATGACACTGTAGGACATTTTTATGAAATTAAATTTTAAACTTTTTGAAAACACTAAAAACTAATTTTTTTAGGCATGGAGAGTGCCTAGGAAAGTTTCCTTGAGGTGGACCTGATGTAGGTACCTTAGTACCACATCTAAAACACATCCTCAAAACTACCTAAGTATCAAATAAGATTGAATCAAATTAAAAACATCAATTCACAAAGGAGGCCTGCAAAAGAAAAAATGGGGGAAGAAGGAATAGAATCTTTCCTAAACCATCCCAAACCTTCTTAAACTTCTCTAAATCATTACATAAATCTCACAAACACCAAAAAGAAGTGTCACAACAAATCCCAGACTACCAGGAAAGATTTTACTATAAAAACTTTACAAATATTTATAGAATTACTTCCCAGGAACATGATTGAAATACACAGACAAAATAACATTTAAATTTCCTTTTAATTCATAGTAAGCTATCATATACCAATAAAATAACATAGCATTAAAAAAAAAAATGCACACACAAGAGAATTGGAGAATTAATCCCAGTTTAGACCCTACCTGGGGTCTTGTAGAGAATTCTCTTCCCTTGGCTGGAGACTTTTTGCAAATCTGCAAGCCTTGAGTAGATAGCTTCTTGGAAAACTTCCTCTGGCAATCAAAATTCAGCAATCCAAACAAACTTTTCTTCACCAAATAGAGACTCTCAAACTCAAAAAATTTAAATAAAATTCTCGAAAAATTAATGTAGAACACTTCAAAAATTTTCCAAAAAAACTCCCATTTCTGTTGACTAGAACTGATTTGGAATCTGAGATTGCAAGATCACTGAGGAGTTGTTGATTAGATATGTAATATGATTAAATCAGTATTATGTTGTCATTGATGTCAACTAGTTTGACAACACTTATCTTGTAAGTTACTATACCGAGACATCTGAAGAAAGGTGAAAGAGATGAAGAACAGAGAAATCTACATGAGGAAAGATGTACATGACAGATGAGGATAAGGAACACATTGAGTAACTTGCTGATGAGTCTATGACTTGATGATATTGGATTTATCATGTTGCATTCATCTGTGATGAAGTATAGAGCCGAAAGACACAAAGCAGTGTTGTTGGTAAATGAAGCATTTCTAGTATACACTGACGGAGTGTAGTGTATACCAATCGTAGTATTAACCGAGTAGTTTTCACCAATGCATTCCTTTTTTAACCGAGCAGAACAAAATGTATTAAATGATTAGCTTAGCTGATAAGATTGATGAGGTAAGAGTATAACATCAAGGTAACAGATAATGTTTGTTACACAGATCGATGACTGACAAAATTCAAGGAAGATCTAATGGAAAAGATTGAAACATGTTATTAACACAAGTACCAAGAAACTTTGAAGCGACAAAATCTATGAATGAGATTAAGCGGCAAAATCTGATGGTGGAGAAGAAAATGATTTACTCGTCTATATAAGAGAACAATTTTTCTTTATGAAAATGCCGAGGAAGAAGAAGAAGTTGTAGGAATATTGCATGAACAAGGATTTCATGTATTCTAATCATATTGGTTAGTAAGAATTGAGCTATAGAACCATTACCGAGCTACAGAGAACAATTACCGATGGACAGTAACTTGATACAGTATTGAATCTAAAGTGAAATATTGATCAGAAGGATTTGTATGGACTAAATATTGATCTGTAATCTGTAATTGAAGTTGTATTAGGGTAGGTCATTTACTGTTACATATTTAACCATTGTATACAGTCAAAATCTCTTAACTGAGTGGACTTTGAAAGTCTTATGATGTATCATTCATAGAATGAACATTGTTATCCTGTCAACCCCATAGTGAATGCTGGTTGGATGATAAATTCTAGTCTAAAATCCTTTAACAAGGTCACACCTGACAATGTGTTTGTAACCTTTAATAGGGTTGGGTCTTAACTGACCTCACTTTAGAAGAGTGAACAATTTTGGGTTGCCGGTCCCGGGTGGTTTTTTCCTTAACAGGGTTTCCATGTTAAATCTCTTGTGTTATGTGTTGATTGTGATATTTGTTTGTTATCATTCTTTACATGTTACATGTTAGATTTGATTGGTAAATTTTTTTAGCATTAGACTGGTAATGGGTAAAAGCATAGACAGTGAGAGTTATTATTGTTTATTGATGAGCATAAATTGAAGAAATTGTTTTGAATTATAAATTTTGATTTGGGACACTGGATAACTGATTCACCACCCTCTCAATTATTCTAACAATGTCAAACAACACAAAATAGAAATATTTATCCTCCAACTATGTGGTTGGAGGAGTTTCTTTACGGGAAGAAACTTCTCCAACTTCCATGGTTGTAAAATCAACAAATTATTCCCGTAAGCACTTAACAAAGTTTTTATAAATTTAAAATAGCATTAAAAGAAAACCATAACAAGAAATTCAAACAAATAATTTTCAAGGAAAACACATAGCACACATAGAAACCAACTAGCCTAACTTCTAGGAGGTCTCGAGTTCAACTCCCTCCTAGATAGCTATTTTTGCCACAAAGAGAATTATGCTTTTATTACTATTATTTTTACTTTTATTTAATACACTTTATTGAATTAACTTTATTTAATTATAATAAAGAATATACCATTTACACAATCAATAAAAACATACAAATATTATTATTTATATAAGCATGGGTATATGTGTGTGCACCCACATATACACATACCTATATAACATACAATCAATATAACACATATATATAATAAATATATATACATATACTAAAAAGGATAAATCTAACTCACATCATAAATCATAGAACAACATCAAGTCATAAATCACAAGGCCACGTCACATACTGCATTCAAATCGCCCAACTAGGGTAGTCTCCTAAACATAAATCTAAGTCCATGGGTAACTTGAGAGTAATCTTGGTAATATCTCCACACAAAAATAGTTCAAGGATTTTGAAGGCATGCTCAGACCTATGTAGCCAGGTGGAGTTGATTCCTAGTACCTACATCCTACAACACAAACTGACATGCATACATATATATAAATAGATAGTAACAAAAAAGGATGGAGAGTGCGACATCATGTGGACCTCCTATAGGAGTAACTATGACCACCTCCCCTAATCCTACACTTACATTAGACAGTGACATCAACAAAGAATAATTGGATTAGTGTGGTTAGTACTAGAATAATCTCTTTTCCATATTGTATAACAAGAATGCATCATAAAATTTTTATGTAAATGTAAATCATCTATTAACTTTCACAAACACATTTAACCATCAGGCATGTACTCAAAATGTCTCATTATCAAATCAAGATAAAAAAAATCATATAACCCTAAATGCATTAATCATGTCTAATCCCAAGTAATGTTATTAGAGAAGGTAACACATCTAAGCCTTAAGTGATTATAATCAATTAACCTAAGGTAAACATAAATATTAATAATGAGCATTTCACATAGAAGCATATAAGTCTATTAGGTGATCCTTTTAGCATTAATGTCCTAAACTATCATTGACACACAAGAAGATGTATAGGAACATACCTATGCAATATTATTATTTCCCACATTAAAATATGAAGTTATTGTAAGTTGGAAGAGGTTTGGTTTAAAAAAACATCTCAAGAAGGATCATTCTCACATATAGCTCTTCCTAATTTCTAATGAACATAACCAGGACTTGATAGGGTTGGAGGGGCATTACAACTACCAAAGCTCAGGTTCCAACTACCGAGTGTTATATCCCTCAAAGGCATCAGGGAAAACTTCCTGTCATTCTTCTCAACAGTCATGCACAACCTTGCAATCATACTACCAAGGTCTACTGAGCAATATGTGACAACTACTCATATTCACAATATCACACAACACTTGATCCTTATACTGGCCAATCTGAAAATCAACAAAAGGTTTCTCCCTCACTTCCAAAGCATGAATATATTGCAACTAGCCAATCCTATAAGGATAAGATGTCTTACTCTCTTCAAACCAAGTTTTTGAACCATCTCCTCAATACAAGGTTATCAGTACTACCACTATCCACAATAACATTACAGACTTTACCTCCTGACTTGCACTGAGTTTTGAACAAATTACTCCTCAGATAAGGTTCCACCTTTTCACCGAGCAATGTTCTCTGAACCAGAAAGTTCTCAGATTTAGGTTCATTCTGAATGTTCTCATTCGCCACAACATTCCTTCGATCACCAAACTTCTTCTATGTACACTCAAAAGATCTATGTCCTTCTTCACCACAATTATAACAAGTTCCCTTAAAGATAACCCTACATGTCTTCTTTTTTGGCTCCATAGGTTTCAGTTCATCTTCAATAGTCGGTTTATCCTTCGCCGAGTGATCAAGCTTCTCCTTCCCTCAGGAATTACCATGTTGTCTCCTCTTCAACTTATCTTATGCCTTCAGAGCATACTGATAAGCATCCTCAACCGAATCAATTTTCATCATACCAAGTTCATCCTGAATATTGAATCTCAAACCATTCACATACCAAGCTACCTTTTCCTTACCAAGTTCTCTGTGTCTAGACCAAATAGTCAACTTATAGAACTCCTCAGTATAGTCTTTAATAGTCAATTCCTGTTGCTTCAAATTTTGTAGCTTCTTAAACAACTCAATTTCATAGTAAGTAGGTATGAACTTAGCTTTCAATTTAGTCACCATCAACCTCCATCGATTGATCTTCATTTCACCTTCATCTTCTCTCTCTCTCTCTTTGCAATTCTTTCCACCAAAGAGCAACATCTCCTTTCAAATTAGTCTATGTCAACCTTACTCTAAGAGGATCTTCAATTTCTTCAAGCTCAAAGATGTCTTCTAACTCACCAATCCAATCAATCAAGTCCTGAGGTCTCAAAGTACCAAAAAAATTAGAAACTTCTATTCAGTAACTAATACTTAATCGAGCTCTAGATCTCTGCAATCGACCAGTTCTATCTTCATTAGATCTGTCCCTCCAGTCATCTCCACTAGATCCAATAGCTTCAAAGTCTTTAGCAACTTCCTCATAGCCATCTTCAGTACCAAGATTACTCGGCATACCAGAAATAGCCCTCATAATCTCAACGATCGTGCCATTTTTCATCAATTCTATCTCAGATCTAACATCTGATCTGACCTATTAGAATTAATCTTTCCTTGGTGTATATATGTAATTAAAGGATAAACCAAGGTATCCTATTTTGTATTTGTCCTCTAGTCCAAGTAAGAAGACATGTCACCTATTTGTAATTCCTTTAATAAGAAAATTAGATATTCCTCCTTAAGAGGAATCTCACATTTGTCTCACACACAACATGAATGTGGCATTCATCTAAGATGGGAGTTACATGCAAACTTCTCCACTCTTCTCTACTTAAAGAGATGCCTCTCACACACTTGGAAAAATAATTTTCTCTCTTCTCTCATTCTTACTCTCCATATTGTAATGAGCTTTGAGCTCCATTCCTCTCTTCTTCTTAGGCTTTGAGCCTCATTCATAATTCACAAGGGGTTTTTCTTTTCTTTTCCCCTTTCAAAAATCCTTGAGTTCTTGTTGTTCTTGGAGCACTTTGTTGATCTTGTGGTTTGATTCTTTGGAGCATTTCCTCTCTCTCTCTCTTGGTAAATTCCTTTCATGCACTCACACTTGGGTTCTTTCCTTCACTCTACTATTTTTATTATTATTTCTAACATGGTATTAGAGCTGGTTTAACCCTTGTTTGTTGAGTGTTGCATGTAGGGAAATTTGAAGAATATTTCAGTTGTGAAGTAGAAAGATTTTTTGTATTCTAATCATTGTTTTGCAAATTTTACTTCATTATTCTTTTTACAAATCTAAAATCTTAGTTCTGGATGGCTTGCCGCCAGATCTAAGTCCATTTATTCTCTTTTCAAGTTTTATTAAATCTGTTTCTAATATTTTTTGTAGGATTCAAATATCTTCATATTTAGTTTTCTAATCCTTGTGCATGCAAACGATTCTCTTTTCTTTGTGGGCATATCCCCATATTTTATTTCTGTTGGTCTAATCTATTTTCTTTGTAGGCATATTCTCTATGGTATCTCTGGCTTCTATTTTCTTTTTTTATATCTCCATCTTCTGTTTATTATTTCATTTATCTAGCTACAACTCTTTTTTTAAAAAAATGTCTATACTCATACACAATCATTTTGCATTCATTTTTATGGATATATAAGAGCGAATCTAGAAAATACGCGATCTGGGTTTTGTGCAGAATCTTTCAATTTAGTTGTTTCGCGAGCAATTTTCCAATTTTTTCCCTCATTTGAGAGAAATTGAAGTTTTTTTCAAATACTTTTTTTATAAATTCATCATAGTGCTGCATTTTTTCTTACCTCTAAACATTTTTTTTCACTAAAAATGGTTTCTTCTCTGCTTAAACATTTATGCATTAATAAACTTGTTTCTTATCTCATTACAATTGAAGGTCTAAATTCTCTAGTTTGTTTTACCGTGCTCCAGACTTTTTAACATTGAATCTCATTTAACATTGATATATAACATTTTTTATATAACATTTTCTATATTCAGTCAAACATTTTTTAATATCTGTCCACTTTAGTGGTTCCCTCACAAAGAGTTATATTGGTTGGGTATCTTGCTTTCAATAATAAAAGAATTGTAAATTCTTCAAGGTTGTTGTATTCTCTATCAACAAAATCTCCCATGAATATATAATTTGTCTCTGGCACATGCCCTCCCGTATGGAAAATTTTCATTAGATGGTGGAATTGACCATGTATATCTCCACAAATGGTCATTGGACTATTGACATGTTGTACATTTGATTCTTCCACCAATATACCTTTGTCGTATTCACAGAGAAGCTTGGGCTTATTTATTTCCAAAATCAAAACCCTCACTCTAAACAATGTCTTCCTCAAATATATGTATAAATATTCATCAGCTATAATTGGGCAATTTAAAAATGAAACTCCAACTGCAATGCATTAGCCTACGAGCATTTAAAAATCTAATTTCCTCGCAAAAATTCATAAGTTTTCCTTGAAATCAATATCCAGCTCTACACGAGTTGGTGAAGTCCAGAACTCCAACTGCAAGAAGGAATCAAAGTATTGAACTCTAAAACTTATCTGTTGCTTATCTTTTGTTTTATCATATAGCTATTGAATGTTGAACCCGTAACCAAAAGTTCTCACTCCACTTGATATATTTTTCCAAGGATTTGATAAAAAATTCTGGTTGTTGCGTCATCTCCCTTTGATTTTGCTTCATCTGGTTTACCCAATCAAATATGTGCATTTGAAAGCAAGTGAACAATGTGTTTGCGCTGATTCTCACTTTGTCTTTCTGAAATCCAAAATCTTAGCATAAAAGATCGAATATATCCAACCCTCGCATTTTTGGCACTGCGTAACCCTCAATCTTTATACTTGCCTGCTCTCATATTGCAACCCGAGTACTTTTACACCAAAATTTAACACCTCATAATCTCTTGTGGTTGCTCTCGCAACAGTTTTTTTTGCAGTGTTTTTTATTAGATTCTTATTCAGTATTAATCATTTCTTTGCAGGTATCTTTACCATAATAGCTTATTTAAAATAGTTCTAGTTAGTTCTGAGATTCTTTGTTTATCTACATATCTTTATTTATCGTTATTTAGTTCTAAGTTTGAACATTTTCTTTCTATCTTTGACTCTTTTCAATCTTTGTCTCATTTAATATTTAATCTTATTGTCATATTTAAGTTCTTATTATTAAATTGTTAATTCATTAATAAGTTTCATTAATAAATTGATAAGTTTATTAATTTAATTATTAATAGGTATTATTAATAAATTTTAAGTTTTATTTTAATTTTTTTGTGTTTCTATAATTTAAAAATTTCATGTAATAGTTTAATTTTTTTATCCTCACACTTTATTTTCTCTAATCGAATCTTTGTTCCTCACTCTAATTTCTCTAACTAATTTTGTTTCTTCATTTTTGTTCATTTAAATTCGATATTTAATAATATTTTAATCATTTTTTTAACAAAAAATTCTTTGTTAAATTTCTCTATTTTAGATCCTTGTTAACATTAAAATATATTTAGGAACTCAATTTTATTCCTCTATCAAACTTGTGTTTCAAAGGTTAATCTTGAACCGTTTTTGCTTTCAATTAACTAATTTTTTATATTTAAATCATTATTTCATTTTTTACTAAAGTCTTTTATCAATTTTAATCATTTCATCTAAAGGGGAATTCATTTCTTTAAGATGTCTACCCTCATTCCTGAAATCAAACTAACAAGTTCTAACTATCATCAATGGAAAACTCATTTTTCATTTCTATTTTGTTTTAAACATTTGTTTGAAGTTGCCATAGATGTGAGTACTAAACCAGCCGCCTCTGTTGCTCAAACTGCCAAAGATGTCTGGCAAGTTAAGAATGATGAAGCACTCAATCTAATTGGTCTCTCCATCAGTCCCAATCTCTATGTCTTGATTGGACATTGCACCAAAGCTCATGTAGCATGGGACATCTTGAAGCAAACCTATGATAGCTCCTTCCAATCACGTAAGATTCAACTCCAAGACAACTTGGAAGACCTAAGGTATACAAATTTTAAATCAATGGATGAATTTTTACTCAAGTTTGATGCTATTAGAACTTAGTTAAATGGTTTAAATGTTACTCTTATAGATATTAGCTTAATTACTATAATTCTTAAGAAATGTCTCCCTAAAGAGTTTCAGCAATTTATAACTAACATCCACTCTTAGCTCGCTATTTCTACTTTAGCTCCTCTTTTAACTTATCCTATTTTTAAAAAAAATTTAGGTCGAGAGGAGGCTAAATTACTGCAATTTGGTACTATTAAATTTGTTGAACATGCTTTTGTATCTAAAACTCAAAATCTAAATAATAACTCACATACTAATCATCATAACAATAATTATTCTAATAACAACAATAATTATCGTAACAATAATCATCATAATAATGGTTATTCAAATAATCATAATAATGGTTATCATAACAATTATAATAGACCCCATTTTAATTATTGTGGGAAAGTTGGTCATGTGATCAATAATTGTTTTAAGAAACTTAAACATGAAAAGTCATCTCCTCCTAATAATGAGACCTATCATAACAATAAGACTTGTCATTCTTTTACTATTCGTTATGGGATGTCTACTTCTCATTTTGATGCTAATACTATTTGGAATGAATATCATGATGATGGATATTCTTGGAATAACCCTCTTGATTACTATCTTCCTACTCAAAGTGATTATATGCTCTCTCCTTATGATGCAATGGAATTTGATGATCCTTGCTTACATGTTGATGATATGTTTGACCAAGAAGAGGAAATTATATCTAACTTTCTTAATGTTACTTTGCAAGATATGTTTATTACTCAAGATGAAATTCATGATGATAGTACTAATCCTATGATTATTGTGGAGGTTAATGATAATGATGCTTATATTAACTCTCCTCTTGATGCTTCATATTATGATGAATATGTTATAGATGTGTTTTATGCAACTAAAGATTGCATTTCTGATTCTATGACTCATGATTCACATTATGATGAACATGTTACATATTTATTTTATGCAACTGAAGATTGCATTTCTAATTATTTGCCTTATGATTCGCAATATGATTTTTGTTTCCAAAGTGTTACTTATTCAACACTAGGAGATCCCAATAATGGGAGATCTACTAGTGGTTTTTTCCTTTTTGTAGGCTCAAGTGTTGATCCATCTTCATATCTATTTTCTATGGGAAATGAACATTCAGAATGTACAAATTCATCTCAAGAATCTCAATGTTCACTTAAAGATTTGAGCTCCCCTCAACAAGCATGTACACCTTTGTTTTCTCAAAGTGCTACTCACTTAGCCAAAAGTACTATGTACCATTCAAGCTCCAAAGCACAAAATGAAGACAGCAAGATGATCAAGCCAAAGACATACTAGTGAAGACTCTTTCAAAAGAAACATCTCAAAATCATTGTAAAAATTTGGGTTTGATACCTATTGATATAATTGCCCCAAGTAAAGATTAAAGGGGGGTGTTATAATTAATCTTTCCTTGGTGTATATATGTAATTAAAGGATAAACCAAGGTATCCGATTTTGTATTTGTCCTCTAGTCCAAGTAGGAGGACATGTCACCTATTTGTAATTCCTTTAATAAGGAAATTAGATATTCCTCGTTAAGAGGAATCTCACATTTGTCTCACACACAACATGAATGTTGCATTCATCTAAGATGGGATTTACATGAAAACTCCTCCACTCATCTCTACTTAAAGAGATGCCTCTCAAACACTTGGAAAAATAATCTTCTCTCTTCTCTCATTCTTACTCTCCATATTGTAATGAGCTTTGAGCTCCATTCCTCTCTTCTTCTTAGGCTTTGAGCCTCATTCATAATTCACAAGGGGTTTTTCTTTGCTTTTCCCCTTTGAAAAATCTGAGTTCTTGTTGTTCTTGGAGCACTTTGTTGATCTTGTGGTTTGATTCTTTGGAGTATTTCCTCTCTCTCTCTCTCTCTTGGTAAATTCCTTTCATGCACTCACACTTGGGTTCTTTCCTTTGCTCTACTATTTTTATTATTATTTCTAACATGACCTCATAAATCTTTGATTCCACAACATCATAAAGATCTGTAATCGACCTAGGATCCAATCTTCTCAGAGGAATCTTTAAGATCTTCAAAAACCTAAGGAAAAAAATCACCAACCTAAGGTCCTGGTGAAAATTGCCTCAACTCAGCGATCGGTTTACACACTCAAGAACTTATAGCTCTGATACCACTTGACACAATGCAATAGAGAGAATCCTAGAATGGATAGTCCAAATCGACACAAGCAACAACAATACAATGGAAACACAAAAAAGAAGATACTCAAATATGTAATTTAATTCAACATGCCCAGCTGTAAGGCCTTCTAGGTTAGGGCCAAATACAATCACTTACAATAGTAACTCTACAATCTCCTAGCTAGTCCAACTTTGTAGCATATCAAAAACTAGTGGAAACACTAAGGCAGATCTAAACTTGAGCTTGCAAGCCACCAAGCAATCTCCTTGTCTCCAAGAATGCAAACTACTAGCTCTTCTATTACAAATATCAGATAAGAAATTTGATCTGTAAGATCTCACAGGATCCATTTAGTATCTCTCTCAATCTACTTCTCCTAACTGACTCTTAAACAACTACCAAAACACTCCTTAAATACATTTCCTCAAACACAAGTTGGCTGGAAGAAATAATTAACTCCTAGACCAAGTCGACTTCTACTACAAACAAATATTAAATGCAACAATAGTCAGCTCTCAAATAGCCTTACAATTATTTAATTCTCCATGTTGGCATCTAGATCCACATAGGAGAATGCAACATCAGCTACCATAATTAAATACACTAAGTTAGGCAACCAAAAATCCAATAACTCTAGTTGGTAAAATAAAACTACCAAGCACCAGTAAAACAACTGGGTAGACTAGGCATCACCGAGCAAGCACATCGACCAAGCACCACAAGCATCACCGAGTACATGTTCTACCGAGTGCCAAAGGTTTTACTGAGTTCTTTCAGTGATCAAGATTGTGGGTTAAAGTTGCAACCGAGTAACATACAACCACTTCAATACACCACCATGTAGATTAGCGGATTACCCTCAGATGCCCCTGCATCATATATTATGTCATTGTTCCTGAGAAGCAATTTTTAATAATCGAATTATATCTCCTAACAAGGATAGAATCTTGACATGTGAAGTTATACAAAGATTGAAGACATTTTATAGGTAACTTGGATGAGTCAGCATAGTCAGAGGTTGCATGTGTGAAGATTTATTAAGTTTATGAGTGGGGAGTTTTATGTGGTTATAGAAATATTATGTAACATATAATTTTTTATATTTTGTAATTGGTTAAACCTAATTGGTTGACTCAATTATGAAATATTGTGCATGGTATAAAGGAAGGATTATTTTCCTTAATTGTAAGTGTGGATTATATGAGAAGTATATGATGCGAAGGTGAAACAATGATTGATGTATGATGTAAATTGAGCAAATCTCATAGTGAGATCTAGTGAAGCATTTGGTGCAGTTTTGGCATAGTCAGAAGAGAAGAGAAGTTACTGAGATTAGTAAATATTGGTATTATTCTATTTGGATAATATAGAGATTAGTTGGATAGTATGTCCAATGATCTTTCCCTTGAAGTTGTTTGGATAGTGGGTCCTTTTGCCTTCCTTAACTCCTAACAGTGTTAGAATCTTCTCACAGGGATTCAAAGTATCCTAAAAGGGATTGATATGTATTGAATGTAATTCATAAGACTCCTTATAGAGTCCATCCTCTCACAAGGAATTTTCATATTAGTATTTTTTTGTGGGTACCATCCCCACTGGGGTTTACTCTCTGATCAAGAGGTTCCCTAGTTAACATATCTGGTGTCATTGTGTATGATTATCTTTTTGTGGTTGATGAACTTATATTGATTACATGTTTTAGATTTAATAAAGTTAATAGAAGTTGTTTTTATTAGATAACTGATTCACGCAGGGCCCCCCTCCTCTCAGTTATCTTGGTGGACTTTACTTTCTAACATATTGATCTTATTGGGTAACCATTTAAAAAAATTAACCACCACCCCCACCCCTTCTCTTTGATTTCTCTATTAAAATAATATTTTACAGTTCTTAAATGAGCAAGAATGTTAAGTTTTATTTTGAAGTTAGAGACCTCACCTTTCTTGCTAAAATGAAGTCCATCACTACCAGATTATCTAAAAAACTAACCATGTCTATCATATCAACTATATTTTTATATTCACCTTCAAATGTAATTATGCCATTATATTTTCTGGTGGTGATTCTATTTTCAGTTACATTTATGGAAAAGAAAAAATAAAAGACACATTTGTGAAATTATCACAACATAAGAATTTATAGAAATAGGGGTCTAAAAGCTCTTGCACATTTAGTAGCTGGCTTGGTGGATTTCTTCACAATCTTTGATTTGAACTCTATTTTGGCTACTCCTCAATTTTCAAATTGTCATACAGACTTCAACAATTATTTCCTATATGAGTGACGAATTGGTTATGTTTCTTAAACTTGCCTCGTATGTTGCAAATAAGAAACCCACTTCATCTTTACATAAAATTGAGTTCATGATATTTACATTCTCTTCACATAGAAAAGACAAAGGAGCATGATTTTCTCTGATATCAAAATAAGATTAAAGAATATGAACATAGATGTAAAATAGATTAGTAAAGAGGAAAGATTGTTGCAAAGAAAGGGTATAGCTAAAAAATCCATTCTATTATGTTATTCATATTCATATATCTAAAAGATGTGATGTCTTTCCTATAAATCTAAAAATTGCATTGACATCATAAGAAAACTAAATCTTTTATCAATGAACTACTATTGACCTTGCACACATTTCTTTTGAGTACATATTCCAACAATATTTTATAAACATGAGTGTTGTGTAGTAGAAAATAGCTCCAAAATAATCGTGTGCAGTTTCATATAGTTGTATATATCAGTTTTTGATAATTGTGAAAGATTTGTTTGTAGTCATAATGTAATCTAATTATGAAATTTTAGCAAATGTCATAGAAATTTGTTGTTTGTCTCCTTTGATCTCCATTATGTCTAATTGTTTGATTAGAATCTCTTTTATGTTTGAGTGTTTTTTTTCTCTTAATCCATGAAACTCATTTTAGTACTATGTTCTCTAACTGGTTTTTTAGATTTTATCCAACATTTAAAACCTCAAATTTTTAGGATCTTGTATTTATTTAATAAACATTGACATCATATTATTTGACAATTGTAAATGAAGAAAGGTATTAAGACTTCAAATAATTTCAGATGGCATAAATTCCTACACAAGATTTTTGAATGTACCTTCCTTGCCTGACACACCATTCTCTATCATACCTTTCTTGAGTGAACTCATTCGGTAACCTTTCCCCAAATTTATGCCTTGTTAGAATAAAATAGCAGAGTTTTCAGATAATAATATTATATTTCAATAGTCGACACATGCTTATATTCGAGTACATTTTAATGTAGTATATGATCAATTTGAATGCCCTATCATAATTAAGAGCCTTAAAAAAAATTGAATACTAAATTTGAAAACTAAATACAACAAACTTCAAAGACCTTTCAAGAAATTTCCAATGCCATTAAATACTTCTATCATTCAAATGATGGCAGATTTGAACATATTTCCTAGGTAGAGTGGATTGTTATAGAAAAAAAAAAACTAGACTATGATTGAAAAAAATGAATTCTCTTTAAAATAAAAGAAAAATCAATGGCTCATTATATTATTTTTTGGGGGGGGTAATTCATTTTCATTGAAGGTTTCAATATCACCATTGTGCAAAATCTATGTTATAATTTATAAAAACAATATTGAGATTGATTTACTTCAAATTATTTTTATAAAGATTCAAAATAAAAATATTATATAAAAAGTTTATATTTAACTTTTTATTTTTTCTAAATAATTGACATATCTATGTTAATTAACATTAGTAATACTAGAAAATATATTTCATAAATAAGATACATGTCTCATTTTATTATAACTAAACTTATACTATAAAATATAAGCTATTGGACCACAAATTTCAACTGTACTTTACAGATAACAATTGTTCTCCCAATGTTTCAAATAGAGAGATGTTACTTTCATCCATGATTTTAAAGCATGGGATACTCCATGTTTTTTTGATTCACAACATTCCCATTACGATAAAAAATCTAATTGCAAAGCCTATTGTCATTCCCATATCCCACCATATATCATCATCTTACTCACATACCTTTCGAGAATTAGAAGGGCCTCTTAAATATAATACATTATTTATAGACCACATACCTAGATTATTGGAGAAGTATAGAGAATAAAATGTTATCATATGTCCTCCTTGTGGTATCAACCCTGATAAGTTATTGTAGAAGACATTAAAGTATCTTAAGCCTGTGAGAAGTTGTAGCTTAGTAAGAATTACCCCTGATAGGTTATTTTGAGAAAGATCAAGTGATTGAAGTACTGTCATCTCTCTAGTAGATTTAGGAATCTCTCAACTAAAATAATTTCTTGAAATGTTGATAATAATCTGTTGGAGTAAATTATTTAACCTATTTAATCCTTATCTTAAGTTTACTTAGGATGAGTGGCTAGTCCACTATGTCCACTCATAAATGAGTGGCTAGTCCACTAGGTCCACCATGGAATGAGTAGATAGTCCATTTCAAGAAGATAAGATAAGATATCTTATCTTAGAGGATATTGTAGTCCTCTAGATTGAGACACTTGTCTCAATCTTATCAGTCTCTCAAGCTATTGCCTATTTAAAGAGAGCCTATGTACCTTTGTAAATACCTCAACCTTAGATATCTCACTATCACAACACCTCAATCAATACACTTCTAGTGTTGATCTCTCTGTTCTAGTGGATGTCTATAGACTGGGTCTTGGGTATAGGATAATTTATCCTAACATGGTATTAGAGCAAGCAATCTCTCAGCTCCTTCCAGTTCTTTTTTAGTGTGTTTATTATTCTTGAGGTCCATGGTTTCTCTTGTTTGAGTTATCAGTGTTAATAGGCTATAGTCAAGCATTTGAAGATCTATTTTTTAGTCTTCATTTTTTTCCTGATTAATTCTTAGTTAGTTGTGAATTTATCCTGCCACATTCTACAATGTTTTATGTAGCTTTAATGATTGTCAGCATTTTTTTTTGGTCAGCAGTTGCATGGTGAATTGGTTCACAAGAATTTGGTGGGGGATATTTGCATGGTGAAGGGCCCACCTTTCTTTTATGCACAGTCATCTATTCTCTTCAACATGCACTCACCATAGTCTCAGTGCCCCTGACATTCTCAACAACAACATTTACATTGGAGATTGTCTGTGCCACCAGTGAGTGGATCTTATCCTCAGTGGATCAGTGGCTGAGTGTGGTTGCACATAACCACATCTTCTTTATTTTGTTTGGCACCTTTCAGTGAGTGCCTATCTAACCGAATGTCCATGATTGCAGATGGGTGGAGATTGGTCACACCCGCACTTATTAAAGCTTGTGGTTACTTTATGGAGGCCTTAATCATTTGGATCTTGCACTAATATTAATGCATGGTTCCTTTCATATTTTGGTTGGCATCTTTATCAGCACTCTTTGGCCTGCATTGAGCTTGGCATCTGCATTATTCTCTTCTCATAGTGATTCCATTCTCTGGTCTGTGTGTGATATTTCTTGAGCATGCATTGTGACTGTGCCATGTTGGAGTTGTTGATGCTCATGGTCACATAAGAAACTGAGAGCTTTGTTTGTGGAACAATATTCATGAGACCATCACACTGATGATTCTCTCATCCTTTCCAATCATTACAGAACTATCTAGCATATTTTTCAATCCCTATCATCCATTTCAAATGGTTAATGACTATAATTTATTGGTGGTTACGGGGTTGGCATATAGAGCTACCATCAAGCCAAACCACCTTATCAACTCTTCTTTGATTCTCTCCATTAGGGAGGCACTCTTTTTTGATATGATAAGCTGATGGTCCCATGGAGGACCAAACCTATGCCCCTAGGTACATAATTTAAGGGGTGGGAAATTTATTTCACCTTTTAGCTCTAATAGGAAAGCATCATCACAAAGATGATTTCATGAACTTCCTAAGTGCAATTTCTTTTCAAGTTTTTTTCTTGAGTTATTCTTATGAATCATGTAAGAACTTTTGTTGTAGACACATTAGATCTAGTGTCCATCCATGACTTTTGGGATTTTGCATGCATGATGTGCCATAAAACTATTTGTACTCACACTAAATTATAAAGTGCCATGGGGGGTTGTGTAGAGCCATTGTTTGCCAATCATAACTTTGTCAAAGTGAGAGTTCCTCCACGACAACAAAAAATCATTGATATTCTTACCTCATGCAAGTGTGTAGTTTAACCACACACACACTTTTTTTAGTTGCAGATACTTTTGGTCTCTTCTACATAGCATGGTGACACATCATTATCTTGGATCTATCAAGCCTCACTGAAGTTAGCATTATGGGGGGTTTCCTACTTTTTTTGTTCATGCTAATACTTCCTTGGTTTCTCTTGAAGTGCACTATGACACTCTTGCATTCCTTTTTAGTGGAAACTCCTTGGTTTCAATTGAAGTGTTCTGAAGCACTCTTGGATTCCTTTAAGACTATTGCACATGTATTTTCAAAAAAATTGAGAAGTGATAATGGTATCACTCAAAAAACATCATTGGTTGTGTAGTGAAGATCACTTGTGAAGATTCATGTGTTGTCTGTATCTTTTATTGATAGATGCTATTGCCATTTTTAACATCTGATCAATGTTCGAGAAGTGCCAGTTGGAGCAATCATATAGATTGTTTTCTTCCTTATCATCATCTTCTTCAAAGGAGATCATAAGATATAGCACTAGATCACACATCAATAGTTATCTATAGATTCTTTATGCTTCAGTGGTGTTCATGTTCATGATTTCAGGACATGTTTTTTAAGGCTTCTTAAACCTTCATGTTCTCTCTTTTGGAGAGCAGTTTTCTCCCATTGGGTTCTCTTATTTTTCTCTAGTTATGAGTGTTAGGAATGAATGCTAAATATAACATATGGATAATTATTCACAGACATTCTATATTAGTTTTTATTGCATTCATGACTATGATTGTCATTGATGTCAATAGAGTGATCTACTGAAGATTAGCAGAGAAGCAGATAGTGTTTGAGTTAGCACACATGGGATATTGAAGATTAAGCCATGTAGAGTTGGGGAATTACTCTATGATGTGTTATAAGATTTTGGTTAAGAGTGCATTCATAAATTCATTTATTCATGATAGTTATGAGGAAATCAGTGGAAGTAGTATTCAAACAGTGTTCCTGAGTAGCGGTTTGTGGAAATGAGATGATATCTCCTAATCGGGATTGAATCTGATAAAGTGTAGTTATGAATTAGTAGAAGAAATGTTGATAGTGATGTGGATGTGAGTTCAAGGTCTGAGGTCGCAGGAGTGAAGAATTATCTTAATTGAAAGTTGACAGTTTTGTGTAATTTTTGTGTAATGTGTGGAAACTTTTATTTTGTAAATTGTATGCCAACTCATTTGTAATTATTTGAGTGTGGTATAAAGGAAGGAATTTTTTCCTTGTTTTAATGTAAGAATGTGGAATTGAATTGTAAAAATTGTGAAAGTGAATTATGGATTTGTGCAATACTTGTTGGAAGAAGATATGCAAAGTATAGAGATCTGGTATTGAGATCTGATGAAGCAGTTGGTGTGGTTTGGCATAGTCAGAGGAGAGGTAAAAAATTGTTGAGATCAGTAATATTTTGATATTATTCTATTGAATAATATAGAGATTAGTTGGACAGTCTGTTCAGTGATCTTGCCATTGAAGCTGTTTAGGTAGCGGGTCCTTTTGTCTTCCATAACTCCTAATAGAGTTAGAATCTTTTAGCAGGGATTCAAAGTCTCCTAATAGGACCTCATATGTACTATATGTATTTCATAAGACTCCTAATAGAATCCATCCTCTCACAAGAAACTTTCATATTAGTGCATCTTTTGTGGGCATCATTCCCACTGGGGTTTACTCTTTAATCAAGAGGTTCCCTAGTCAACATATCTTGTGTTAGTGTGTTATTGTGTATGAATATCTTTCTATGGTTGTTGGTTACATTGCTTGCATGGTTAAAATCTATTGAAGTTGATAAAATTTGTATTTATCTGATAACTAATTCAGCCCCGCCTCTCAGTTATCTTGGTGGACTTTACTTTCTAACAATTGGTATCAAATCATTAGGTCCTTGAAAGAAAAGTTTAACAACTTAAGGAGATCCATGGCAAGTCATTTTAGGAAAAAAAGCCCTAAGTTTGATGGAGTAAATTTTGATAGATGGAAAGAAAAGATGAAGACACACTTACTTTGTTTAGGACCAGGTTATTGGTTAATCACAAAGAATCAGAAGACTATCATTGATGAGGACAAGATTGAAGAATGTACTAATGAGGAAAGAGATCTATTCATGTGTAACATACTTTCCAGAGAAGCACTTTTGTCAACCCTTCTAGAAAATGAGTACAGTTAGGTAAAATATCTAAAAACATCTCATTAAATTTGGTTAGCTTTATAATCTACTTTTGAAGGTGATGAACATGCAAAGAAAGTTAGATTACATAATTGGATATGTGCATTTGAAGATATAAGAATGATGGAAGATGAATTTGTTAGAAGCTATATTGGTAGAATGTCAGAGATTGTTGCAGGTATAAAATCTTGTGGAGGAACCAAGACAAAGAATGAAGTGATATGGAAAATTATGAGGGCATTGACTCCTACATTTAAGCAGACAACACAAATGATTCAACAAGTTATACCTTGTACTACAAACTTCACCAGAGAAACTCTTCTTAGAAGATTAGAAGTAGCAGAGATGAACTTGAGACTATCAAGAGATTTACCTAGAATGGAGACAACACTCAGTGCACTTACTATTTTCCCTACTTTGTCAAGAAGAATTAGTGTAAGTGGAGATTACGCTAGCAATAGTAGATCTAGAAATGAAGAAGATAGGAATGTTGAAGAAGTTATTTCCTTTCTTGTGAAAAGAGAACCAGATGGTAAGAAAAATTTTAAATGTTGGACTTGTCAAGAATATGGTCATTTTGCATCTAAATGTCGTAAGAGAGTTAAGAAGTATAGAAAAAACTTTAAACCTAGAAGATCTAAAGAATGTTATTATGCTAATGATGAAGAACTTGAACCTAGTGTGGAGAAAAATTTAAGTGAAAGTGATACTGAAAATGATGATATAGTATTTGTAGCAATAAAAGAAGAAAATCCTAAAATAGAAGTTAAGGAAGGAAAAGCCTTAGTTTCTCAAGTAGAAAAGAAATCTGATTGGATTATAGATAGTGGTTGTTCACATCATATGGCTGGAGGCATGAAAAAGTTCATAAAGTTTAACAATTATGATGGAGGAATTTTAGAATTGGAAATAATGCACCTTGTTTGATTAAAGGTATAGGATCTATTACTCTTGATGGAAAGACTAATACTGATGATGTTTACTTTGTGGATGGATTGAAATATAATCTTTTGAGTGTTGGACAGCTAGTTGATAAGGGATATCAAGTTTGGTTTACTGAGAAAACTTATGTAATGAAAGATAAGGATGGTAATTTGATTGGTACTGGATCTAGAACCAGAGGTAATTTATTTCAATTAAATCATGCTGACATGACATGTTTAATTACTAAGATTGATGATAGTTGGTTATGGCACAAAATATTTTGTCATATAAAATTTGATAACATTGTGAAAGTGAGTACTACACTTGCAGTAAGAGATTTTCCTAAGATTATGAAGCCTACTAATGTGATTTGCAAAGAATGTGTGATGGATAAACAGAAGAGAAGCTCATTTCCCAGTAAGAAGTTTACAAAAAAAAAGTTGGAAATTTTTTATACATATTTGAGTAGTCCCACAAGGACTGGAGGATTCTATGTAGAAAGGTACTTTATGATTCTTGTTGATGATTTTACAAGAATGACGTGGATTGCATTTCTTAAAGAAAAATCTTAAGCATTTGATAAGTTATAGATTATTAAGAACAAAGTTGAGAATGAATCTGGAATGAAGATTAAATGTTTGAGATCAAATAGAGGTGGAGAATTTACTTCAAAATAATTTAACATTTTTTATGAAGTGAATGGTATTAAGAGATAGTTTTCAGCCCCTGGGACACCTGAACAAAATGGTATTGCAAAAAGAAGGAATAGATCAGTGACTGAGGCAACAAGAGCTATGTTATTTGAGAATGATGTGGTGAAGATATTCTAGAGAGAAGTAGTGAGCACAGTAGTGTATACAGTGAACAAAGTAAAAATCAGAGTAGACACAAACAAGACACCCTATGAACTATGGTTTGGACATGCACCATCAGTTAAGTATTTTAGAATATTTGGAAGAAAATGTTATATTAAGAGAGATGATGACATTGGAAAATTTGATCGTAGAAGTGATGAAGGTATATTTCTTGGATATTCATTGAAGAGAAAAGCTTATATATGTTACAATAAAAGAACTAAAACTAGTGTTGAGAGTGCAAATGTCAAAGTTGATGAAAAGTTTAAAATTCAGGAAAGAATACTTGAATATGAATCAGATGCAGGAACTCACCCTGGAACTAATCTAGAGAGAAATGAATTATTTTATGAAATTGACAGTGATTTGTTGAATGAAAGCTATAGTGGAGAAATTAGTGAAGAGCCTATAGTAGAAACAAGAACTGTGACAGTGACACCTAACAAGAATCTATCAAGAAATCATCCCGTTGAGCAAATTATTGGAAGCATAGACATAGGAGTTCAGACTTGAAATAAGGTACAAGAACAGTTATGCTTAATTTCTCAAATTGAACCTAAATCTACTAGTGAAGCCTGTGAAGATGAACATTGGATTAAAGCTATGAAAGAAGAACTAGATCAAATTGAACAGAACAAAACTTGGGAATTGGTCCCTAGACCCAAAGATAAGAATGTTATAGGAATAAAATGGGTATTTAGAAACAAGATGAATGAACAAGGAGAAGTTGTAAGGAATAAAGTAAGATTGGTATGTAAAGGATACTCACAACAAGAAGGAATTGACTATGAAGAAACTTTTGCACCAGTAGCAAGAATTGAAGCAGTAAGAATGTTTTTGGCTTATGCAACTTATAAGAAATTCAAAGTGTATTAGATGGATGTGAAGTCAACATTTCTGAATGGAGAATTGGAAGAAGAAGTCTACATTGAGTAGCCTGAAGGTTTTCCTTTAATTGAAGAAGGAGATATGGTATGCAAACTAAAGAAAGCTTTATATGGACTAAAACAAGCACCTAGAACATGGTATGCTAGATTGGATAAGTATTTGATAAAATTAGGATTTACAAAAGGCACAGCTAATAGAAACCTATATACAAAAGAAATTGAAAATGGTTTGTTGGTTGTAGTTATTTTTGTTGATGATATTATCTTTGGAGGAGGACATGAAGCTAGTGATAAATTTGTAGATGAAATGAAGACTAAATTTGAAATGAGTATGATTGGTGAGATGAAATACTTTTTAAGATTGTAGATAACATAGAGTAGTGATGGTATCTTTGTGAGTTAGACAAAGTACTTAAATGATTTACTGAAGAGATTTGGAATGGAGAATTGTAAACTAGTTGGAACACCTATGGTAACTGGACACAAATTATCTAGCACAGATGAGACTCGTGCAGTTGAACAGAAGAAGTAAAAATCTATGATTGGAGGATTGTCATATTTAACTCATACAAGACCAAATATATCACATGCATTTGGAATTGTAGCAAGATTTCAAGATGAACCTAGACAATCACATTATGTAGCAGTGAAGAGGATACCGAGGTACTTAAGAGGCACATTTGAATATGGATTGTGGTATGAAAAATCAGATGATTTTACCCTATATGCATATACAGATGTAGATTGGCAAGGTAGTGTTGATGAAAAAAAGAGCACCAGTGGTGAAGAATTTTTCCTTGGAGGAAGATTAGTTTCTTGGCTAAGCAAAAAGTAAAATTGTATTTCACAGAGCACAATAGAAGTAGAGTATGTGGCAGCAACAAACAATTGTAATCAGATAATTTGCATGAAACAAACACTAAAGGATATTGGAATAAAATTTGTTGAGCCTGTTGTTATACATTGTGATAACACCAACACAGTTAGTATGTCTAAGAACCATGTGTTACATTCTAAGACAAATCATATAGAGATAAAGTATCATGTAGTGAGAGAGAAAGTGGTAGAGAAAGAAGTCAAACTTGAGTATATAAGCACAAAGGAGCAAATTATAGACATATTTACAAAAAAATTTCCTAAGGATACATTTGAGTATCTAAGAGGTATGCTTGGGGTTATGCCCCAACCTACTTTTGAGAAGTGATGTAGATTTTTGCATTCATCTAGTGGTATATGACCCTTATCTTTCTTCTGGAGTGGATGTTGGTACTTCCTCTATGGGGGAGTATGTGTTTCAAAGCTGAGTCATGAGGACTCTAGTGAATGTATTTTATGAACAGTGTCTTTTGACATTGAAGTTGTTGACATAATGATGAAACATCTATCATTGATATCAATGGGGGAGAAGTATACATGAAAAACCATCTTTTGGAGAGAACTGATAGGAAAATGAAGAAAGATTTGATTGATGAAGAGGACTTATGATTTGATTGATGGAGAGGACTTAAAAAAAAATTTAGAGACGCAACGTTGCAGTGGTTGGTATTCATGGAACTTGGATGTTTTTTCATCTATGTTCCCATCAATGCCAATGGGGGAGATTATTAGAAATGAATTTTGAATATAACCTATGGGGGAGTATTCATAGCCATTCTGTAGTAGTTGATGTTACATTCATGACTATGATTGTCATTGATGTCAACACAGTGATGTACTGAAGATTAGCAGAGAAGCAGATAGTGTTTGAGTTAGCGCACGTGGGATATTAAAGATCAAGCTATGTGGAGTTGGGGAATTACTCTATGATGTGTTATAAGATTGTGGTTAAGAGTGCATTAAAAAATTCATTTATTCATGACAATTATGAGGAAATTAGTGGAAGTAGTATTCAGGCAGTGTTCCTGAGTAGCGGTTTGTGGAAATCGGATGATATCTCCTAATCGGGATTGAATATGATCATGTGAAATTATGAAGTAGTAGAAGATATGTTGATAGTGACATGGACATGAGTGCAAGGTCTGAGGTCACACGAGTGAAGAATTAGCTTAGTTGGAAGCTGATAGTTTTATGTAATTTTTGTGTAATGTGTGGAAACATTTATTTTGTAAATTGTATGCTGAATCATTTGTAATTATTTGAGTGTGGTATAAAGGAAGGAATGTTTTCCTTTTTGTAATGTAAGAATGTGGAATTGAATTGTAAAAATTATGAAAGTGAATTATGGAATTTTGTAATACTTGTTAGAAGAGGATATGCAAAGTACAGAGATCTAGTATTGAGATCTGATGAAGTAGTTGGTGTGGTTTGGCATAGTTAGAGGAGAGCTAAAAAGATGTTGAGATCACTAATCTTTTGATATTATTATTTTGAATAATATAGAGATCAATTGGACAGTGTGTTCAGTGATCTTGCCATTGAAGCTATTTGGGCAGTGGGTCCTTGATGAAGGGCCTAGCTACTCTGATACTAGTTGATGAAAGGTGCTCCCCTTAATACCACAAACACATAACAAAAATAGAGAAACAATAACAATTTGCAAGAATAGAAAAATGGGCTTCTTATTATCTTCACAAGTGTGGAATTACAAATTTCAGAATTAGAACATGCAAAGCCACATGGGCATTCCCTTTATAATATTCTATAGAAAAAGCCTCGAATCATTACCCAGATCTACCCAGAACTGCCCTAGACAACACTATAGTCCTTCTTTATATAGACAATTTCCACCACCTGAGAAGGTTCCAGAAATTTATCCCTAAGGGCCGACCAAACTTAGAATTATTTTATTACATCACAGTCAGCTCAAAATAACTTTTGAAACTTGAACATAAATTTTGAAGAAAAATAATTTTTTGCCATTTCAGGTGGCCTGACTTTCAAAGACCATAAGTCATCACCAATTGACCTAATTGACTATTATGAACCCATTTCAAAAAGGGCACGAGGAGCTCTACAGTGCCTAACTGGCACAAGCTCCAATTAGCTGAAGTTTCAACCTCATCTGGGGCCTCTAAAGCCTTCAAAACTGAGTTCAAAGTTTATGTACCATGTTGACAATACTGAAAATCTTTAATATCTTCAAAACTAGACCTAATCTAGCCATGAAACTTTACTACCAGGCTAATATGACTGAGATGAACCTCCACATGTGAAATTAGAACATTCTGAGATCGTATGACTAACTTACTAAAAATAGAAAGTTTCCATAAATAGTAGCTCTACACAAGATAACCCTTATTGAAAAGAAAACAAAATATTTTTGAGTGATGCAATATTGCTCTTACACCCAAGATGCTCCTACATCAGACACGTGGGGTAATTTGAGAAGTGACCCTATAACGACTCAAGTGTGAAGAGGAAAACCAAGATGGTTAACCTCCTCCCTTGTCAACCATGATGAATCTTCAATAGGTCATCCTTTCCATTTGACCAAATATTCTTCATATGTCCTATTCCTTGTGCTTCTGCCAACATGACTATCCAGTATATCTTCAATCTCTTTGGTATCTGAACTACTTGCTAGAATACTGCACTGTGCCGCTATGATCTCATCTTCAACACCTCCTTCATGATACTCTGTCAAATCTGAAATGTTAAACACTGGTGAAATATTTAGCTCACTAGGCAATTCTACTTCATATGCATTTCCTGAATCATGCTTCTTCAGTATCTTGCATGGCCTAAACTTCTTCATTTTTAACTTGTTATATGTACCAACTAGAAATTTCTCCTTCCACAAATGACCATGACTTCATCTCCAACCTAAAATTGCTTATGCCTCCTTTTCTCATCTTCCTTAGCCTTATACTGCACATTTATCTTGGCAATGTTCTTCCTCACCTCCTCATGGATGTTCTTCAAATGTTCTGAAAATCCTCAGCTTCAACACTACTTATTTCCCCTTTATCTATCTTCCTCAACTTAGATGCATTTCTGGGACTACTTCCATATACAATCTGGAATGGTGATTTACCAGTGCTCCTATTGACAGAATTATTCTATGCAAATTTTGCCTATCGTAAAATCAAATCCCATCTTGTTGTCTTATCTCCAACCAAACATCTCAACAAATTCCTTAAACTCCTATTCACCACCTCTATCTATCCATCTATCTGTGGATGATGTGATGAACTAAACTTCAAATCTATCTTCAACTTCTTCCATAATGTATGCTAGAAATATCCAGTGAACTTAGTGTCTTGATCTGAAACTATGGTCCTTGGAAAACCATGTAGTCTCACCACTTCTCTAAAAAACAATTTTGCTATATGAATAGCATCATTAGCCTTCTTGCAAGTAATGAAATGTCCCATCTTTGAAAATTTGTCAACTACCACAAACATTGAGTCATGTCCCTGTTGTGTCCTCGGTAATCCAAGAACAAAATCCATATTGATATCCTCCCATGGCTTCTCTAGTACAACTAATGGCTGATAGAATCTCATATTTTGCTTCACTCCTTTTTCCATCTGACATACTCTGCAACTCTGTACAAAATTCTTGAGATCTTGTTGCAATTGTGGCCAATAATAGTTCTCACTAACAACAACAATGGTTTTATCTCGACCAAAATGTCTAGCCAATCCTGTGTTATGCTTCTCCTTGATGAGATTCTCCCTCATAGAACTTCATGAAATGCATAATTGACTTCCTCTAAATAGCATACCATCCTGGATGATGAAATCCAGCCACTTCATTTTGTCTAGCGTAACAGGTTCTATACAAGCTTTCTAAGCTTCACCAAAATTAGGATCCTCTAGATACAAAATCTTGAGTTCCTTGAACCCAAACACCTCAATTTGTATCTCTGTCAACAAAATTTTCCTTCTACTAAGTGCATCTGCAACCTTGTTAGACTTTCCACTCCTATGTTTCAAAACAAATGTATAACTCTACAAAACCTCAACCCATTTCAAATGCCTCTGATTCAACTTTCCTTGACTATTGTAATATTGCAAAGCTTGGTGATCAGTATATAAAACAAACTCCTTAGGAAGCATATAGTGTCTCCACTTCTTTAATGCCTGAACTATAGCATAAAATTCCTCATCATAAACATAATATTTTCTCTTGGCATCATTCAACTTCTCACTGAAATAAGCAACAGGTTTACCTTCTTGGCTCATAACAGCTCCTATTATAGTACCACTAGCATCACAGTCTACTTGAAACACCTTATTATAATTTGGAAGTACTAAAATGAGGTTGTTCTGTAACTTTTTGTTTTAACAATTGAAAACTCTTTTCTACCCCATTAGTCCTCTGAAACTCTTTTCTATCCCCTCTCATTGTTTCAATTAAGGGTCCACAAATACTGCTAAAATTTTTGATAAAATTTCTTTAAAACCTAGCCAAACCATGAAAAGATCTTATCTTAGTAGCACTCCTTGAAGTAGGCCATTCAAGGATAGCCTGTACTTTCTTTGGGTCCATTTTTCAACCTACTACTGAAACTACAAATCACAAATACACTAACTCTTTCTTCACAAAACTGCACTTCTTCAAATTAATCAACAATTTCTCTTCTCTCAACTTCTCAAACACCATACGAATATGCACCATATGTTCCTCCAATTTTTACTAAAGACCAAAATATCATCTAGGTAAACAATGACAAACTTACCCAAAACCTCTTTCAAAAACCTCATTCATGAGCCGCATGAAAGTGCTCAGTGCATTGGTTAGCCCAAAAGGCATGACTAACCACTCATATAGTCCTTCTTTTGTCTTGAAGGAAGTCTTCCACTCATCTCCTTCTCTGAACCAAATTTGGTGATATCCACTCTTTAGATCTATCTTTGAGAAATATACATCTCCACTCAAATAGTCCATAATATTATCCATTCATGGTAATGGAAACCTGTACTTGATTATGATCTTGTTTATTACCCTAGAGTTTGTACACATCCTCCATTTTCCATTCTCCTTTGTTGCTAATACTGTTGGTACAACACAGGGACTCAGACTCTCATAGATCAATCCTTTCTGCAACAACTCATGTACTTATCTGTTTAACTCCTCACTTTCTGCAAGTGTCATTCTTTGTGCTACCTTATTCAGAAAACTCGCTCCTTGGATCAAGTCCATTTAATGACTGATCTTCTTGACTAGTGGTAATCCATTAGGCACATTATCAGATACAATATCTTGAAACTCATTCAACAAATTTGCAACTTCTATAGGCACATCTTCTACTTCCTCTTTACCAACTTTTAGAATTAAAGAAAAACAAACATGCTCATGCCTCATACAATCTAGGAACTTTCTTCCATCAACAAAAGTTATTCTTGCACTACCACATACCTTTTCTTCTATGCCATTCAATGACTTTAGCTTATGTCAAACTCCATCCTTCATCAAGGAATAGGTATTCGCACAACCATCATATACAACACACATGTCAAACTGCCATGGTCTACCCAACAACATATGACATGCATCCATAGATATGATATCACACAATACCTCATCATGGTATCCGCCAATATTGAACTTCACTAGGCATTGTTCATTGACCATGACCTTATGATCATCCTATACCCAAGAAATCCAGTATGGATGTGGGTGTTTCTATCTCTTGAGCTTCAATTTTATCACCATCTCTTCTGACACCAAATTGTCAGTGCTTCCACTATCAATAATCACATCATAGTATTTACCCTCACACTTGCATCTAGTGCAAAACAGGCTCCTCCTTTGCTCAGGTTCATTCTCACCACTCAACAGGACTCTTCTATTGATCAGTGTTTCTCCTCTTTCAGCATCTTCAAAATTTGATGATCTAGCATCTTCATCTACATGTGCAACTCTGTTCTAGCCTTTGTTTCTCCTATCTATTCTTCCTTGGCATTGAGGACATTCAAATTCCCTATGACCTTCTTCTCCACAGTGAAAACATGTTCCACAAAAGCCTCCTCTTCTAGATCCTTGTCCTCTCCCTCTTCCTCTTTGATCTCTATTACTCTGATCCTGGAAGTGATTGGAATTATTTCCTCTCTAATTCTGGCTAATACTAGCCTCATCCTTCTTTTTCGGATCTTCATTTCGGCCACCATATGATCATCCACTAGATCTTCCACCACTACCTCTTCAATTTTGTCTGCTCTCAAATTTGTTGTTCAACTTTTCCTCTAATTTTAGTGGAAATTGGTATGCCTCTTCAATACTGTTCATTCGAACTAGATTCAACTCCTCCTGAATGCTTGGCTTCAACTCATTAAGGTAATGGGAAAATTTCTCCTTATTAGCTTCTACATGGTCTATTCTGATGAGAATTCAATAGAACTCCTCTATATACTTCTGAACAGATCTTCTTGCTTGCTTCAAACTTTGCATTTTCTTTAGTAGGTCAAGCTCATAATCAACATGAATGAACTGTCACTTCAATTTATCTACCATCCGATCCCATCTTGTGATTTTCTCCTTTCCTCTTCTATTTCGCTCTAATTGAATCTCTTACCACCAGATCTTCGCATGAACTTTCAGTCTGGCCTTTGCAAATTTGACCCTATCAAGATCCTCAATATCTTCATACTCAAAATATTCTTCACATTTATTAATCCAGTCGACCAACTCCTCTGGGTTAAGATTCCTTGAAAATGTAGTAACCTCGATCTTAGGTCTTTTCCCGATCTTCGAAATGGCTTAGAAAAGTCTTTCTTCTTCTTGATTCAAAACTTTGACTTCTCCTTCCTGATCATAATTTCCTTCTTCTTCAGCTTAATTCTCCCTTTCATCTCTGGCATTAAGATTTATTCCTTTGTGAATCTCTTCTTCCAGTGCTTGCACTTGTCTCTGGAGCTTTCTAACCTCAGGTGTCACAACACTAGCTCTTCCACCATGTTCCCTTTGTGGAGGCATTTTCATGCGTATCATTGAAACCCTAACCATAGTTTTAGTGCAAACTTCCTCATAGATGGTGATCTATTTACATAGAAACCCTAGCCCACGGTCCTGGTGCAAACTGCCTCACAGTCAGTGATCTGTTTACACGCTCAAGAACTCCTACTCTAATACCACTGATGAAGGGCCTAGCCACTTTGATACCACTGATGAAGGGCCTAGCCTCTCTAATACCATTGATGAAGGGCCTATCTACTCTGATACCACTTGATGAAGGGTGCTCCACTTAATACCACAAACACATAACAGAAATAGAGAAACAACAATTTGCAAGAATAGAAAAATGGGCTTCCTATTATCTCCACAAGTGTGGAATTATAAATTTTAGAATTACAACATGTAAAGCCACATGGGCATTCCCTTTACAATATTTTTTAGGACAAAGCCTCGAATCATTACCTAGATCTACCCAGGACTACCCTAGAAAACACTATAGGCCTTCTTTATATAGGCAATTTCCACCACCCGAGAAGGTTCTAGAAATTTAGCCCTAAGGGTTGACCAACCTTAGAATTATTTTATTTTTCATTTTATTATATTATATTCAGCTCAAAATAACTTTTGAAACCTAAATAGAAATTTTAAAGAAAAATAATTTTCTGCCATTTCAGGTGGCCCGACTTTCGGAGACCATAAGTCATCACCAGTTGACCTGATTGACTATTATGACCCCATTTTGAAAAGGGCACAAGGAGCTCTACAATGCCTGACTGGCATAAGCTCTAGTTAGCTAATGTTTCAACCTCATATAGGGCCTCTAAAGCCTTCAAAACTGAGTTCAAAGTTTTTGTAACCTACTGCCAATACCAAAAATCTTCAATATCTTCAAAACTAGACCTGATCTAGCCATGAAACTTTACTAGCAGGCTTATATGACTGAGATGAACCTCCACATGTGAAATCAGAACATTTCAAGATTGTATGACCAACTTACTAAAAATAGCAAGTTTCCATAAATAGTAGCTCTACACAAGATAGCCCTTAATGAAAAGAAAACAAAATATTTTTGGGTGATGCAAGATTTCTCTTACACCCAGGATGCTCCTGCATCAGTCCTTCTATCTTCCATAACTCCTAATATAGTTAGAATCTTTTAGTAGGGATTCAAAGTCTCCTAACAGGGACTCATATGTACTAAATGTATTTCATAATACTCCTAACAAAGTCCATCCTCTCACAAGGAACTTTCATATTAGTGCATCTTTTGTGAGTATCATTCCCACCTAGGTTTACTCTTTGATCAAGAGGCTCCCTAGTCAACATATCTTGTGTTATTCTGTTATTGTGTTATTGTGTATGAATATCTTTCTATGGTTGTCGGTTACATTTCTTACATGGTTAAAATTTACTGAAGTTGATAAAAGTTGTATTTATTTGATAACTGATTCACCCCCCCCCCCCCTTCAGTTATCTTGGTGGACTTTAATTTCTAATAATGAGAGATTACATTGTAGTTGTACATGGATACCGAACATGGCCTAGTTGCCAGGACTCATAAATCTTTTTTACTACATTGTTGTACTCCCTAAGTTGCACTTAAGGGGGGTATTGGAGTAAATTGATTAACCTATTTACTCCTTATCTTAAGTTTACTTAGGATAAGTGGCTAGTCCACTATGTCCACTCATAAATGAGTGGCTAGTCCACTAGGTCCACCTTGGAATGAGTGGATAGTCCATTTCAAGAAGATGAGATAAGATGTTTTATCTTAAATAGGATATTGTAGTCCTATAGATTGAGACACTTGTCTCAATCTTATCAGAGCTCTCTCAAGCTCTTTCCTATTTAAGGAGATCCTTTGTACCTTTGTAAATACCTCAACCTCAGATATCTCATTATCTCAACACCTCAATCAATACACTTCTAGAGTTGATCTCTTTGTTTTGGTGGATGTTTGTAGACTGGGTCTTGGGGATAGGATAATCTATCCTAACATAATCAAACCTTTGAGTGATCCAATATCCCAAGGAATGTTACCCGATAAATTATTGCTAGAAATATCAAGACATTTCAATAATCTCAAATTTTTCACAAACTCCATAATTTATCATTTATTGTAAACTGTCATTTCATCTCTACTTTTATGGAATTTACTATGCCTCTTTAAATTTCATTCATCCATTGCATTTTTAATTTCACTTTCTACATATGAAAATTATGACCATCATATTTATCTAGCGGTAAATCTATTTTCAAATACTCTTGTGACAAAGAGAAAATTAAACAACCTTTGTGAATTTATCATAGTAAAGGAATTTGAAGCAAAAGATGCTTTAATGATCTTTCACTTTTAATAGCTGGCATGGTTGCTTTCTTCACAATTTCATATTTGAAAGAAACTTTATTTCAGCTACTTCTTAGTATCAAACTATCATACAAACTACTAAGCTTATAACTGAAGAATTGGGTATGTTGTCACCATTGCACAAAAGTTAGATTATAATTAAAAATTAATAAAAACAATATTGAGATTGATTAACTTCAAAAAGAAAAATTATAAATATTTAGAAATAAAATATCATATGGATTTTTTATATTTAACTTAGTTTATTTTTTAGAACAATTAACATATATCAACATTATTAATATTGAAAATTGTGTTTCATAAATGAGATGCATGTCTCTTTTTATCATAATAAAACTTACACTACAAAATATAAGTTGTTGGACCACAAACTTTAATAAGTTGATTCTACCTTGGAGATACAAATTCTCTCTCAATGTTTCAGATAGAGAGATAATAATGTCATCCCTGAATTTGAAGCATGGGATGCTCCATATTTTGTTGAGACACAATATTCCCATTACAATTGAAAATCCAACTGTAAATCCTATTGCCATTCTGATATCCCACCATATATCATCCTCTAAATCTTCATTGTTTTCCTCATGTATCTTTTGTGAATCAGGAGGGATACTTGAACATGACACATATATTTGTAAACCACGTAGATCTAGATTGTTGGAGAAGCATGCAGAATCAAATGTCATCATTTGTCCTCCTTTTGGTATCATCCTTAATAGGTTATTGTAGGAGACATTAAAGTAACTTAAGTATGTGAGATGTTGTAGCTCAAAGAGAATTGCCCCGGATAGGCTATTTTGAGAAAGATCAAGTGATTGAAGAAGTGTCATCTCTCCTGTTAGACCAATTTTTCATCAATGCAAAAATCCTATGAAATTAGTCTTATCCTTGCAGTTTTCCTAATGTTGTCCCGCCCTGTCTGGAAGCTTGTTTTTATGTGTGAAAAAGATCCATAATTTTTTATAGCTTGCACCCTTAGTCCCATGTTCTTCAATGTGTCACCATGCTCCAGTTTTGATTGCACATGCTAAATCACAAAAATTAGGGAGATATTCATGTTTCAAGGTCTGTTGGAAATAATTCTTTCATGTGGGGTGGTGTCAAAACTATTTAAGCATAAAAACCCTCGATGTTTTCACATTCCTTTGTTACCTTTGTGTCAATGTGAAAACCCTAGTTGTTTTTGGCTGTTTGCCTCTTCGCAACTAATCATTGATGTCAGCATTTCTTATGTGCATTGCTATGATTGTGTGGGGCCCAGTTCTTCACAATGGCTAGTCGCTTGATCTCCAATTTTTTGGGCAGTTAAGCTTTTCATTCGGTGATCATGTGACTGTGTGTTCATGGGATCTTTTGATTCTGGCAGTTAAGTGCTTTTCATTTCACAACCTGGTGTTTTCTTCAGTCGCGTGGTCGTGCAATCCTGATAGTTAGTTCTTTAACCATCAGCGATCTGGTGAGTGGTTGGGTTTCTTTTGGTGGTTTGGTGTGATCTACGGTTGTCACATGATCGCAAGGAATATTCTTTCCCTTTTCAATCATGTGATCACCATTCAATTTATGGCTCGACAGTGCGATGAGTCCGTTGTTAGGCATTGCAGGTGTGCTTATTCCTGATTGGTCAATGTGGCAGTGACATGGCTTTTCTCCGTGGGGCCAGATGTTTTCAATGTCTGGGCATGTTTTAAAGTTCAGCTATGATCTATGGTTGTCGCATGATCATAGGGAATATCCTTTCCCTTTGCAATCATGTGACCACTGTCTGATGGTGTGGTAAGTAAAGTGGTGGGTCCGAGGTGCCAGTCATGCTGAGGTGCTTGAAATCTATTGGTTACCGAGGTGGTGATGTGGCTGCGGACTTTTTGTGGGCTTGTTGACCATTGTGTCAAATTTTATGGACCGCATGATCCATCAGGAAATATTGAGATTGACAGTCTTGGTTTCAATGTTGATCAGTTAGCCATTGCAACTAAATTTTAAATATTTCCCAAGGGTTTCTTACCAGTGTTTTCACAGTGAGCCATATGCGTAAAATGGGTTGCTTAGAATTGATTTCTCCAGGACAGTTGCAGTTGCGAAGATGATGATGAGGATTTGGGTGGTCATCCTAATCTGATTTTGCTTCCTGGGATGTTATGCCAGTTTGAATGCAAAGGATTGTTGTTTTGGCACAGGTGGCTAGGGTTTGGTGTATGTCAGTGATCTCCATGTTGTGTACACGTGAAGTTTTTCAAGTGGATCCTAGCATTGAAGTTTAATTTTCTTGCAATAAGAAGGCAATAACTTGTGATTACAGTTAGCCTATGGTGATGAAACTGATGTAATAGTATTTCAGATTTGATCTGATCTTCTCAGGTTTCTAGGCTTTCTCTGCATTCTTTTACTTCTTGTCAGGCTAGTGGTTATAGACCTAAATTTTTCTCTAAATGATCCATAGCTCATTGCAATCCTTGTTCCTATAAAAGGATTTTAAGAATCATTTAGAAGGGTTCCAGTTTCCTTCCTGGATTTGGCTTTTATTCTAGGGGTTCTTTCCCCTGGTCCTATGAGTGTGCTTCCTACAGATATTTTGCCTTCTTCTCTGCATATAGGGTGTTCCTTCTTTCCTTTCTAGCTATGGGAATATAAATAAATTGTAATAGATGTCTTATGTATGAGATTTTAATACATTTTTACTGCTATCAAATTGTCTCCATTTGAGTTCTAGGCTTATTGATTGAAGCATCAAGGGTGTTTTAGTCTTTCTATTCACATTTCCTAAGTGTCTGCAATAGATTTGTTTTCATAGAAGCAACTGAGTTTAGGATTGGTTTTCAGATGTGTATGAGCTGGGGTATCAAAGATGTCTCATGCTTGTCTTTCAGTGGATGTTGGCTAATGTATTGCTTAATTCCTAGGTCTCTTCTAAGGGAAGGGTTTGATGCAAGAGCATCCTAGGTGTAAGAGCAATCTTGCATCACCCAAAAATATTTCTATTTTTGTATTCAATAAGGGCTATCTTGTGTAGAGCTTTTATTTATGGAAACTTGTTGTTTTTAGTAAGCTGGTCATAAATCTTGAAATATTATGATTTTACATGTGGAGGTTCATCTCAATCATATCAGCCTACCAGTAAAGTTTCATGGCTAGATTAGGTCTAGTTTTGAAGATATTGAAAATTTTTGGTATTGGCAGCAGGGTACAAAAAATTTGAACTTAGTTTTGAAGGCTTTAGAGGCCTCAAATGAGGTTGAAAATTTGGGTAACACGTGCTTGTGCGAGTCAAGCCCATAAAGAACTTCATGGCCTTTCTGAAATGGGGCTCTAATAGTCAATCGGGTCAACTAGTGATGACTTATGGTCTCCGAAAGTCAAGTTACCTAAAATGGCAGAAAATAATTTTTCTTCAAAATTTCTATTCGGGTTTCAAAAGTTATTTTGAGCCGACTTTGATGTAATAAATTGAAAAATAAAATAATTTTAAGTTTGGTCAGCCCTTAGGGCTAAATTTCTGGAACATTGTCGGGCAATGGAAAAAGCCTATATAAAAATGGCCCGTAGTGTTGTCTAGGGTAGTTCTGGGTAGTAGATCTGGGTATTGATTCGAGGCTTTATCCTACAGAATATTGTAATGGAATGCCCATGTGGCTTTGCATATTGTAATTCTGAAAGTTTGTAATTCCACATTTGTGGAGATAATAAGAAGCCAATTTTCTATTCTTGTATATTGTTGTTGTTGTTTCTCTATTTTTATTATGTGTTTGTGGTATTAAGGGGAGCACCTTTCATCAAGTGGTATCAGACCCAAATTTTCTTGAGTGTGTAAATAGATCACCGACTGTGAGGTAGTTTGCACTAGGACTGTGGTTAGGGTTTTAGCGTGCATCATGAAAATGCCTCCGCGAAGGGAACATGGTGGAAGAGTTGGTGTTGTAACACCTAAGGTTAGAGCACTCCAGAGACAAGTGTGAGCATTCCAAGAGGAGATTCATAGAGGAATGAATCTTAATGCTACAGATGAAAGTGAGGATGAAGCCAAAGAAGAAGATCAAGAAGGAGAAGTCAAAGTTGTGAACTAGGAGGAAGAAAATTTTTTTTGGGCCATTTCCAACATCGAAAAAAGACTTAAGATTGAGGTTCCTACATTTTTAAGAAATCTTAACCTAGAGGAGTTGATCAACTCGATCAATGAATGTGAAGAATATTTTGAGTATGAAGATATTGAGGATCCTAATAAGGTCAAATTTGCAAAGGCCAGACTAAAAGGTCATGTGAAGATCTGGTGGCAAGAGATTCAATTGGATCAAAATAGAAGAGGGAAAGATAAAATCACAAGATGGGATTAGATGGTGGATAAATTGAAGTGACAGTTTATTCATGTTGATTATGAGCTTGACCTACTAAAGAAGATGCAAAGTTTGAAGCAGGCAAGAAGATCTATTCAGGAGTATACAGAGGAGTTCTATCAAATCCTCATCAGAACAGGCCATGCAGAAGCTGACAAGGAGAAAGTTTCTCGTTACCTTAATGGGTTAAGGTCGAGCATTCAGGAGGAGCTGAATCTAGTTGGAATGAACAGTATTGAAGAGGCATACCAGTTTGCCCTAAAAGTAGAGGAAAAGCTAAACAAGAAGTTCAAGAGCAGACAAAATGGAAGGGGTTGCGGTGGATGATCTGGTGGACAATCATATGGAGGCCAAAATGAAAATCTAAAAAAGAAGGATGAGGCCAATAGCAGTCAAAATCGGAGAGGAAACAATTCCAATCATTTCCAAGATCAGAACAATAGAGATCAGAGAGGAAGAGGAAGAGGACAAGGTTCGGGAAGAGGAGGCTTTCGTGGAACATGCTTTCACTATGGAGAGGAAGGTCATAGGGAATTTGAATATCCTCAACATCAAGGAAGGATGGATAGGAGGAATGAAGGCTAGGACAAAGTGGCACATGTAGATGAAGATGCGAGATCCTCAAATTCTGAAGATGCTGAAAAAGGAGAAATGTTGATTAACAAAAGACTCCTACTGAGTGGTGAGAATGAACCTGAACAAGGAGGAGCCTGTTTCATACTACATTCAAGTGTGAGGGAAAATGTTGTGATGTGATTATTGATAGTTGAAGCACTGACAATTTGGTGTCACAAGAGATGGTGACAAATTTGAAGCTCAAGAGACAAAAACACTGACATCCATATCGAATTTCCTGGGTGCAGGATGACCACAAGGTCATGGTCAGTTAATAGTGCCTAGTAAAGTTTAAGATTGGCAGGTACCATGATGAGGTACTATGTGATATCATACCTATGGATGCATGTCACATGTTTTTGGGTAGGCCATGGCAATTTGATAGATGTGTTTTACACGATGGTCATGCGAATACCTATTCCCTGACAAAGGATGGAGTGCGACATAAGCTAAAGCCATTAGTGGAGACCAAAGAAAAGGTATGTGGTAATGTAAGAATAACTTTTTTTGATGAAAAAAAATTTCTAGATGGTATGAGGCATGAGCATGTGTATTTTTCTTTAATTCCAAAAGCTGGTATAGAGGAAGTAGATGATGTACCTATAGAGGTTGCAGATTTGTTGAATGAGTTTCAGGATATTGTATCTGATAATGTACCTAATTGATTACCACCAGTAAGGAAGATGAGTCATCAGATGGATTTGATTTTAGAAGTGAGTTTTCCAAACAAGGCAGCACACAGAATGACACTAGCAGAAAGTGAAGAGTTGAACATAAAAGTACATGAGTTATTGCAGAAGGGGTTGATTCGAGAGAGTATGAGTCCCTCTACTGTACCAACAGTATTAGCACCAAAGAAAAATAGAGAATGGAGGATGTGTATAGATTCGAGAGCAATAAAAAAGATCACAGTCAAGTATAGGTTTTCATTGCCACGAATAGATGATATTATGGATTGTTTGAGTGGAGCTGTGTATTTTTCAAAGATAGATCTGAAGAGTAGATATCACCAGATTCAGATCAGAGAAGGAGATGAATGAAAGACTACCTTCAAGACAAAGGAATGATTGTATGAGTGGTTAGTCATGCTTTTTGGGCTAACCAATGCACCAAGCACTTTCATGCGGCTCATGAACAAGGTTTTGAAAGAATTTTTAGGTAAATTTGTCATTGTTTACCTAGATGATATTTTGATCTTTAGCAAGACATTGGAGGAACATATGATGCATATTTGTATGGTGTTTGAGAAGCTGAGAGATGAGAAATTATTGATTAATTTGAAGAAAAAGTTAGTGTATTTGAGATTTGTAGTTTCAATAGAAGGTCTAAAAATAGACCCTAAGAAGGTATAGCCTATCCTTGAATGGCCTATTCCAAGGAGTGCTATCGAGGTAAGATCCTTTCATTGTCTAGCTAGTTTTTACAAAAAGTTTATCAAAAATTTTAGCAGTATTTGTGGTCCCTTGACTGAAACAATGAGAGGGGATAGGAAAGAGTTTAAGTGGAATAATGAGGCAGAAAAGAGTTTTTAATTGTTGAAATAAAAAGTTACAGAAAAACCTGTTTTAGCACTTCCAAATTTTAATAAGGTGTTTCAAGTAGATTTTCATGCTAGCAGTACTGCAATAGGAGCTATTATGAGCCAAGAAGGAAAACCTGTTGTTTATTTCAGTGAGAAGTTAAATGATGCCAAGAGAAAATATTTTGTTTATGATCACGAATTTTATGCTATAGTTCAAGCATTGAAGAAGTGGAGACACTATCTGCTTCTTAAGAAGTTTGTTTTGTATACTGATGATCAAGCTTTGCAATATTTGAATAGTCAAAGAAAGTTGAATCAAAGACATTTGAAATGGGTTGAGTTTTTGTAGAGTTATACATTTATTTTGAAACACAGAAGTGGAAAGTCTAATAGGGTTGCAAATGTAGTTAGAAGAAGGCAACTATTACTGATAGAGATGCGGATTGAGGTGGTTGGGTTCAAGGAACTCAAGAATTTGTATCTAGAGGATCCTAATTTTGGTGAAGCTTGGAAAGCTTGTAAAGAACCTATTACTCTAGACAGGATGAAATGACAGGATTTTGTCATCCAGGATGATATGCTATTCAGAGGGAGTGAGTTGTGCATTCTATAAAGTTCTATGAGGAAGAATCTCATCAAGGAGAAGCATACCAGAGAAGCCTTGGGAGGATATCATCATGGACTTTTTTCTTGGTTTACTAAGGACACAATGGGGACATGATTTAATTTTTGTGGTGGTTGATAGATTTTTGAAGATGACACATTTCATTCCCTGCAAGAAGACTAATGATGTTGTTCATATAGTAGAATTATTTTTCAGAAAAGTAGTGAGACTACATGGTTTGCCAAAGACCATAGTTTCAGATAGAAACACTAAGTTCATTAGATATTTATGGTGTACATTGTGGAAGAAGTTGAAGATAGATTTGAAGTTCAGTTCATCACATCATCCATAGACTGATGGATAGACAGAGGTGGTGAATAGGAGTTTGAGAAATTTGTTGAGATGTTTAGATGGAGATAAGCCAATAGGATGTGATTTGGTTTTACCATACACAGAATTTGCATACAATAATTCTGTCAACAGGAGCACTGGTAAATCACCATTGCAAATTGTATATGGGAGTAGTCTTAGAAATGCATCAGAATTGAGAAAGATAGATAAAGGAGAAATAAGTAGTGCTGAAGCTGAGAATTTTGCTGAACACTTAAAGAACATCCATAAGGAGGTGAGGAAGCATATTACCGAGATGAATGCATAGTATAAGGCTAAAGCAAATGTGAAAAGGAGGCATAGGGAATTTTACATTGGAGATGAAGTCATGGTTCATTTGTGAAAGGAGCAATTTTTGGTTGGTACATATAACAAGTTGAAAATGAAGAAGTTTGGGCCATGTAAGATACTAAAGAAGCATGATTCAGGAAATGCATATGAGGTAGAATTGCCTACGGAGCTGAATATTTCACCAATGTTTAACATTTCAGATTTGACAGAGTATCATGAGGGAGGTGTTGAAGATGAGGTTACAATAGCACAGTGGAGTATTCCACCAACCAGTTTAGATATCAAGGAGATTGAAGACATACTGGATAGTCGTGTTGGTAGAAGCACAAGGAACAGGACATATGAAGAGTATTTGGTCAAATGGAAAGGATGACCTATTGAAGATTCATCATGGCTAACAAAGGAGGAGGTTAACCATCTTGGTTTTCCTCTACACACCTGAGTCATGATAGGGTCACTTCTCAGATTACCCTAGGTGTCTGATGCAAGAGCATCTTGGGTGTAAGAGAAATCTTGCATCACCCAAAAATATTTCTATTTTTGTATTCAATAACGGCTATCTTGTGCAGAGCTGCTATTTATGGAAACTTTCTATTTTTAGTAAGTTGGTCATAAATTTTGGAATGTTCTAATTTTACATGTGAAGGTTCATCTCAGTCATATCAGCTTGCCAGTAAAGTTTCATGGTTAGATCAGGTCTAGTTTTGAAGATATTGAAGATTTTTGGTATTGGTAGTAGGGTACATAAACTTTGAACTCAGTTTTGAAGGCTTTAGAGGCCTCGAATGAGGTCAAAAATTTTGGTGATAAGTGCTTGTGTTAGTCAAGCCCATAAAGCACTTCATGGCCTTTCTGAAATGGGGTTATAATAGTCAATCGGGTCAACTGGTGATGACTTATGGTCTCCGAAAGTTGAGTCACCTGAAATGGGAGAATAATTTTCTTTCAAAATTTATGTTCGGATTTCAAAAGTTATTTTGAGCTGACTTTTATGTAATAAATTGAAAAATTAAATAATTCTAAGTTTGATTGGCCCTTAGGGCTAAATTTTTGGAACCTTCTCAGATGGTGGAAAATGCCTATATAAAGAAGGCCCATATTGTTGTCTAGGGTAGTTCTATGTAGTAGATCTAGGTATTGATTCAAAGCTTTGTCCTACAAAATATTGTAAGGGAATGCCCATGTGGCTTTGCATATTGTAATTCTGAAAGTTTGTAATTCCACATTTGTGGAGATAATAAGAAGCCAATTTTCTGTTCTTGCATATTATTGTTGTTGTTTCTCTATTTCTATTATGTGTTTGTGGTATTAAGGGAAGCACCCTTCATCAAGTGGTATCAGAGCCAAGTTTTACTAAGTGTGTAAAAAAATCACCGACTATGAGGTAGTTTGCGCTAGGATCATGGTTAGGCTTTCAGCACGCATCACGAAAATGCCCCCACAAAGGGAACATGGTGGAAGAGCTGGTGTTGGAACACCTGAGGTTAGAGCACTCCAAAGACAAGTGAAAGCATTGCAAGAGGAGATTTGTAGAGGAATAAATCTTAATGCAAGAGACGAAAGCGAGGATGAAGCCGAAGAAGAAGATCAAGAAGGAGAAGTCAAAGTTGTGAACCAAGAGGAAGAAAGACTTTTTCAGGCCATTTCCAAGATCGAAAAAAGACCTAAGATTGAGTTCCTTGTGTTTTTAGGAAATCTTAACCTAGAGGAGTTGATTGACTGGATCAATGAATGTGAAGAATATTTTGAGTATGAAGATATTGAGGATCTTGATAGGGTCAAATTTGCGAAGGCCAGACTGAAAGGTCATGCAAAGATCTAATGCCAAGAGATTCAATTGGAGTGAAATAGAAGAGGGAAAGATAAAATCATAAGATGGGATGGGATGGTGGATAAATTGAAGTGGCAGTTCATTCCTGTTGATTATGAGCTTAACCTACTGAAGAAGATGCAAAGTTTAAAGTGGGTAGGAAGATCTGTTGAGGAGTATACAGAGGAGTTCTATCAAATCCTTATTAGAACAGGCCATGCAAAAGCTGACAAGGAAAAAACTACCTGTTCCCTTAATGGGTTAAGGCAGTGCATTCAGGAGGAGCTAAATCTAGTTCGAATGATCGGTATTGAAGAGCCCTACCATTTTGCCCTAAAAGTAGAGGAAAAGCTGAACAAGAAGTTTGAGAGCAGACAAAATGGAAGGGGTCACGGTGGATGATCTGGTGGATAGTCATATGGAGGCCAAAATGAAGATTTAAAAAAGAAGGATGAGGCCAGTAGCAGTCAAAATTAGAGAGGAAACAATTCTAATCATTTCCAAGCTCAGAACAATAGAGATCAGAGAGGAAGACGAAGAGGACAGGGTTCAGGAAGAGGAGGCTTCCATGGAACATGCTGTCACTATGGATAATAAGGTCATAGGGCATTTTAATGTCCTCAATGTCAAGGAAGGATGGATAGGATGAATGATGGCCAGGCCAGAGTGGCACATGTAGATGAAGATGCGAGATCCTCAAATTCTGAAGATGCTGAAAGAGGAGAAATATTGATTAACAGAAGAGTCCAACTAAGTGGTGAGAATGAATTTGAACAAAGGAGGAGCCTATTTCATACTAGATGCAAGTGTGAGGGTAAATGTTGTGATGTGATTATTGATAGTGGAAGCACTGACAATTTGGTGTCAAAAGATATGGTGACAAAGTTGAAGCTCAAGAGATAGAAACACCCACATCCATATCAGATTTCTTGGGTGCAGGATGACCACAAGGTCATGGTCAGTGAACAGTGCCTAATAAACTTCAAGATTGGCAGGTACCATGATGAGGTACTATTTGATATCATACCTATGGATGCATGTCACATGTTGTTGGGTAGGCCATGGCAGTTTGACAGATGTGCTATACACGATGGTCATGCGAATACCTATTCCCTGACAAAGGATGGAGTGTGATATAAGCTAAAGCCATTGAAGAAGACCGAAGAAAAGGTATGTGGTAATGCAAGAATAACTTTTGTTGGTGGAAGAAAATTCCTAGATGGTATGAGGCATGAGCATGTGTGTTTTGCTTTAATTCTAAAATCTAGTAAAGAGGAAGTAGAGGATGTACCTGTAGAGGTTGCAGATTTGTTGAATGAGTTTCAAGATATTGTATCTGATAATGTACCTGATGGATTACCACCAGTAAGGAAGATGAGTCATCAGATGGATTTGATTCTAGGAGCCAGTTTTCCAAACAAGGCAGCACATAGAATGACACTAGTAGAAAGTGAAGAGTTGAATAGAAAAGTACATGAGTTATTAAAAAGGGGTTGATTCGAGAGAGTTTGAGTCCTAGTGCTATACCAGTGGTATTAGCACCAAAGAAGAATAGAGAATGGATGATGTGTACAGATTCCAGAGCAATAAACAAGATCATAATCAAGTATAGGTTTCCATTGCCACGAATGGATGATATTATGAATTGTTTGAGTGGAGCTATGTATTTTTCAAAGATAGATCTGAAGAGTTGATATCACCAAATTCAGAGAAGGAGATGAATGGAAGACTGCCTTTTGGGCTAACCAATGCACCGAGCAGTTTCATGCGGCTCATGAACGAGGTTCTAAAAGAATTTCTGGGTAATTTTTTCATTGTTTACCTAGATGATATTTTGATCTTTAGCAAGACATTGGAGGAACATATGATGCATATTCGTACAGTGTTTGAGAAGCTGAGAGATGAGAAATTGGTGATTAATTTGAAGAAGTGCAGTTTTGTGAAGAAAGAGTTAGTGTATTTGGGATTTCTAGTTTCAATAGAAGGTCTAAAAATGGACCCAGAGAATGTACAGGCTATCCTTTAATGGCCTACTCCAAGGAGTACTATCGAGGTAAGATCCTTTCATGGTCTAGCTAGTTTTTACAAAAAGTTTATCAGAAATTTTAGTAGTATTTGTAGTCCCTTGACTGAAACAATGAGAGGGGATAAGAAAGAGTTTAAGTGGACTAATAAGGTAGAAAAGAGTTTTTAATGGTTGAAACAAAAAGTTACAGAACAACCTATTTTAGCACTTCCAGATTTTAATAAGGTGTTTTAAGTAGACTATGATGCTAGCAGTACTGCAATAGGAGTTGTTATGAGCCAAGAAGGCAAACCTATTGCTTATTTCAGTGAGAAGTTAAATGATGCCAAGAGAAAATATCTTGTTTATGATCAGGAATTTTATGCTATAGTTCAGGCATTGAAGAAGGGGGGACACTATCTACTTCCTAAGGACTTTGTTTTGTCTACTGATCATCAAGCTTTGCAATATTTGAATAGTCAAGGAAAGTCAAACCAAAGGCATTTGAAATGGGTTGAGTTTTTGTAGTGTTATACATTTTTTTCGAAACACAGAAGTGGAAAGTCTAACAGGATTGTAGATGTACTTAGCAGAAGGAAACTATTGCTGACAGAGATGCAGATTGAGGTGGTTGTGTTCAAGGAACTCAAAAATTTCTATCCAGAGGATCCTAATTTTGGTGAAGCTTGGAAAGCTTGTAAAGAACATGTTACTCTAGATAGGATGAAATGACTGTATTTTATCTTCTAGGATGATATGCTATTCAGAGGGAGTCAGTTGTGCATTCCATGAAGTTCAATGAGGGAGAATCTCATCAAGGAGAAGCATAGCAGAGGATTGGTTGGACATTTTGGTTGAGATAAAACCCTTTCTTTGGTTAGTGAAAATTATTATTGGCCACAGTTGCAGCAAGATGTCAAGAAGTTTGTACAGAGTTGCAGAGCATGTCACATGGTGAAGGGAGTGAAGCAGAATACAAGGTTGTATCTACCATTACTTGTACCAGAGAAGCCTTGGGAGAATATTATTATGGACTTTGTTCTTATTTTACCAAGGACACAATGGAGACATGATTCAATTTTTATGGTGGTTGATAGATTTTTTAAGATGGGACATTTCATTCCCTGCAAGAAGACTAATGATGATGTTCATATAGCAAAATTATTTTTCAGAGAAGTAGTGACACTACATGGTTTTCCAAAGACCTTAGTTTTAGATAGAGACACTAAGTTCATTGGATATTTCTTGCATACATTATGGAAGAAGTTGAGGACAAATTTGAAGTTTAGTTAATCACATCATCCATAGACTGATGGATAGACAGAGGTGGTGAATAGGATTTTGGAAAATTTGCTGAGATGTTTGGTTGGAGATAAGCCAAAAGGATGTGATTTGATTTTACCATAGGTTTAATTTGCATATAACAATTCTGTCAATAGGAGCACTGGTAAATCATCATTCCAGATTGTATATGGGAGTAGTCCCAGAAATGCATCAGAATTGAGAAAGATAGATAAAGGAGAAATAAGTAGTGCTGAAGGTGAGGATTTTGCTGAACACTTGAAGAACATCCATGAGGAGGTGAGGAAGCATATTACCAAGATGAATGCGCAGTATAAGACTAAAGCAGATATGCAAAGGAGGCATAAGGAATTTCAGGTTGGAGATGAAGTCATGGTTCATTTGTGAAAGGAGCAATTTCTAGTTGGTACATATAACAGGTTGAAAATGAAGAAGTTTGGGCCATGTAAGATATTGAAGAAGCATGATTCAGGAAATGCATATGAGGTAGAATTTCCTACGAACTTGAATATTTCACCAGTGTTTAACATTTTAGATTTGATAGAGTATCATGAGGGAGGTGTTGAAGATGAGGTTACAATAGCATAGTGGAGTATTCTAGCAACCAAATCAAATATCAAGGAGATTGAAGACATATTGGATAGTCATGTTGGTAGAAGCACAAGGAACATGACATATGAAGAGTATTTGGTCAAATGGAAAGGATGACTTGTTGAAGATTCATCATGGCTAACAAAGGAGGACGTTAACCATCTTGGTTTTTCTCTGCACACCTAAGTCATGATAGGGTCACTTCTCAAATTACCCCAGGTGTCTGATGTAGTAGCATCCTAGGTGTAAGAGCAATCTTACATCACCCAAAAATATTTTTATTTTTGTATTCAATAAGGGCTATCTTGTGTAGAGCTGCTATTTATGAAAAATTGTTGTTTTTAGTAAGTTGGTCATAAATCTTGGAATGTTTTGATTTTACATGTGGAACTTCATCTCAGTCATATCAGCCTGTCAGTAAAGTTTCATGGCTAGATCAGGTCTAGTTTTGAAGATATTGAAGATTTTCGGTATTGGCAGCAGGGTACAGAAACTTAGAAGTTGGTTTTAAAGGCTTTAGAGGCCTTGAATGACATCAAAAATTTAGGTGACAGGTGCTTGCACAAGTCAAGACCATAGAGCACTTCATGGCCTTTCTGAAATGGGGTTATAATAGTCAATTGGGTCAACTGGTGATGACTTATGGTCTCCGGAAGTCAGCTCACCTGAAATGGTGAAAAATATTTTTCCTTCAAAATTTTTGTTCAGGTTTCAAAAGTTATTTTGAGCCGACTTTGATGTAATAAATTAAAAAATAAAATAATTCTAATTTTGGTCGACCCTGAGGGCTAAATTTCTGGAACCTTCTTAGGCGGTGGAAAATGTCTATATAACAAAGGCCCATAGTGTTGTCTAGGGCAGTTCTGGGTAGTAGATCTAGGTATTGATTTGAGGCTTTGTCCTACAAAATATTGTAAGGGAATGCCCATGTGGCTTTGCATAATGTAATTCTAAAAGTTTGTAATTTCACATTTGTGGAGATAATAAGAAGCCAATTTTTTGTTCTTGCATATTGTTGTTGTTGTTTCTTTATTTCTATTATGTGTTTGTGGTATTAAGGAGAGCACCCTTCATCAAGTGGTATTAGAGTTAGGTTTTCCTGAGTGTGTAAATAGATCATCAACTGTGAGGAAATTTGCACCAGGACCATGGTTAGGGTTTTAGTGCACATCATGAAAATGCTTCCACAAAGGGAACGTGGTGGAAGAGCTAGTGTTGTAACACCTGAGGTTAGAGTGCTCTAGAGATAATTGCAAGCATTGAAAGAGGAGATTCATAGAGGAATGAATCTTAATACCAAAGATGAAAAAAATGATGAAGCTGAAGAAGAAGATCAAGAAGGAGAAGTTGAAGTTGTGAACTAGGAGGAAGAAAGACTTTTTCAGACCATTTCTAAGATCAGAAAAAGACTTAAGATTGAGGTTCTTGCATTTTTAAAAAATATTAACCTAGAGGAGTTGATCAACTGGATCAATGAATGTGAAAAATATTTTGAGTATGAAGACATTGAGGATCCTGATAGGGTCAAATTCGTGAAGGCCAAACTGAAAGGTCATGCGAAGATCTAGTGGTAAGAGATTCAATTGGAATGAAATAGAAGAGGGAAAGATAAAATCACAAGATGGGATCGGATGGTGGATAAATTGAAGTGGCAGTTCATTCCTATTGAGTATGAGCTTGACCTACTGAAGAAGATGCAAAGTTTTAAGTAGGCAGGAAGATCTATTCAGGAGTATGCAAATGAGTTCTATTGAATCCTCATCAGAAAAGGCCATGCAAAATCTGACAAGGAGAAAGTTTCCCGTTACCTTTATGGGTTAAGGCTGAGCATTCAGGAGGAGCTGAATTTGGTTCGAATGAATAGTATTGAAGAGGCATACCAGTTTTCTCTAAAATTAGAGGAAAAGCTAAACAAGAAGTTCGAGAGTAGACAAAATGGAAGGGGTCATGGTGGACAATGTGGTGGATGGTCATATGGAGGCCAAAATGAAGATCCAAAAAAGAAGTTGAGGCTAGTAGCAATCAAAATCAGAGAGGAAATAATTCTGATCATTTCCAAGATGAGAACAATAGAGATCAGAGAGGAAGAGGAAGAGGAAGAGGACACGGTTCAGGAATAGGAGGCTTCCGTGGAACATGCTTTCACTATGGAGAAGAAGGTCATAGGGAATTTGAATGTCCTAACACCAGGGAAGGATGAATAGGAGGAATGAAGGTCAGGCCAGAGTGGCACATGTAGATGAAAATGCGAGATCTTCAAATTCTGAAGATGTCAAAAAAGTAGAAATGTTGATTAACAGAAGAGTCCTACTGAGTGGTGAGAATGAACCTTAAATAAGGAGGAGCATGTTTCGTACTAGATGCAAGTGTGAGGGTAAATGTTGTGATGTGATTATTGATAGTGGAAGCACTAAAAATTTTGTGTCACAAGAGCTGGTGACAAAGTTGAAGCTCAAGAGATAGAAACACCCAACTCCATATCAGATTTCCTGGGTGCAGGATGACCACAAGGTCATGATCAGTGAACAGTGCCTAGTAAAGTTTAAGATTGGTGGGTACCATGATCAGGTACTATGTGATATCATACTTATGGATGCATGTCACATGTTGTTGGGTAGGTCATGATAGTTTGACATATGTGTTGTACATGATGGTTGTGTGAATACCTATTTCGTAACAAAGGATAAAGTGCGACATAAGCTAAAGCCATTGAAGGAGATTGAAAAAAAGGTATGTGGTAATGCAAGAATAAATTTTGTTGATGGAAGAAAATTCCTAGATGGTATGAGGCATGAGCATGTGTGTTTTACTTTAATTCCAAAAGCTGGTAAAGAGGAAGTAGGGGATGTAGTTGTAGAGGTTGCAGATTTGTTGAATGAGTTTTAGGATATTGTATCTAATAATGTACCTGATGGATTAATACTAGTAAGGAAGATGAGTCATTAGATCAATTTTTTTCTAGGAGCCAGTTTCCCAAACAAGGCAGCACACAAAATGACACCAATAGAAAGTGAAGAGTTGAATAGACAAGTACATGAGTTATTGCAGAAGGGGTTGATTCAAGAGAGTATGAGTCATTGTGCTGTACCAGTGGTATTAGCACCAAAGAAGAATGGAGAATGGAGGATGTGTATAGATTCTAGAGCAATAAACAAGATCACAATCAAGTATAGGTTTCCATTGCCACAAATGGATGATATTATGGATTGTTTGAGTGGAGCTGTGTATTTTTTAAAGATAGATCTGAAGAGTGGATATCACCAGATTCGGATAAGAGAAGGAGATGAATGGAAGACTACCTTCAAGACAAAGGAAGGATTGTATGAGTGGTTATTCATGTCTTTTGGGCTACCCAATGCACCGAGCACTTTCATGTGGCTCATGAATGAGGTTTTGAAAGAATTTCTTGGTAAGTTTGTCATTGTTTACCTCGATGATATTTTGATCTTTAGCAAGACATTGGAGGAACATATGATGCATATTTGTACGGTGTTTGAGAAACTGAGAGATGAGAAATTGTTGATTAATTTGAAGAAATATAATTTTTTGAAGAAAGAGTTAGTGTATTTGGGATTTGTAGTTTCAACAGAAGGTGTAAAAATGGACCCAAAGAAGGTACAACCTATCCTTGAATGGCCTACTCCAAGGAGTGCTACAGAGGTAAGATCCTTTCATGGTCTAGATAGCTTTTACAGAAATTTTATAATAAGTTTTAGTAGTATTTGTGGTCCCTTGACTACAACAATGAGAGGGGATAGGAAAGAGTTTAAGTGGACTAATGGGGTAGAAAAGAGTTTTAAATTGTTGAAACAAAATGTTACAGAATAACCTATTTTAGCACTTCTAGATTCTAATAAGGTGTTTCAAGTAAACTGTGATGTTAGCGATACTGTAATAGGAGCTGTTATGAGCCAAGAAGTCAAACCTATTGCTTATTTTAGTGAGAAGTTAAATGAAGCTAAGATAAAATATAATGTTTATGATCAGGAATTTTGTGCTATAGTTCAGGCATTGAAGAAGTGGAGACACTATCTGCTTCCTAAGGAGTTTGTTTTGTATACTGATGATCAAGCTTTGCAATATTTGAATAGTCAAGGAAAGTTGAATCAAAGGCATTTGAAGTGGGTTGAGTTTTTGCAGAGTTATACATTTGTTTTAAAACACAGAAGTGGAATGCCTAACAGGGTTGCATATGCGCTTAGTAGAAGGCAACTATTGCTGACAGAGATGCAGTTTGAGGTGGTTGGGCTCAAGGAACTCAAGAATTTGTATCTAGAGGATCCTGATTTTGGTAAAGCTTGAAAAGCTTGTAAAGAACCTATTACAGAGGAGTTCTATCAAATCCTCATCAGAGCAAGCCATGCAGAAGCTGACAAGGAGAAAGTTGCCCATTACCTTAGGCCCTGTTTGGTTGTTGGAAGATGAGAGCTGGAATAGGCATTCCTGGGCCAAATCTTGGATATGCCCTCATCTTCTCCATTTGGATCGAAACTTTGTCCAATGGGAATCAGAAGATGAAATGCTCATTTTGCACAAAAGCAAGAATTCCATCTTCCACCTAAATGGGTGGAATTTGATATGAAAGCTTTCTTTTAGATTTGGTGAATTGTAAATTTTAAATTTCATTTTTGCCACCTAAAATCTCCTCTACTTGCAAGATGACGATGGCCTCTGCTTATCTATTGGTGGCTTGCAAATTCGGTTTGATTCCATTTTTGTGTAGGAAAGTTGGGTTATAGCTTGCCTAGATTTTTGATCTAAATACATGGCCATACTTATGTCTCCCATGCTCACATCCAACAGATCAAAATAGGCCATGTAAAACAAAAGCAACTCGTTGAATCTATCTGCAAAAGGTGAAGTATTATATTTGTGCATCACATTCACTATGATGCTTGGCCTCAGTCTCTTTATAATGCTTAGCAGATTTTATAGAATGATCCGGCCGTACAAAGCAACCAATGCCTCACCCAGATCAATCACATGAATTTTATGGGCATTCCCCACCACTTCTATGATTGCCTACATAGTCGTGAACTCCATCACTCTGGAAAAGTGCAGAACTCTTAAATGAGGACTGGTTTTGCTGCGTTATTTGGCATTTTGAGATCCTGGAGTTTAATTCTCTTGTACAGGGTGTGGGAGACATAATAATCGAGCCTCTATGTGGGGTTCCCTTTCCGATAAGATTGGCTAACCATGTAACGATGAAATAGTTTGGTGGATTTGAACCTCAAACCTCTATTCCAAATTTGAATTCTTATTCTTATGTCAAAATGTGACTCCAAACGTAGAATTAGATCTTCTAGGTTTGGTCAGTCATCTTCCGAGTCAACCAAACAGTCCAGATTCGAAGACCATCTTCCAGAAGACAAATCTTCCACAAGACCATCTTTAGGAAGACCATCTTCCTGAAAACCATCTTTCTGAACCAAACGGGGCCTTAATGAATTAAGGCCGAGCATTCAAGAGGAGTTGAATCTAGTTTAAATGAACAGTATTAAAGAGGCATACTAGTTTTCCCTAAAAGTAGAGGAAAAGCTAAACAAAAAGTTTGAGAGCAAAAAAAATGGAAGGGGTCACATTGGATGATCTGGTGGATGGTCATATGGAGGTGAAAATGAAGATCTGAAAAAGAAAGATGAGGCCAATTGTAGTCAAAATTAGAGAGGAAATAATTCCAATCATTTCCAAGATTAAAACAATAGAGATCAGAGAGGAAGAGGAAGAGGACAGGGTTTGGGAAGAGGAGGCTTTTGTGGAACATGCTTTCACTATGGAGAAGAAGGTTATAGTGCATTTGAATATCCTCAATGCCAAGGAAGGATGGATAGGAGGAATGAAAGCCAGGCCCGAGTGGCACATGTAGATGAAGATGCGAGATCCTCAAATTTTGAAGATGCCGAAAGAGGAGAAACATTGATTAACAGAAGAGTGCTACTGAGTGGTGAGAATGAACCCGAACAAAAGAGGAGCCTGTTTCGTACTAGATGCAAGTGTGAGGGTAAATGTTGTGATGTGATTATTGATAGTGGAAGCACTGAAAATTTTGTTTCAAAAGAGATGGTGACAAAGTTGAAGCTCAAGAGATAGAAACACCCACATCCATATCGGATTTCCTAAGTGCAGGATGACCACAAGGTCATGGTCAGTGAATAGTGCCTAGTAAAGTTCAACATTGGTAGGTGCCATGATGAGGTGCTATGTGATATCATACCTATGGATGCATGTCACATGTTGTTGGGTAGGTCATGGCAGTTTGACAAATGTGTTGTACATGATGGTCATGGGAATACCTATTCCCTGACAAAGAATAGAGTGCAACATAAGCTAAAGCCATTGAAAGAGACCAATGAAAATGTATGTGGTAATGCAAGAATAACTTTTGTTGATGAAAGAAAATTCTTAGATGGTATGAGACATGAGCATGTGTGTTTTGCTTTAATTCCAAAAGCTGGTAAAGAGGAAGTAGAGGATGTACTTATAGACGTTGCAGATTTGTTGAATGAGTTTTAGGATATTGTATCTGATAATGTACCTAATAGATTATCACCGATGAGGAAGATGAGTCATCAGATTGATTTGATTCTAAGAGCCAGTTTCTCAAACAAGGCAGCACACAAAATGACAATAGCAAAAAGTGAAAAGTTGAATAGATAAGTACATGAGTTATTGTAAAAGGGGTTGATTCAAGAGAGTCTACATCCCTGTGCTATACCAGTGGTATTAGCAACAAAGAAGAATGGAGAATGGAGGATGCGTATAGATTCTAGAGTAATAAACAAGATCACAATCAAGTATAGGTTTCCATTGCCATGAATGGATGATATTATGAATAGTTTGAGTAGAGCTGTGTATTTTTCAAAGATAGATCCGAAGAGTAGATATCACCAGATTCGGCTTAGAGAAGGAGATGAATGGAAGAATTCCTTCAAGAAAAAGGAAAGACTTTATGAGTGGTTAGACATGAATTTTGGGCTAACCAATGCACTGAGCACTTTCATGCGGCTCATGAAGAAGATTCTGAAAGAATTTCTGGGAAAGTTTGTCATTGTTTACCTAGATGATATTTTGATCTTTAGCAAGACATTGGAGGAACATATGATGCATATTCATAAGGTGTTTGAGAAGCTGAGAGATGAGAAATTGTTGATTAATTTGAAAAAGTGCAATTTTGTGAAGAAAAAGTTAGTGTATTTGAGATTTGTTGTTTCAACAGAAGGTTTAAAAATGGACCCAGAGAAGGTACAGGCTATCCTTGAATGGCCTACTCCAAGGAGTGCTACTGAGGTAAGATCCTTTTATGGTCTAGCTTGTTTTTACAGAAACCTTATCATAATATTTAGTAGTATTTGTGGTCCCTTGACTGAAATGATGATAGGGGATAGGAAAGAGTTTAAGTGGACTAATGGGGCAGAAAAGTGTTTTCAATTGTAGAAACAAAAAGTTATAGAACAACCTGTTTTAGCGCTTCAAGATTTTAATAAGGTGTTTCAAGTAGACTATGATGCTACCGGTACTGCAATAGGATTTTTTATGAGCCAAGAAGGAAAACCTATTGCTTGTTTCAATGAGAAGTGAAATGATTCAAAGAGAAAATATTCTATTTATGATCAAGAATTTTATGCTATAGTTCAGGCATTGAAGAAGTGGAGACACTATCTGCTTCTTAAGGATTTTTTCTTGTATACTAATCATCAAGCTTTACAATATTTGAATAGTCAAGGAAAGTTGAATCAAAGGCATTTGAAATGGGTTGAGTTTTTGCAGAGTTATACATTTATTTTGAAACACAGAAGTGGAAAGTCTAATAGGGTTGCAGATGCAATTAGCAAAAGGTAACTATTGCTGACAAAGATGTAGTTTGAGGTGGTTTGGCTCAAGGAACTCAAGAATTTTTATCCAGGGGATCTTGATTTTGGTGAAGCTTGGAAAGCTTGTAAAGAACCTATTACTCTAGATAGGATGAAATGGCTGAATTTTATCATCTAGGATGATATGCTATTCAGAGGGAGTCAGTTGTGCATTCCACAAAGTTCTATGAGGGAGAATCTCATCAAGGAGAAGCATATCAGAGTATTGGCTGGACATTTTGGTTGAGATAAATCCCTTGCTTTGGTTAGTGAAAATTATTATTCACAACAGTTGCAGCAAGATGTCAAGAAGTTTGTATAGAGTTGCAGAGTATGTCAGATGGTGAAGGGAATGAAGCAGAATATAGGGTTGTATCAGCCATTACCTATACCACAGAAACCTTGGGAGGATATCAGTATGGACTTTGTTCTTGGTTTACCAAGGACACGATGGGGACATGATTCAATTTTTGTGGTGGTTGATAGATTTTTGAAGATAACACATTTCATTCCTTGCAAGAAGACTAATGATGTTGTTCATATAGCAGAATTATTTTTCAGAGAAGTAGTGAGACTACATAGTTTGTCAAAGACCATAGTTTCAGATAGAGACACTAAGTTCATTGGATATTTCTAGCGTACATTGTGGAAGAAGCTGAAGATAGATTTGAAGTTCAGTTCATCACATCATCCATAGATTGATTGATAGATAGAGGTGGTGAATAGGAGTTTGGAAAATTTGCTGAGATGTTTGGTTGGAGATAAGCCAAGAGGATGTGATTTGATTTTACCACACGCAGAATTTGCATACAATAATTTTGTCAACAGAAGCTCTAGTAAATCACCATTCCAAATTGTATATGGGAGTAGTCCTAGAAATGCATCAGAATTGAGAAAGATAGAGAAAGGAGAAATAAGTAGTGCTGAAGCTGAAGATTTTATTGAATACTTGAAGAACATCCTTGAGGAGGTGAGCAAGCATATTACAAAGATGAATGTGTAGTATAAGGCTAAAGTAGATGTGAAAAAGATCCATAAGGAATTTCAGGGTAGAGATGAAGTCATGGTTCATTTGCAAAAGGAGCGATTTTCAGTTGGTACATATAACAAGTTGAAAATAAAAAAGTTTGGGCCATGTAAGATACTGAAGAAGCATGATTTAGGAAATGCATATAAGATAGAATTGTCTACGAAGCTGAATATTTCACCAGTGTTTAACATTTTAGATTTGATAGAGTATCATGAGGTAGGTGTTGAAGATGAGGTTACAACATCACAGTGGAGTATTCTAGCAACCAGTTCAGATATCAAGGAGATTGAAGACATACTGGATAGTCGTGTTGGTAGAAGCACAAGGAACAGGACATGTGAAGAGTATTTGGTCAAATTGAAAGGATGACCTGTTGAAGATTCATCATGGCTAACAAAGGAGGAGGTTAACCATCTTGGTTTTCCTCTGCACACCTAAGTCATGACAGGGTCACTTCTCAAATTAGCCCGAGTGTTTGATGCAGGAGCATCCTAGGTGTAAGAGCAAACTTGCATCACCCAAAAATACTTATGTTTTTGTATTCAATAAGGGCTATCTTGTGCAGAGCTTCTATTTATGGAAACTTGCTATTTTTAGTAAGTTGTTCATAAATCTTGGAATGTTCTGATTTTACATGTGGAGGTTTATCTCATTCATATCAGCCTTTCAGTAAATGTTCATGGCTAGATCAGGTCTAGTTTTGAAGATATTGAAGATTTTTGGTATTGGCAACAAGGTACAAAAACATTGAACTCAATTTTGAATGAATTAGAGGCCTCAGATGAGGTCAAAAATTTGGGTGACAAGCACTTGCATGAGCCAAGCCCGTAGAGTGCTTTGTGGCCTTTCCAAAATGGGGTTATAATAGTCAATCGGGTCAACTGGTGATGACTTATGGTCTTTGGAATTCAGGTCACCTGAAATGGCAGAAAATAATTTTCCTTCAAAATTTTTGTTTCGGGTTTCAAAAGTTATTTTGAGTCGAATTTGATGTAATAAATTGAAAAATAAAATAATTCTAAGTTTGGTCGGCCCTGAGAGCTAAATTTTTGGAACTTTCTCAGGCGGTGGAAAATGCCTATATAAAGAAGGCTTGTAGTGTTGTCTAGGGTAGTTCTAGGTAGTAGATCTGGGTATTGATTCGAAGCTTTACCCTACATAATATTGTAAGGGAATGCCCATGTGGCTTTTCATATTGTAATTTTGAAAGTTTGTAATTTCACATTTATGGAGATAATAAGAAGCCAATTTTCTGTTCTTGCATATTGTTGTTGTTGTTTCTCTATTTCTGTTATATGTTTGTCATATTAAGGGGAGCACCCTTCATCAAGCAGTATCAAAGCTAGGTTTTCTTGAGAGTGTAAATAGATCACCAACTATGAGGCAGTTTGCATGAGGACCGTGGTTAGGGTTTCAGCGTGCATCAAAAAAATGCCTCCACGAAGGCAACATGGTGGAAGAGTTGGTGTTGTAACACCTGAGGTTAGAGCGCTCTATAGATAAGTGCAAGTATTGCAAGAGGAGATTCATATAAGAATGAATCTTAATGCCAGAGATGAAAGAGAGGATGAAGCCAAAGAAGAAGATCAAGAAGGAGAAGTCAAAGTTGTGAACCAGGAGAAAGAAAGAATTTTTTGGGCCATTTCCAAGATCGAAAAAAGACCTAAGATTGAGGTTCCTGCATTTTTAGGAAATCTTAACCCAAAGGAGTTGATCGACTGGATCAATGAATGTGAAGAATATTTTGAGTATGAAGATATTGAGGATCCTGATAGGGTCAAATTCACGAAGGCCAGACTGAAAGGTCATGTGAAGATCTAGTGGAAAGAGATTCAATTGGAGAGAAATAGAAGAGGGAAAGATAAAATTACAAGATGGGATCAGATGGTGGATAAATTGAAGTGACAGTTCATTCCTATTGATTATGAGCTTGACCTACTGAAGAAGATGCAAATTTTATAGTAGGTAGGAAGATCTGTTTAGGAGTATACAGAGGAGTTCTATTGAATCCTCATCAGAATAGGCCATGCAGAAGCTGACAATGAGAAAGTTGCCCATTACCTTAATAAATTAAGGCCGAGTATTCAGGAGGAGCTGAATCTTGTTGGAATGAATAATATTGAAGAGGCATACCAATTTTCCCTAAAAGTAGAGGAAAAGCTGAACAAGAAGTTCGAGAGCAGAGAAAATGGAAGGGGTCGCGTTGGATGATCTGGTGGACGGTCATATGGAGGCTGAAATGAAAATCCAAAAAAGAAAGATGAGGCTAGTAGTAGTCAAAATCAAAGAGGAAATAATTCCAATCATTTCCAAGATTAGAACAATAGAGATCAGAGAGGAAGAGGAAGAGGACAGGGTTCAGAAAGAGGAGGCTTCCGTGGAAAAATGCTTTCACTATGGAGAAGAAGGTCATAGGGCATTTGAATGTCCTCAATGCCAAGGAAGGATGGATAGGAGGAATAAAGGCCAGGCCAGAGTGGCACATTTAGATGAATATGTGAGATCCTCAAATTTTGAAGATGCTAAAAGAGGAGAAACATTGATTAACAGAAGAGTCCTACTGAGTGGTGAGAATGAACCTGAACAAAAGAGGAGCCTATTTTGTACTAGATGCAAGTGTGAGGGTAAATGTTGTCATGTGATTAATGATAGTGGAAGCACTAAAAATTTTGTGTCAAAAAAGATGGTGACAAAGTTGAAGCTCAAGAGATAGAAACGCCCACATCCATATTGGATTTCCTGGGTGCAGGATGACCACAAGGTCATGGTCAGTGAACAGTGCCTAGTAAAGTTCAAGATTGGTAGGTACCATGATGAGGTACTATTTGATATCATACCTATGGATGCATGTCACATGTTGTTGGGTAGGCCATGGTAGTTTGATAGATATGTTATACATGATGGTGGTGCGAATACCTATTCCCTGACAAAGGATGGAGTGTGACATAAGCTAAAGCCATTGAAGGAGACCGAAGAGAATGTATGTGGTAATGCAAGAATAACTTTTGTTGATGAAAGAAAATTCCTAGATGGTATAAGGCATGAGCATGTGTGTGTTTCTTTAATTCTAAAAGCTGGTAAAGAGGAAGTAGAGGATGTACCTGTAGAGGTTGCAGATTTGTTGAATGAGTTTTAGGATATTGTATCTGATAATGTACCTGATGGATTACCACCAGTAAGGAAGATCAGTCATCAGATTGATTTGATTCCAGGAGCTAATTTTCCAAACAAGGAAGCACACAAAATGACACCAGCAGAAAGTGAAGAGTTGAACAGACAAGTACATGAGTTATTGCAGAAGGGGTTAATTCGAGAGAGTTTGAGTCCTTGTGCTATACTAGTGGTATTAGCACCAAAGAAGAATGGAGAATGGAGGATGTGTATGGATTCCAGAGCAATAAACAAGATTACAATCAAGTATAGGTTTTCATTGCCATGAATGGATGATATTATGAATTGTTTTAGTGGAGCTATGTATTTTTCAAAGATAGATCTGAAGAGTGGATATCACCATATTCAGCTCAAAGAAGGAGATGAATGGAAGACTACCTTCAAGAAAAAGGAAAGACTATATGACTGGTTAGACATGCCTTTTGGGCTAACCAATGCACCGAGCACTTTTATGCGACTCATGAACAAGGTTCTAAAATAATTTTTGGGATAGTTTGTCATTGTTTACCTAGATGATATTTTGATCTTTAGCAAGATATTAGAGGAACATATGATGCATATTCGTACAGTGTTTGAGAAGCTGAGAGATGAAATTTTTTTGATTAATTTGAAGAAGTGTAGTTTTGTGAAGAAAGAGTTTGTGTATTTGAGATTTGTAGTTTCAATAAAAGGTCTAAAAATGGACCCAGAGAAGGTACAGGCTATCCTTGAATGGCCTACTCCAAGGAGTGCTACCGAGGTAAGATCCTTTCATGTTCTAGCTAGTTTTTACAAAAATTTTATCAAAAATTTTAGCAGTATTTGTGGTTCCTTGACTGAAACAATGATAGGGGATAGGAAAGAGTTTAAGTGGACTAATGGGGCAGAAAAGAGTTTTCAATTGTTGAAACAAAAAGTTACAGAACAACCTATTTTAGCACTTCCAAATTTTAATAAGGTGTTTCAAGTAGAATGTGATGTTAGCAGTACTATAATAGGAGCTGTTATGAGCCAAGAAGGCAAACCTGTTTCTTATTTCAGTGAGAAGTTAAATGATGCCAAGAGAAAATATTCTATTTATGATCAAGAATTTTATGCTATAGTTCAGGCATTGAAGAAGTGGAGACACTATCTGCTTCCTAAGGAGTTTTTTTTGTATATTAATCATCAAGTTTTGCAATATTTGAATAGTCAAGGAAAGTTGAATCAAAGACATTTGGAATGGGTTGAGTTTTTGCAAAGTTATACATTTTCTTTGAAACACAGAAGTGGAAAGTCTAACAGGGTTGCAGATGCGCTTAGTAGAAGGCAACTATTGCTGACAAAGATGCAGATTGAGGTGGTTGGGTTCAAGGAACTCAAGAATTTGTATCTAGAGGATCTTGATTTTGGTAAAGCTTGGAAAGCTTGTAAAGAACCTGTTACTCTAGACAGGATGAAATGGCTGGATTTTATCATCCAAGATGATATGCTATTCAGAGAGAGTCAGTTGTGCATTCCACCAAGTTCTATGATGGAGAATCTCATCAAGGAGAAGCATAGTGGAGGATTGGCTAGACATTTTGGTCAAGATAAAACCCTTGCATTGGTTAGTGAAAATTATTATTGGGCACAGTTGCAGCAAGATGTCAAGAAGTTTGTACATAGTTGGAGAGTATGTCAGATGGCGAAGGGAGTGAAGAAAAATATAGGGTTGTATCAACCATTACCTGTAACAAAGAAGCCTTGGGAGGATATCAATATGGACTTTGTTCTTCGTTTACCAAGGACACAGTGGGGACATGATTCAATTTTTCTGGTGGTTGATAGATCTTTTAAGATGACACATTTCATTCCATGCAAGAAGGCTAATGATGTTGTTCATATAGCAGAATTGTTTTTCAGAGAAGTAGTGAGACTACATGGTTTGCCAAAGACCATAGTTTCAGATGGAGACACTAAGTTCATTAGATATTTTTAGCGTACAATGTGGAAGAAGTTGAAGATAGATTTGAAGTTTAGTTCATCACATCATCCATAGACTAATGGAAAGACAGAGGTGGTGAATAGGAGTTTGAGAAATTTGCTAAGATGTTTGGTTGGAGATAAGCCAATAGGATGGGATTTGATTTTACCATAGGTAGAATTTTCATAGAATAATTCTATCAATAGGAGCACTGGTAAATCACCATTCCAGATTGTATATGGGAGTAGTCCCAGAAATGCGTCAGAATTGAGAAAGATAGATAAAGGTGAAATAAGTAGTGCTGAAGCTGAGGATTTTTCTGAACACTTGAAGAACATCCATGAGGAAGTGAGTAAGCATATTACCAAGATGAATGCGTAGTATAAGGCTAAAGTAGATGTGAAAAGGAGGCCTAAGGAATTTTAGGTTGGAGATGAAGTCATGGTTCATTTGTGAAAGGAGCGATTTCTGGTTGGTACATAAAATAAGTTGAAAATGAAGAATTTTTAGCCTTGTAAGATATTGAAGAAGCATGATTCAGGAAATGCATATGAGGTAGAATTGCCCACGGAGTTGAATATTTCACCAGTGTTTAACATTTTAGATTTGATAGAGTATCATGATGGAGGTGTTGAAGATGAGGTTACAGTAGCACAGTGGAGTATTCTAGCAACCAGTTCAGATATCAAGGAGATTGAAGACATACTGGATAGTCGTGTTGGTAGAAGCACAAGGAATAGGACATATGAAGAGTATTTGGTCAAATGGAAAGGATGACCTGTTGAAGATGCATCATGGCTAACAAAGGAGGAGTTTAACCATCTTGGTTTTCATCTGCACACTTGAGTCGTGACAGGGTCACTTCTCAAATTACCCTGGGTGTCTGATGCAGGAGCATCTTGGGTGTAAGAGCAATCTTGCATTGCCCAAAAATATTTCTATTTTTGTATTCAATAAGGGCTATCTTGTGCAGAGCTGCTATTTATGGAAACTTGTTGTTTTTAGTAAGTTGGTCATTAATCTCAGAATATTTTGATTTTACATGTGGAGGTTGATCTCAGTCATATCAGCCTACCAATAAAGTTTCATGGCTAGATTAGGTCTAGTTTATAAGATATTGAAGATTTTTGGTATTGGTAGTAGGGTACAAAAACTTTGAACTTAGTTTTGAAGGCTTTAGAGGCGTCAGATGAGGTTGAAAATTTGGGTGACATGCGCTTGCACAAGTCAAGCCCGTAGAGTGCTTCATGGCCTTTCCAAAATGGAGTTATAATAGTCAATCAGGTCAACTGGTGATGACTTATGGTCTCTGAAAGTCGGGTCACCTGAAATGGCAAAAAATGATTTTCCTTCAAAATTTTTGTTCTGGTTTCAAAAGTTATTTTGAGCCAACTTTGATGTAATAAATTGAAAAATAAAATAATTCTAAGTTTGGTGGGCCCTTAGGGCTAAATTTCTGGAACCTTCTCAGGCGGTGGAAAATGCCTATATAAAGAAGGCCCATAGTGTTGTCTAGGGTAGTTCTATGTAATAGATCTGGGTATTGATTTGTGGCTTTTTCCTATAGAATATTGTAAGGGAATGCCCATGTGGCTTTGCATATTGTAATTCTGAAAGTTTGTAATTCCATATTTGTGGAGATAATAAGAAGCCAATTTTCTGTTCTTGCATATTGTTGTTGTTGTTTCTCTGTTTCTGTTATGTGTTTGTGGTATTAAGGGGAGCACCCTTCATCAGGGTTAAAATCCTTTGAATAGGTGATAGCACATCTAGGTACACAGGTGGACTGTTGAAGTATGATCTGATTAGTGTTGAGTGTGTTGTCTTCTTGTTTCATAGCTTTGTTGCAATGAGGTATTTGACTCTGTTGCCCATTGGATAAGGCACCGGTCTATGAGAGACTTAGGGTATCTCAGAGTTCCTTTCAACCCAACATCAAATCATTCAAATGAGAATACTTATCCTTTCATGTTGGTTGTAGTATTAGGAAGTCCTTTCTAGTTTTCAAATTCATTCCATGCAAGCAGGTTATTGCATAAGGCTATGGTCTCATTGGGGTATAGGATACCTACAAGAGTTTGAAAGCTATTCCATAATAATCTATCTGCATGCCTTTTTGTGTATCAAAAAGATTCATGAGTGTGTAGATAAGGCAATACCCACCTGAGTGATGTTGATCTCAAAGAAGGAGGATGCTCTTTGTCCTCATCAATTGACACTTTTTCACTTGTCAGACTTTGGAGCGGATACTAATCAGTTTGTCATCATAGTGTAAACCTGACACTGTCTGGGAAAAAGTGAAAAGCCAACATCTCCAATAGATCTAGGAATCTCTCCACTAAAATGATTTCTTGAAATGTTGAGAATAATCAAGCCTTTGAGTGATCCAATGTCCCAAGGAATGTTACCCGATAAATTATTGCTAGAAAGATCAAGACATTTCACTAATCTCAAAATTTTCTTAAACTTCATAACTTGTCCTTTATTGTAAACTGTCATTTCATCTATATAATAGTTTCATGTTCCTAAACTAGAAGCTTCATGTTCAAGGATTTCTATGTTTTTAGATTGATTTTCCATTGTGGTTAACTTCATAAAGTCCTTTGGAATGACCCCTAAAAACTTTTTTTTTGACATATCCAAAATTTGAAGATTTTTCAATTTGGTTAAATGTAACGGGATTGGACCCTTAAAATTATTATTTTTTAAAATCAAAATTTGGAGATTGTGCAAGGATTTTACCCAACATGAGATGTTACCTTGCAAATTATTGTTCCTCAAATCAAGGATTTGTAGATTTGTACAATTTCCAAGAGATGATGGAATATACCCTTCAAGTGCATTGTCTCCTAGTTTCAATGTCTCTAAATAATCCATTCCCATACATATATTTGGTATCATTCCTTGTAAGTTATTCTTCTCTAGATTTAAGATAGACAATATGGAGCAATCCTTCAAACATTGGGGTATTTTTCCATTGAACTTATTACTTGACAAATATAAAATATTCAAATTCTTTGATTAAAAAATACAAGTTGGAATATAACCATGAAGATTATTTCTAGCTAAAGGAAGAAACTAAAGATTTTGTGCATATTTATCTATTGAATTTGGAATTGATCCATCAAATAAGTTATCTAAAAGATCTATGTACCCAATATCTGTGAATCCCCAAAGCCAATTTGGAATAAATCCTCTAAGAGAATTGTTTGACAAATCTAAATAACGAATGGAATATTGCGCTGAAATAAATGCTAGGGAAATTTCCTCCAATATTACACTCACGTAGAACTAAGTAGCCAAGCTGAAATTTGGGAATGATAGAGGCATTGACTTTTACAGTCAACGCATTGCTTGAGAGATCCAAACTATAAAGCTTGGTGTAATTGTTCCAAATAAAAAATGAGAAAGTTCCATTTAATCTATTATTAGATAAATTAAGCCACGCTAGTTTGGATAACTTAGCAAAGGAAGTTGGGATTGGACCACCTAAGGAGTTATTCTACAATTCAAGATCATTCAAGGCTGATAGATTCCCTAGAGTAGGGGGAATGCTACCATTTAATTTGTTTGAACTGAGATCAAGGTGCTCTAGATTGGAGAGGCTACTTATAAAGGAGGGAATAAAACCTTCCAAACTGTTCCCAGAAAGATCAAGTTGTGATAGAGGGAGAGGTCCAATAAATGTAGGAATCTTACCTTTGAATGAATTTCCCCCAAGTCTCAACTATTGAAGGCATGAGAGATTTACAAAGAAGGTAGGAATTTCTCCTAAAAGCCCACAATAATTCATGTAAAGTGTAGTGATATTGGTGAGAGAAGCCAACCAAGTATCTCCTTCCATGGTGAGATTCGTGTCACTCAAATCAAGATGCTCCAACCCTCTCAAATGTTTTTTCCACATACCCAACTTGTTCATCTGCAAACCATAATTCCAAGAGAGGTCAAGAAATTTCAAGGTGGAGATGTTACCCATCTCCCTTGGAATTTGGCCACTAAATCCACATTCAAATAATCTATGATACTTCAATCTCTTGAGCTCTCCAATTTGTGGAGGGATGGAAAGAGGGTAGAAGTAATTATGGGAGAGTTCCAAGTGTTCCAAATGTAGGAGTTGGAGTAGCCCACCTCAAACTTCACTCCACTAAATGTGAGAGTCAAAGAGATCCAAGGTGATGACATGGGTAGTGTGAGGGTGGCAGGCCACTCCTTCCCAACTGCAACAGTTCAACCCTCTCCATGATTCCAATAGTTTCAATAGGTATTCTCTGTAATAAGTGAAATTAATGCCTCGTTTAAAATCCAACATAGAATTGTGTTCCTCTTCTGAACATGCAGAGCAACAAATAATAGATGGGAGCATCAAGAACACCACCCAGATGCCCAAACCCATTTTTAATTGGCTTCTAAAAACACTTAAAGAAATATCTCTATGACAAAACATAATGAGTTGCTTTTTCTTTGCAAATCTCAATGGCTTCTCTCGCTTGCAAATGAAATGGGTTTGCAAGGTGATTGGAAGAAAATGTTAAGTTGCTGCCTTGAAAGACCAGCTTAGTCTCATATGTCAATTTCAACAGTTAGCTTAAAGTCTCATTTTTAAAATAAAATAGTCTCATTTTTTTAAAAAATGAAGTGCTTGAGAGCTATGAAATTTCTTTTATATTTCTACTCCAAGACTAAAAATATGTTGCTTGGTCAAATATGGTAGTAGAATAAACAAATATCTTCTGTCATAATTTCTTGAGAAGATGGAGAGCTAAGAATTTTTTCTATATTTTCTACAATATTGGTGAACAGATTTGTCTTCCTTTTCTAAATCAAAATCAGTAAGTACTCTATGCCTTCGAAGACAAACAATCTGACAATAGTTGGGTAAGCATAAAAGATTGCTTCCCTCTAAGTTTTACAAGGTTCAGCTCCTTTTTAGATATTCAATGAATTATTTAACATAAAAATAAATACATACACTTTTGACCAGAAAGTGTGGAAGGATCTCTCGGATACTCACTGGTATCGAGGTATTTTGGAATATATTAAGATGCAGGAAAGAAACTACTAGGAAATAAAGTTCCACTAACTTTCTAAAATAATAACTCACGAGATAAAATAGTAAATGAAAATCATTAGGAAAAATCCAATGGCAGAAATGCATAAACAATACTTGCATAGAAAGAAGATATACCAATTCTCATAGTAATTGATACACCACTGATTTTAACTCAAAGATTCAAACCAAGCTATGCAATAATATATTTATATTTGATTCGATCAAAGTCTAACCAAAAAGAGCCATGAATTATTTCTTTCCATAAATTCTCCAAAGGAAACTAAAACTATTTACCAAAGCTATCTACTCTATCTATCAAAAATTTCTAACCCTTTCAAAGTTTAATGCTCCAACATTTATAGTTTGAGGTCCAAGAGAGCCTTTAGAAAAACCTAGCCTCTCAGACACACAGCAAAATGAGTTAAAACTAGTTACACATTTAGATGAAAGTTTGTAAGACACATGTCCTTTAAACTAGAAAAGATAAAATGTCACCTTGGAATCCACTATTTTTCTCCAAGATCCTCCGATGTGGTAGTCCACATGAACTTCCAAGTTCATAACGCATTCACCAATTCTTGAGCTAGCTGCATGTGCAAGTTCTTTAGACCAATTAGCTTTGCATGACACACATTTTTCTCCCATTTCAGCTCCTTAATTAGTTGTGACTACTTTGGTAACTATCCCCTATTCAAAAATAACATGGATTCTACATTAGCTATCTTGGTGAGGTTTTGAACAGTTAGTCCTTAATTTTCCTTGAGTGCATTCATGGTATCCGCAAAAACCTTAACCATGACATTGGCATCTCACCCGCCCTCATCAATTTGTAAAATGCTTAAAGGGTTTACTATTTTGATATCCTTCAGAGTGTTTCCATGCATGTCCTTAATCTCCTTCACCATTACCCTGGCCTCTAAAATTGTAGTTTTAAACAATGCCCCCTTCCAGCCAAGATTTTGTTTCAAGATAAACAACATGCGGGGATCAATTAACTTCATGGGATTCTCTACCAAAAATTGAGCTACTCCATATGTCTCTATCTCTTGAATTTGGATTACGATGGTTGCACATTTTTTCTCTTCGAACTCCTAGCTAGGGGTTAGAGTTTGAACTTCACCAAGTAATGCTTCTCTATCCATGTAGGTAGACACAAAATCTCAGATGAAAGAGCTTCCTTCATCAATAATACCATCTATCCAGGCTTTCATAACCTCCATCAAAACTTTATCCTGTTGCATCTACTTTACTAACTTTTTACTTTCAACTTTCATATCAAAATCTTGTGGGGACTGAATGAGCAGTAGTGCTCCAACATCAGTGAGAGAAGAAATAAACTCAGCCATGGTACTCACTAGTTGTTTTAGCTCATGTTTTCCCTTCCATCCTTGTGTGACTGTCCCATCATATGATCAGCTGAAAACTTGAAAAGTTATTCCCTAGAATTCCTAGTCAAAACACTAAGTTCCATTTTGATAACCTTGAAGTCTTCTAGTTCAAGCTCTTGGACTCCTTCCTTAGGCTTGAAGGTAGCTATTTGTACAGTTACCTTTCTAGTAGAGGGATCAGTGGATAGCCTCGCATACTTTTCATCTTCTTAGCTTTAGGAGTTTAGATGACATACTTTTTGATGATTTCCTTTACTCGTAGTGAAACAGGCTTGAAAGTCCTCTTCTTATTCACTGAATCCATTAGCCAGGGGGAATTGAACTAGTAACCATCCAATTGTTAGGTGTTTTAGTAGGAGTATCCTTAGCTTGGAGAACCTTAGGATTACTAGAAAATATTCCCTAGGTCTTCTCCTATTGTTCTAGTGAAAAAGAAATCTCCTCATCATTAATTTCAATGTCAATGTAATTAGACCCTGAGGACACCATCTGAGAGTGGCTTTCTGATCTTGTTCTGGCCCTTGTCCTTGGTGCAGTACGATGTCCATTGGGCGTTGATTTTTTTCTTAGGAGACAAAATCTTACCTACATTAGGAATCAAAGGAGACACTTTAGGTAAAGCATGGTTCACATTCATTGAAGCAGAGTCTGCATTACTTTTCTTAAGGGGGGCCTCTTTGTTCCTTTCTCTCTTTTCTTTGTCAGCCAAACCTCCGTGATCCCAAAAATGGTTCTAGCTCTTAACTTTATGTTATCTTCTTCTTTTCTTTTCCAATCTATGACCATGGAACCTTTAGTTTCTGGAATATCAACATCTAAACCTATGATCTCAGAAGCATCTTCCCCTATTCCATATGTATCAAATTTTAACTATAGTAGCTCGATCTATGGAACTAGGAGTCTAGAATGATCCATTTTCCCGACTATTTTTTCATCACCGAGGTCTTCCCATAGATCCTCAATGTGTGAACTCAAGGATGGATAGCTTCTTAAACTTAGAACTTGTCTAATAAAGCCTTTATTATCGAAACATCTCCTTGGTTCATAAAAGTGCATGTGAAAGCTTACTAGATTACTACCTATCACCAAGGCATCCATCATATTATTGCAGACCAAGGTTCCCAACTTAATCATAAACATTAAAACACATTTTTCCTCTGGTAAACTATTCTTCATGACCATGAACAATTGCCTACAAACTTTAGCCAATATGAAACAATCAAAAACAAATCTAGGGAGCTTGAGAGGGTCCTCATCAAAACCTCCAATCCAGATATAAGTAAAATGCATAAATTGAATGTAAAAACTCCCATAGGTTTGAACTAACTTTTGGGCTCCTTTTGATTATCTCTGACTTGGAATTCCTACCAACTGTTGACACAGTCTTCTAAGGAAGACATCATGAACTCTTCTATAATCTCCCAAGACCCTATCTTTCCTTAACAGGGGACATTATTCATAAATGTTTAGGTCTTCACTCCATGGTGAATGTGGAATGGCCCCTAGATCTTGTGTACATGCAAGATAGTATATTAAATTGTAGCACATAAAGAATTATTTCTTAATTTCTTGAGCATGTTTGAGTTGGTCTGTTAAAGAGTTGGCAATGATTTCTACCCAATCAAGATGTTTTCTTCCTTCCAAAACTATCTCTATGAAGTGATACATTCATTCTTCAAAAAGGAGAACTTTCTCGAAACCTTTCACCTGATGAAGAAAAACCATTATATCATGAATATACGGCTTCATATGGTCTTTGGTTAAGACTTTGGGTAGATGAGATCCCCCCTTATAATTATTTTTGGTCCATTTTTAGGCCATGTAACTATAATTTTTATCTAGGTTCTCTCAGAACTGAGCAAGTCACTAGGTGGCGGTAAAGCTGGAGAAGGATTCATTTGGGATTTTGAAAATGGACACAACAGTCTCTCCATTTATAGGTATCAGGGTCTTACCTTCAACATTCATTATGCATTTAAACTTGACATCATATCTATTGATGCATTGCTGAATTAACTCCAAACTCACAACTGATGGAGGGAAAGCCACAGCTTCTAACAACCCACTTGAAAAAAACTCTAGACTATACTCCTCGGTTGCATGCTCTATGAGATGAACCACCATCTCTCCTACTTCAACTCCTAACATGTCTATGTTTGTGATAATAGGGGAATGGCATTCCATGTTCTTAAAGTTCCCAAAGAAGTGCATACTAGACCTCATCTTTTCTACTAGGAAACAAACAAAAGCAACCCCCCTTCTTGAACAAAAATTACCAAACAAGAACAGGAAATAAAATAGAGCTTTCAATGGCTACCTATTTTTTGTAGATTCAAGAAAATAACTCCCTCTTCCATAGCTGAGACTCCACAAGATGATAATAGGAAGAAGAGAGTTTTACAAGAATACTTATATTTTGAGAAATCATGTCATAAAGGATCAACTTAAGGGGCATTAAGTGAAAGGCTTAATTAGAAAGACATGGGTAATGATGATTTGACCATGGAGTGTCCTTGAAATCCACATCCTTTATAAAAATTATTAACTTTCTTTAAGTAATATTTCCCCGCTTGTGTTAAGGATTTCTTTAACCATAGCCCAAATCTCCACTTTTGGATTTACCAGCCCATGGCTCCCATCTTTTCAAAACTATCCCCATTTAGAGCTCAATAATAACTTTACCACCAACTTACATCATGTATCCTTTTAGCTATCACATCACTCCTTGATTTTTTCATCATCACTTCTTAAACTCCTTTGAACTACTTTGAACCCAAGTTCAAAGAGGGTCGAAGTGGTTCACTACTAAAACATGACGTAGACCAGGACCCACCTACATAAACCAATCGCTAGAAAATTAGTCTTTGATTGAACTACTTCAAACTAATTTGAACCAAATTTCAATGTGCTTCAAAGTAGTTCATAGGATGCATAAGTCTTGGGAAAGCCTTAACCAAGGAAAGGCGACTCTGGAAAAAATGATTTCAGAGGCTATAGCTTGACAATTTGAAGGCTTAGGTGAACTTGGAGAAATGCAAAAGAAAGACCAACAAGGGAATGACAATGGACTAGACTTTAAATGAACAAAACAAGAAGGTTCAAAGACACTTTCACATGGTGACTATAACTGACCCTAACATCAGCTCTAGCTAGGGACTGCATATTGCTAAATGTGTAGAGAATCTTGAAAAACTAGTTTCGCTGAACAAGAAAACAAAGGGAAAGAAACCTGAACACAGTGGCACACCAAAAAGGAAAGCAAGGAAAGAAACCTACTATGTACTAGGATGCTAACTAGCTATGACATCAAAGCTTTCATAACTTAAGATCCTACCCATTAGAAGTAAAGGGCAAATTCACACCATCTGGGTAGGATAACCAAAAAGCATTCAAACCAAGAGCTTCTAAAATGATGAAGGGTCCTTTCCATAAAGACTCAAATTTCCCATCAGATCCTTTGGGTGCCTACCTTTTATCCCATAAAAATACCTCGTCTCCCTCCATGAAATTATGAGGATGAGTCTGCATGTCAAAGATATGTTTAACCTTGAGTTGATGCCTTGTAATATGATCCACCAAGTCATTTCTCTCTTCCTCTAGTTTATTTAGGTACATAATACATTTCTCCAAAGGATCTTTGAAATATTGATCTTCAATTACAATCTGGAGCTTAGTTGTGGAAAATTCCAAAGGCAAGGACATATGTTCAAAGGGTGTCATCCCAATTACTCTTTTCAAAGTAGTTCTATCAGCCCATAAAGGTTCATGCAACTTCTTATGCCACTCACAAGGATTATCATCCATCAACTTTTTTATTATTGCCACTAGGTTCTTATTACTAGACTCTGCCTGACCATTCCCTTGCAGGAAATAGTCAGATGAATGAGCTAAAGATATACCATGTTCATAATAGAATGCTAATATCTCCTCAGAAGAGAAATAAATAGCATTTTCCACCACTATCTTGACTGGTATCCCAAATCTAACAAAGATGTAATTTAAAAGGAACTCACATACAACCTGGGATTTTTCTTTTTTAGTGGGGACTGCTTCCACCCACTTGGTGAAATAATCAGTGGCAGTTAGAATGTAAATATGTCCAGTGCTAGACTGAGGATTCAAAGGTCCCATGAAGTCTATTCCCCACTGCTTAAAAGGTTCATCAACAATCACAAGCTTAAGGGGTAGAGCAGCAAGCTGAGGCAATCTAGTGAATAATTTACATTTTTCACAATTCTGGACATAATGATATGCATCTTTGAACATTTTGGGCTAGTAAAAATGACTCAAAAGAATCTTGAAAGCCATTATAGTGGAAGAGAAGTGTCCTCCATAGGCTTCATCATTAAAATCCTTCAATAGCTCTTTCTATTGCGCAACATCTATGCATCTAGGAAAGGTCCCATCCACACCCCTCTTATATAGTATATCTTGGGAAATTACATATTTGGATGCCTTTAGTTTCAAATTGTGCTTTTCTTTAGGATTTAGATGTCTGGGGAACTCACCATAGGTAAGGAAATATCTCATATCGAAAAACTAGGAGTCCGTCAAACTGACTAGTAATGCCATGGGTACTTCATCAATTTCTTCAGGTGTCTTGCCATTTTTTGCTATTAACTTACATAAGCCCTTCACCCTTACCAAATTAGTCATCTTAATAATCAAGTCATATTCTTGAATTTTTGCTATCCATATTGCCCTATTATTCATGCCAATATCATTTTGGGTCAGAATGCTCTTTAATGTAGTTTCAGGAACATAGACTATACAATGGGAATGAAGTATATAGTACCTAAATTGTTTTACTACTTTTACCATAGCAAAGGTGTGCTTCTCAATCTAGGAATACTTGAGCTCATGTTTCTTCAAAGGCATGCTCATAAAAGCAATGGGAGCCTCCTATCCTTTTTCATCCTTTTGGGTTAAAATGCCAGACAACGTGTCCTCTGAAGCATAACAATAAATGATGAAATCCTTCTTAAAGTTGGGGCTTGTTAGCACAGGTGCGTGAGATATTTTTGTCTCAATCTCATTGAAGGCCTTGCACCCTTCTTCATTCCATTTGAAAGGAACCTTTTCACTTAACATATCCACCATATGCCTGGTAATCTCCAAAAATTCTGGGATAAATGCTCGTAAGAAATTCACCTGGCTAAAAAAGGATTTTAAACCACTCCTACTTGATGGTAGACTGAGTTGCTGAGTTTCCTTGACTCTTTCAGGATCGATCCCAACACCATCTTTTGAAACAATATGGCCCAATAACTTTCCTTCCTCAATAAAGAAGGTTGATTTTTTAGGATTCAAGGATATCCCATGGCTTCTACATCTCTCAAGCACCGTTTCAAGATCCTTTCAATGGTGATTTATTTTTTTTGAAAAGACAGTGAGATCATCCAGGTAAACTACTATGATTTTATTCTAAAGATCATCAAAAGAAGAGTTCATCACCCTTTGAAAGGTTGCACTAGCATTAATCAATCCAAATGGCATCTGGTGATAGGCATAAGTCCCCCAAGGAGTTATAAAGGTTTTTTTGTGCTGGTCACTCTTTGCCACACTTATCTGGTTGTACTCGAAATAACCATCAAGCATAGACATCATTTCACAACCTAATTCAGCTTGGATAACATGTTCCATTATAGGCAATGCATAATAGTCCTTTAAACTATCCTGGTTCAAGTTATAGAAGTCTACATAGATTTTGATTTCACCATTCATTTTCCTCACAGGAACTATATTAGCAGGTTGAATGATGTATGGGATATATGATTCTAGCTTGCAACATTTTCTCCACTTCCCTCAATATTTCCTCAGATACGTTTGGATTATAGTTCCTTAGTTTTTGATGAAAAGGAGTAGCACTTGGCTTTAATGGAATTTGGTGTCTAAATTGGCCACCTCTAAAATTTTTTAGATCCTCATATCTCCAAGCAAAAACATCTCTGTATTCTACAAGCAATCTTTTTAAATCCTCTTTTTTAGATGAAGTGCATGTCTGACCAATAGAAATCCATTTAGGATCACCATCATCTCCTATGTGAATTTTGTCATATTCTTTAGAATTATGTGCATGAGATACCTTTTCTTTAATTATGCTATCATCTTTTCTTTTGAAAAGGTGTTCCAAAGAAACTAGGCCTTTGGGAATTTTATTTCCTTTGAGATGAATAATTCCATCGTTCCCTATTGAATCCTGATAGACTTCCCTACTTTCACTGCTAGACCCTTCGAAATATTTATCAGAAAAATTTGCAGCACACTCTAGAAAATCTCTAAGCTAAGAATCATTATCAAATACCTACCAATGCTCCACATTATCTAGTACTTTCAGCCTATAGATCATTTCAATTTGATACTTTTGTATTTTAAAGTTAGGATGAGGTAACAATAATGAGGTTGATATTGCTAATGAATCTACTCTAGTGTTCTGACTCCTTGGTATAAATTCTATGGAGAAAGCATCAAAGAAATCAAGCTCATCCCATAGAAAATTCCTATAGTGCTTTAATTTCTCATTATTAACAGAGAACTTCCCTTTTACCTGCTTCACAATCAATTCAGTGTCCCCTCTTGCAACTAATTTCTTTACTCCTCTCAGCTTTGCCTCTTCCAATTCCAGCAATAAAGCTTCATATTCTGCAGTATTATTGGTGTTCTTGAAATCTAATTTAAAAGAGAAGGGAATGCATTCTTCATTAGGAGGGAAAAGTACCATCCTTGCGCCCCATCCAGAATTTGAGCAGCTTCCATCAAACTCCATCTTCCATATGTCTTCTTCCTTAGGAATAGAGGCTACACAATCTTTTTCCATATCTGTCAGAATGACATAATTACCAAAGTGACACTCATACAGAATTTGGGCTTTAGGATTATTTGAGGGTACCACTGTATATTTAGTTTTAGGCTCAGGTTCAAGTTTTATCTTCTTTTTCCCCACTGGAATAATTACTTCAGACCAATCCATCTTTATATCTCCTCCCAAATCTTTACAAAAAGTTCTGCTGAGAAGCATACCATAACTGGCTGGAATGTTTGCTACCAGGATTGTTAACTTCAAACATTTATCAGGACATGTAACAAGAACAACTTGAGTGTCTTTAACTTGACCCATCAATGGTACTTGTTTCCCATCCATAGAATAACACTAGCAAAAAGTTTTGGTTAGGGTGAGACCTAAAGCTCTTGCAACCGGGATGGGCATGATATTGTCCATGCACTAGAATTAATAATGCAATTGTTGATTTTTTGTCCAGTCAACAATAGGGAAATGTAAAAAGGATTAGGATTCTTTTCTTCAATTTTGGCCTCAGTAGAATTAACAAAGGGACAATCCTCTGGTGTCTGCGGAGTGTCTTTGGGCACAAAAACAAGAGGCTCTTCAATTGTAGTCATTTCACCTATAAGGGGTTTATTTGATTGGGAATTTGAACTAGACTCTCCTTTCACATATTTTACTAGTTTATCTAGTTCCTTGGGATTCATTTTCAAGTATTTAGGAGGAGAAATAGAAATAGTTGTTGTCTTGCAAAATTTAACAAAGTCAAAAGGAGTAACTGGATTACCTCTTGGTAAGATCTTTACTTTTGGACCTTTGGGATTTGTAGAAGTCTCTCCACTTCTAGTTTCTTTTTGTTTAGCATCGGCATTAGCAGCAATAGAGCTAGGTACAAATGTCTGTGTCTTTTGATTTCTTGTCAAGATGGCACAAGATGGATCTTGAAGAGTTGCCAAAATACTTCCCCCTCTATCAGAATCTAGTTCATATTCCAAATAGAAGGAACTAGATAAACCAATATCGGGTGAACTTTTCTCCTCATGCAACTCTTCTATGCCAATGGTGTCTTTTGTTGCATTTATTTGGAGACACCTTAACTAGTCAGGGCATGTCTCTCCATCATGATCAGTTATTAGGTGAAATGAGCACATTGTTTCCTTTGGAGTGGATTCTATCTGCAACCTAGGTTGTGAGCTCATCAAGAGAGGAGTTTCTCCATGAGGTTGATTATATTTCCTTCAGCTAACATCCTAATAAGGAGATTGATATGAGGAACCAACTTTATTTTGTTGTCTCTTGAGCATGGCCATATCATTCATTAATCTTTGCATTAGAGGATTGATTGTAGTAGATGAAGAGATTCTTGCTGCTTGAACCTCCCTTTTCCATTTACTAGCTGTAATAAACATATCTTCAAGTTGAATGGCTTGTATTTGTGCCATAGTCAGATCAGCCAGTCCATCCTTCAATAAGTGAAAAATTATATCAGGTGGTACTACATTGAGGAAGAAAATTTTCTTGTTCTCATCACTTGGTGTAGAATTTGTAGGTATTCATTGCAAGAGTCTGTTAAACTTGGCCACAAATTCTCACATAGGTTCATGTATTTCTTTTTTTAACTGACTGATTTGAAGCAATAATGAAATTTCATTATTAGGAGTCTTGAATCTTGCTTCAAAAGAAACTTTCATATCATTCCAGCTAGTGATTAAACCATTGGGTAAACGACTGAACCAGTTAGCTATAGTATCAACCAAAGTTCTGAAAAAAATCCTGACTACTACCTCTTGAGTGGGGACACTCATAATACAACAAGCTATATGAAAAGCACTAAGATGATCATCAGTGGTTATCTTTTCATCTCTGCTAAACTTGGGTAGGACTTGATTAGTACTTTTAGGCAGATCACTGGGAGGGTTAGCCCCTAAGTTCAATGGGCCAATATTTTGACCCCCAAGGTTGATTTGTAGCCATGTTGGGAAATTAGAAGTTCAAAGGTAGGATATTAAGAATAGTAGGTATTGTGGTACCTAGGGATACAATAGGTTAAACAGTTGGTGGGACAAGCAGGACTAGGTGGAGGTGAGGAGGGTCTGCTAAAGGTTTGGGTTTTCCTTTTCTTGGGGGTATTATGATTGGGTGCAAAACTAAGGTTTCTCATAGCTTCAAAATCTTCATCAACTAATCCCCTACTCTGATCACCTCTAGTGTATCTTGTTTCTTCCAACTTTAGTATTGAACTTAGTCTCTATTTCTAGTAGGAGCCTGTGCTAGCCTATTTACTACAACTGCTTCTTGGACAATAGGTAAGCCCCTTAGGATTTCAGCTATTTCTTCTTCCCTTTGAAGCTCTTCCAAGACCTATTGAAATTGATGATTACTATGCCGATGTTTCCACACTGCTGCAGCTAGGTTTGATATAAGGTCTTCTTGAGTATCTTCAAAACCTAGGTTAGGTTGAAGCACAGGAAACACATCATTGTGTGGTAACACTATTTTGAAGCATTATGACAATGGAGAACCTAGTGCTTTATACTGGACTCTCCCTAATGAAGTCACCAAAAATCTGTTGGTGAATATATTTGTCTTCATTTTCTAAATCAAAATCAATAAGTACTCTATGCCTTCGAAAACAAACAATTTGACAACAGTTGGGTAAGCATAAAAGATTGCTTCCCTTTGAGTTTTACAAGGTTTAGCTCCTTTTTAGATATTCAATGAATCATTTAATAGAAAAATAAATACATACACTTTTGACTAGAAAGTGTGGAAGGATCTCTTGGATACTCACTGGTATTGAGGTATTTCTAAATATATGAAGATGCAGGAAAGAAACTACTAGGAAACAAATTTCCACTAACTTTCTAAAATAAGGACTCGCGAGATAAAAAAAAGTAAAATAAAATCATCAGGAAAAATCTAATGGTGGAAATGCATAAATAATACGTGCACAGAAAGAAGATATACCAATTCTCACAGTAACTGATACACCATTGATTTTAACTCAAAGATTGAAATCAAGCTATGCACTTATATATTTATATTTGATTCAATCAAAGTCTAACCAAAAAGAGCCATGAATTATTTCTTTCCATAAATTCTCCAAAGGAAACTAAAACTATTTACCAAAGCTATCTACTCTATCTATCAGAAATTTCTAACCCTTTCAAAGTTTAATGCTCCAACATTTATAGTTTGAGGTCCGAGAGACCCTCCAGAAAAACTTGGCCTCTTGGACACACAACAAAAATAGTTAAAAATAGTTACACATTTAGATGAAAGTTTTTAAGACACATGTCCTTTAAACCAAAAAAGATAAAAAGTCACCCCAGAATTTGCTATTTTTCTCTAACATCCTCCAACATGGCTGTCTGCACCAACTTCCAAGTTCAGAGTGCATTCACCAATTCTTGAGCTAGTTGCATGTACAAGTTCTTTAGACCAATTAGCTTTGCATGGCATGTATTTTTCTCCCACTTCAGCTCCTTAATTCTATGTGACTGCTTTGGTAACTGCCCCTTGTTCAACAGTAACATGGATTCTACATTAGCTATCTTGGTGAGGTCTTGAATAGTTAGTCCTTCATTTTCCTTGAGTGTGTTCATGGTATCCGCAAAAACCTTAACCACGACATCGACATCCCTGCTTCCCTCATCACTTTGTAAAATACTTTAAGGGTTTATTATTTTGATATCCTTCAGAGCATTGGCATGCATGTCATTAATCTCCTTCACCATTGCCTTGGCCTCTGAAATTGTAGTTTTAAACAACGCCCCCTTCCAGCAAAGATTATGTTTCAAGATAAACAACATGTAAGGATCAATTAACTTCATGGGATTCTTTGCTAAAAACTGAGCTACTCCATATGTCTCTATCTCTTGAATTTGGATTATGATGGCTACACATTTTTCCTATTCTAACTCCCAGCTAGGGGTTAGAGTTTGGACTTCACCAAGTAATGATTCTCCATCCATGTAGGTACAGATGAACTCTTAGATGAAAGAGCTTCCTTCATCAATAATACCATCTATCTAGGCTTTCATAACCTCCATTAGAACTTTACTATTTTGCATCTACTTTACTAACTTTGTACTTTAGCTGAGTTCAGATCAAAATTTTGTGGGGACTAGATGAGTGGAAGTGCTCCAACATCAGTGAGAGAAGAAATGAACTCAGCCATGGTACTCACTAGTTATTTTAGCTCACATTTTTCCCTTCCATCCTTCTATGACTGTCCCAGCATATGATCAGCGAAAAACTTGAAAAGATGGTCCCTGGAATCTCTAGTCAAAACACCAAGTTCCATTTTGATAACCTTGAAGTCTTCTGATTCAAGCTCTTGGATTCCTTCCTTAGGCTTGAAGGTAGCTATTTCTGGACTTACCTTTCTAGTAGAGGAATCAGTGGATAGCCTTGCATTAAATTTCATCTTCTTAGCTTTAGGAGTTCGGATGGAATACTTTGTGATGATTTCCTTTATTGGCAATGAAACAGGCTTGAAACTCCTCTTCTTATTCACTGAATCAATTAGCCAGGGGGGAATTGAAATAGTAACCATCCAATTGTTAGGTGTTTTAGCATGAGTATACTCAGCTTGGAGAACCTCAAGATTACTGGTAGATATTCCCCGGTTCTTCTCCTATTGTTCTAGTGAAAAAGAAATCTCATCATCATTAATTTCAATGTCAATGTAATTAGACCCTAGGGACACCATCTAAGAGTAGCTTTTTGATCTTGTTCTGGCCCTCATCCTCAGTGCAGTAGGATGTCCACTAGGTGATACTTTTTTCTTAGGAGATGAAATCTTACCTTTATTAGG